>CM035790.1:15612420-16147420 GCA_020466265.1 Siphamia tubifer
TGAGACCCCTGATGTAAAATAAAGCTTCACCTCTGTACTATGTCATCTTAACATTAATATCAAGTTGTGTCATTTGATTCCATGTAAAAACCGTCACCATTGTTATTATGTTATTGTATCCCAGAGGCACTGCTGCTGAGCCCAGATCCTAAACAGTATGTGTGGGTGTGTCAGGGGGTCACCATGGTGGACAACATGGACGATGGTGAAGAGCTGCTCCTCACTGATGTAAGTTCACACATGATCAATCTACTACAAACTGAGCTGGATTATATCTCTGCATGCTCCTGTGAACTGACTACCCTGTTGATGATGCTGCTGCCTCTCTCTGATATTCTCTATGTTGTGTCCTGTCTCTCTCGTGTGTCCAAAGGAAGCCTTTGATGTCCTGGGTTTCACTCAGGAGGAGAAGATGAGCGTGTACAAGCTGACTGGAGGCATAATGCACTTTGGTAACATGAGGTTCAAACAGAAACCCAGAGAGGAACAGGCTGATGTGGATACCACGGAGGGTATCAAAATCACACTTCTGTGTTTGACTCACTCTTTCTACATTTCTAATATCAGGCTACCTGTCTTTGTGCTGCCCGTCTGAGCATGTTCTCTTTTTTAACCTCCTTCTTTTGACATTGATCACAACCTGTTCTTAAGATTGATCAATGTCAGTGAAAGTAACACTGATTAAAGTTTAAAAAAATTATGTTAGGAACCAGATTTCAAAAGACAAAAATGAGATAAAATGTACAATCAAGAATGAAGTAAAACCTCAACAGAATGGCAGCTCAGCTTTCTTTTTACTTTACATCAGTGTTAATGGTTCACAGTGTAGAAGAATCATGATTTTTATATGTCATACTATACATTCATCATACCATTTCATCATCTGTAAATCAAACATTTCCTCATAATACATAAAAAAGAAATAGTCAATTACTAGAATTACATAAAAAATAATGCAAAGAATATATAATTATTGTAATCATGAAAAAAAAAATTTGTGAAATAAACACTAATAAAATTAAAAACTGGTGAATTCTCTCCTTATCTTGTCCAGAGGTGGTAAAAGTACTCACATTCTGTAGAAGTACTGCTACTTGTGTGAAAAAATACTCTGGTAAAAGTAGAAGAATGGATTCAACTCTTCTATTTAAGTAACAGTAAAAAAGTACAACTTCTGAATTGTAATAAAGTACAAAATTAAAAAGTAAAACTGCTTTTTTTTGGTCATGAATGCAATAATACTTCAGAAAATAAAATCGGAAAAGTTTCAAAAGTATCTAAAATAAAGCCTTCAAAAGTGAGTTACTGTGTAGATGTAATGTAGATGTTTGATCGAGTCACAGTTACTCAGTTTTGTGGGTATGGGCAGGAAATTTAGGAAAAATGGGGGAAGAAAAGTCACAATTTAGATGAAAAGTCATGAGATTTAAAAGAAAAAAAAAAGAAGTTATAAATATGAGATAAAAACTCATAATTTTAAGATTAAAAAGTCAAAATTATGAGATAATAGTCATATAACTATCATGTACAAAGTCAGTTTTTTCCTCCACTGATTTTTCCTCTGGTGACTTATTTTTCCTACTGTCACATCTGTTTAGTTTGAAAAAGTAATGAATCTATTCTGAGAATGTAAAGAGTATAAAGTACAGATATTTATGAAGAAACGTAGAGAATAAAAGTAAAAAGTAGCCAGAAAAATTAATACTCAAGTAAAGTACAGATACCTAAAACAATCTACTTAAGTACATTAATGAAGTACTTTCACTTAGTTCCTTTACACCTCTGATCTTGTCTTTGTCATCCTACAGTGGCTGACAAAGTGGCCCACCTCATGGCCATCAACTCTGGGGAGCTACAGAAGGGTATAACACGACCCAGGGTCAAAGTTGGCAATGAGTTTGTGACCAAAGGTAAATAAAAACATTTTTTTGTTTTCCCCAACTTTTTAGAAAGAGTATTAACGTCCTCATCCACAGTTGTTCTATATTTGAACTTTTAATATCAGGTCAGAACCAGGACCAGTGTGTATACTCCATCGGCGCTCTGGCAAAAGCCATCTACGACCGTATGTTCAAGTGGATGGTGACCCGCATCAATAAGACACTGGACACTAAGATGCAGCGGCAGTACTTCATAGGAGTACTGGACATTGCAGGGTTTGAGATTTTTGAGGTAAGTTTTAATAAAGTTTTTTGTCTCATGTCATCATAATCTCACCTCCTGTGGTGAAAACTGTCTTTTCTCTGCCAGTTTAACAGCTTTGAGCAGCTCTGTATCAACTTCACCAATGAGAAGCTGCAACAGTTCTTTAACCACCACATGTTTGTGCTGGAGCAAGAAGAGTACAAGAAGGAGGGCATCGACTGGGTCTTTATCGATTTCGGTCTGGACCTGCAGGCCTGTATTGACCTGCTGGAGAAGGTAACACACACACACACAGACACACAGTTAGCATGTATAGTGCAGATGAATCATATAAGGCAGACGTGGGCAGAGTAAGGCCCACGGACCACATGTGGATTGATAGCTGGCCCTAACCAGCCCACATGAGGCCAGTGGCAAATTAAAAGTACAGTGTATCATGGTAATAGATGCAACCAATACAACAGCACTGCTTTTATTTTGTAGGATCTGCTAATTCTTTGATTTTATTGCACATACTTTCTTTACTTAGCATAAGGTTTATGCACTGATTGGTTTGTTGGTCAGTTTCAGCCAGACATGGGGACTCGAGTCTGAGACTTGGACTTGAGTCGCACAAACAAAGACTTGTGACTTGACTTTAGACTTGCTCTTAAAGACTCAAGACTTGTGTGATATGACTCCCGAGTTCATTATCATGGAATTATTAGTTTTATTATTTAATTTGTTTCAGTTTTTCCATTGTGTTGCCTGACATTATGGGAAAATCACAAGTAGAAATAATAGTTTCCCTCCCTTGATATTTGTGCAAAGGTTTGTAACTTGTGCATGCTGCCACAGGGTTCAAATTAAAAATACATTGTATTTGTAATTTGATCAAAATACATTGATCAAATTTAAACAAAGCTTTTGGGATGTTTCTTCACATTGGACATGCATTGTTCTGATCAATTTTGATGGTGTAGTGTGAAATAACAGAGTATATAGTACAGTAAGGCCGACGTGCTTTCACCACCAATACAGCAATGTGCTATTATCTCAAATAGCATCTAATGTGAAAGCGTTCATTCATTTGAGACTTGACTTGGACTTGTAAAAAGTGACTTGTGAACATCTCTGGTTTTAGCTAATACCAAAAAAATGATTAATTAAGAATGGCTAAATTTTTACAAGACATGTCCTACTAAGTATTTCTTCACTAAAGACAGAAAAGGAACTGAGATTAAAAAAAAAATTAATGTAAAGTTAACATGGATCGATTTGTGGTTTTTGTCAGTATACATTAAATAGTTGTAATTTGTGTTCCACGTTTTCATTGCATCATTTCATTTCCTGTTTTTATAGAGATACATATTGAGCAGAACTCCAAATGAATTGTTCCGGCTCTTAATAACTGGCAAAGTTTCTCATACGGCCCTAATGGAAAATTAATTGCCTACAACCGATATAAGAAAATAAAATATATAGTCATTTAAAGTGAATAATTTCTCTTTCCTTTCTCCCTCCCAAACTTCACTCTTAAATCCTATCACGTTCTTTCTTCACCTCTCATATCACTTACTTGCTCACTCTTTCTATCTTTATCTCCTATCCTTGAACCGTCTTCCCCTCTTATATAGCCTATGGGGATTTTCTCCATCCTGGAGGAGCAGTGTGTGTTTCCAAAGGCGACAGATGCGACCTTTAAAACAGCTCTATATGACAACCACCTTGGCAAGACCTCTAACTTCCTCAAGCCAAAAGGGGGAAAGAAAGGACCTGAAGCTCATTTTGAGTTGGTGCACTATGCTGGCACAGTGAGTACTGCATTGTTAGCGTGGGTAGGAATTACTCTGTGACTTTAAAAGCATCCCCTTACTTTGTGTCTGTAATATTAATACATGGACTGGTGCAGTGGTGCATCTTCTTAAAAGGACAAATGTAGGTGAATAGGTGTAAGTAAATACTACACTGTTATAATAAAATATTTGTCTTATATGTCATGAAAAGATCATGCCAATGTGATTTTCTTCTTGATGTGTAGAAATAGGAATATAAAAAGAGATCTGTCTGAAAATTATTATTCTGAATTTATGGGGAATAGCGTAAATGATGGAAGAAAATGCTGAGATTTTTTGAGATTATTCAAGAAATAATACATGCACACGAAAAATACAAAAAAAAGTATTCTTAGAGACTATTGTTTAGTCTTATATTTGTCAGAAAAAAACAAATTCTTTGGGTATACAATGCTGTTGTTGTGCGATCCAGAATACTTCAACACTAATATGCAACATTATCTGGTGAATAAATTATTTATTATTAATATACGCAACACTAGTTTTTCAAAGGTTATGTGGCCATGTCACAGGCGGTATTTTTTTTTAATGAAATATATCGATGAATATTCTTTTGTTTTGCCTCAACACTGCAGAGGAAACATAAGGTCTTGTGTTTGTCCACTGAATACATTTGCAGGAGAAAATGCAACTCCACATCTTCACTGTTAAAAATGCTGAATATTAGAGGAAATGAATAATGCATAAGAACAGACTGTTTAAATCATACCACAGGAAAATACTTGTAACCTCTCTGCAACAAATACAGATAATATGAGAAACGATGGATTAGATACAGAATGTCAAAAATTTTTCATTTTCTCAAAATGTTATTTCACTCCCTTGGCACTTCATTTTATTCTTTGTGTTATCAAAGGTGTTCTGAAAGTAGACGTCTTCCAAGAAATGTCGGCAACCAAATGTAAACGTCTGAATGTAATGTATAATCAGAGGATATTTATTTTTTGTCCGCATAACTTTACAGAAGATCTGCGTTTCTTTACCTCCATCTACAATCCTATCATTTTTCATTTCATGTTTTTAATCGCAGTGGCCTTAACATTGACCATTGTACGCTCTGCCTCTCACAGGTGGGCTACAACATTACTGGCTGGCTGGAGAAGAACAAAGACCCTCTGAATGAGACGGTGGTGGGACTCTTCCAGAAGTCCTCTATGCCCTTGTTGGCTCTGCTCTTCAAAGAGGAGGAGGCTGTAGCAGGGACCAAGAAACAAAAGAAAGGTTCTTCATTCCAAACTGTCTCCAACTTCTACAGGGTAAAGGTTTCATACACACACACACACACACACACACACATGCTGGTTCCATGTCTCATGAGGACCAAGTTTGTAATCACAGTAGTGAATGTAAACGTGTCTTTTTAAAAGATAAGGAATAGAATAGATAGATATACAAATAAATTTATAAAATATATAATAATAATAATAATAATAATAATAATAATAATAATAATAATAATAATAATAATAATAATAATAATAATAATAATAATAATAATAATAATAATAATAATAATAATAATAATAATAATAATAATAATAATAATAATAATAATAATAATAATAATAATAATATAATTTTCAAACCTTTGAAAAATAAGTTTTTAATTTTGCTTCCATTCCCTACATGCTTTATGGGGACAAATTAAAATATTTCTAAGGTTACATAATTTGTGCAAAATTGGCATACAACATACAGATTTATATTTTACTACATTTATATTTAACTCTTATCGGGACCTGAATTTTGGTCCCCATGGTGTGACTGTGTGAACAGATTAATGTCCCCAGAAAGATAGGAATATAAGCACACACCTGCACACACTCATCTAACTCCCTGTGCCCAACAGGAACAGTTAAACAAGCTGATGAGCACCCTGCGAAGCACTGCTCCCCACTTCGTCCGCTGTATCGTGCCAAATGAGTTCAAGAAGTCAGGTCAGTGGGGAAATGATATTTATCATGCTTTGTGGACTCACATATGTTCTGTTTAAGTAGAAATAAATGTTTATCATGTCTCGTCTTTATGTTGTTAAGGTGTGACGGACAACCATCTGATCCTCCACCAGTTAGCCTGTAACGGTGTACTGGAGGGCATCCGCATCTGCAGGAAAGGATTCCCCAACAGACTACAGTACCCAGAATTCAAACAGAGGTTTAACTTCCATTTATTGTCATTATGATTCATTTTTAATTGAATAGAATAATGTATTTCCATGCTCCTTTCCTCTCCATATACCAGGGGTCTCAAACTCATTTTTTTCCAGGGGCCACATTCAGCCTGATTTGGTCTCCAATGGGTCAGTCCAGTAAAATGAAAACATAATAATCTAGAATGAATGACAACTCCAAATTTTTGTCATTGTGTTAGTGCAAAAAAAACCCAAAAACATTAAAAATATGAAAATACTTTTATAAAATATCCAACACAAAAAAAGTTTCATTTAATAAGAAAAAATAAGGGCAATTTTAACAATATTCTGCCTCAACTTATCATTTGTCCATGGGTTTTATTATGGATTAGTTCTACAAAGACATTAAACTCTTATTAACAGAAGCAGAAAATGGTTCAAATTTAGTGTTGTTTAATAGTTGTTCACATTTGTTTAGGGGTTTTTTCACATTTTATTGTTACAGGATAGTTTGTAAATGTAAATATTTTCACAATTTAATATAATTTTTTTGTAGTAAAATAATGATACACATTTTAAGTTGTCATAATTTATAAGCAAAGAACAAACTGAGAAGAAAATATGGAGTCATTTCATCGGTTATTATGCTTTTCATCCCACGGGCCACATTGGAACTGTTGGAGGGCCACATTTGAGACCCCTTCCATATACCAAGAGCATTATTTTATCATTTCTTCACTGCCACTTTCCTTATACTTGCATGGAGCATCTGTAACAACACACTTCACTTCTTTCTTAGTTAATAAAGTACTCTGTATTTGAATCGGAATCTAAATCTTAGGTATCATATCCTCAATCCCAACGTCATCCCTAAAGGATTTGTTGACAACAAGAAGGCATCTGAGCTCATCCTAAATTCTACTGGACTTGACAACATGGAATACCGCATTGGCCACAGCAAGGTGCTCTACTGTTATATAAATTACAAACTTAAAGGCTGTATCACCTTAAACGATCTAAGATTTTGATCTGTAGAAATCCTACTTTGATTAGAAATGTCTCCTTTGTCTCTCTTGTCTTTTGTCCTCTCAGGTGTTTTTCCGTGCGGGTGTCTTGGCAAAGCTGGAGGACATGCGTGATGAACGGCTGGCTAAGATCATAACCATGCTGCAGGCTCGCCTCCGAGGAACTCTGATGAGGATTGAGTTCAAGAAGATGGTCGATCGACGGTGAGTGTGTAAATGTATTTCAGTGTCTGATACTTGGAGCAGAGCACTGGGTTTTATTATGGATCAGTTCTACAAAGACATTAAACTCTTATTAACAGAAGCAGAAAATGGTTCAAATGTAGTGTCATTTTCTTTAGAGTTGTTCACGTATGTTTAGGGTTTTTTCACATTTTATTGTTACAGGATAGTTTGTAAATGTAAATATTTTCACAATTTAATATAATTTTTTTTGTAGTAAAACAATGAAGAGACATTTACTTTGACATTTTTTTTGCCACACAATGCTTATGCAGTGTCACAATAAGGTTCATCATATTTTTCCATCCATAGTTGAGCTCATTTTTTATTATTGATGATGGAGAATTGTCCGTTGCATCAACTCTTCATGATCCCAAATTAGAGTCTAGACTTTATGGACATGGACTAAAGCATGTGTGAAAATTTGCACTGAAGTATTCTGTCACAAGCCTGGTGTCCAATCTTTTAGACATTACAGACATGAGAGGACACTTACTACATCGGTTAAATTAAATAACTTGTTACAGATGAAACATTATTAACCACTGAAGTATTTACCCATGGAAAGAGCTGAACTATTTGGTTAATTAAATCCAGTGAAAGTCTCCTGTAATCAAAACCAAAGATGATACAGTGAAATATTGCATGTGCTACTTTTGCTTTTTATCCATGCAGTGTATATCTGAAATGCAAGTTCACACTAGATAAAGCTAAGAAGGTCAAGAAAAACTTGTTTAATCTTTTACCATATAAGCTTGTAATATTATCCATTTTTATAAAATATGTATCTTAATAGAAACCATTAAAGGTGTCAAATGAATAATGTAATAAATAACAAGCACAATATTTTATTTAGTGAAGTGCAATTAAGGTAAAATTGAAATTTTATTAAAAATAATTAGTTACATTAAAAATGTCTGTATTACAGAATTGCACTGATGGCCATCCAACGAAATGTGAGGAAGTTCCTTCAGCTGCGTTTCTGGGGCTGGTGGAAACTCTACACTAAGGTACAAACATGCTTTTAACACAGTCTAAAAGTCCTAGACCACCTTTAGCTGTATTATTTTTCACAGTTGTGATGAACTTTCATGATTATGTTTGTATTATTGTTGTTGTTGTTGTTGTTGTTGTTATTATTATTATTATGACTGCACAAGGAAAATACAGTAAAAGTAACACAATTTATACATGGATGTACTATCAGTATTAGTGTGACCTCTGTTTCATTGACTTAAAGCATCTGTAACTGGTTTGAATAAAAACCTGGTGTAAAAAAAGAAATCATTCAGTGCAGTAAATCTCACATTGTCTGGCAAACATAGTTCCTGATCTGTTAAAGGACAATGCTGTTTTTTGCAACTGGGGCCTTAATTATGATGTAATTTGAATTGTTCTACTCTACTTTTGATTCCCCTGGAAGAAATAACCACAAAACAGCATACAACGACCGTCGGTGGGGCAGACATTAAATCAATTATTTTGTTCAGATCAGTTAATATGTCCGTTGTGAGGGTATGCACACATTCGAACCATTGTCGCAATAATGAAAAACGAGAGCTTCCACGTGACTTCTTGTGATCAACTGTTGAGCGCCAAGTAGCTAAGCTAAAGGCTAAAGCAAAGAGCAAAAGCCTCTTGACTCGGCACGTGCAGAGATGACGTCACTTGTGTGTCTTGGGTTACATTATATATTTCTTTATTTTAGCTCAGCCTGGGTGTTTCAAAGTTTAAATGGGACTGCAAGGGAATTAGTAGTACTGTACCACAATGGACATATAAACTAATTTGAACAAAATAACTGATTTAGCATGTGGATATTTATGGATATTTCTTCCAGAGGATTCAAAATTGAAAGAAAAAAAAAAAAAGAGTAACGGGTGAATACAACAATTCATATTACATCATAATTAACATCCCAATTGCGTTGTCCTTTAAGTGCAAAAAGAGGTCACACTAAATTTGGTCTGTACAAATGTTTTTAAGTGTTCTTATTACCTGTATATTCCCACATTTACCTTAATACAGAGCTAAAGACATGCACGTGTTTTATGTAAGACATTTTTGCAGTGCTGTACACAAAAGGAGACATGATGCCTACATCTACCATGCACCTTATCACCTGTGCTATACTTAATCTCCCACAGGTGAAACCCCTGCTCATGGTTGCCCGTCAGGAGGAGACCTTCAAAGCTAAAGAAGAGGAGCTGAGTGTGGCAGTGGAAAAGGTCAAGGAGCTGGAGGGCAAGCTCAAAGATCTGGAGGGAAAGATGGTCACATTATCACAGGAGAAGAATGACCTTGCCCTGGCGCTGGCTGCAGTAAGTGTACATCCATCCACAGTTTCGTTGATATATTTTAACCGTTGTCCAGGAAGAGGAAATAACTGTTATTTTTCACTGTGATAGTGGAGAATTATAATGTGAAAACACTGCATTTGATTTCTATCCTACAGGAGCAGGACACGCTGGGTGATGCTGAGGAGCGCTGCACCCAACTGATGCACCAAAAGGTCCATCTGGAAGAGTCAGTGCAGGTAAATACATCAAACTTGACACTAATTATTGAACTCGTTAATATGAGAAAGCAACATTTACAGTGTAGAACCGTCTTAAGTCATAATATGTATAATTTAAATACAAAGATGTGATCTGCATAATTATAGTCCAATAAATCCAATCCTAGTTTATTACTTAATACATGTAAAATACTGCATCGTGTTTCCCTTTACAACAAATATTTGGACTTTTGCAACACTGTTTGTCTTGAAAGCAAAAAAAAAAAGAGCCATGTCTATGAATTTAGGATCTGCGTGAGCGCCTGGAGGAAGAAGAAGGCAACACAGCCTCCCTCCATGGCCAAAGAAGGCAACTGGAAGGGGAACTGATGGACCTGAAAAGAGACCTGGAATCTCTGGAGTCTACACTGGCCAAGACTGAGAAGGAGAAGCAGGTATAGTCAGATTCAGGGGAAATTCAGGGGATTATATGTATGATTTAGCTGCTCAATTCTCTTCAATGTTGTGTTTAGAGTCTCGACTTCAAGGTGCGAACCCTGACAGGTGACCTTAACCATCGGGACGATCAAATTGCTAAGCTGCAGAAGGAAAAAAGAGCTCTGGAGGAACTTCAACAGGTACACATGTAGAGATGGGCGATAAATTACATATTAAATGCTGATTACATTCTACATTGGACATTTTAGTAGTTAATGTTTTAAAATAGCATAATTTTAACCTCATTAATTTAATTGCGACCAGTATAATCTAGTATATTTGTTGTCTTTTCAATCAGAAAACTCTGGATGATCTCCAAACAGAAGAAGACAAAGTGAACCATCTGACTAAGACCAACAGCAAGCTCAACGCGCAAGTCAATGAGGCATGTGGCATGTCTATATACACTGTAGATTTTGCAGTGTTAATTTGGAGACAATGGGACCAAATACACTCTAGAAGAAGTTAAATAAACTCTCTAAGTGTTGATTTAACACTGCAAAATTTACTGTGTACTTTCACTATCAGATTTTCTGCCTGCTCTTAAATACCATTGAATGTATTGTGTTGTTTGTTGCATATCTAGTATATTTTGTGGGTGTGTATATGTGTGTAGCTGGAGGACAGCTGGGAGCAGGAGAAGAGGATCCGGGTAGAAGTGGAGAAGGCGAGGAGGAAAGCAGAGGGAGACCTAAAGATGACCCTAGAAAACCTTAATGAGATGGAGAACGCCAAGATTGATCTGGAGGAAGTTATCAAGAAGTAAGCAGCTCGTACACACTAAATCTAGTCCAGTATTAGTCTTTTGGACGTCCTTAAATAGGGTTTCTCAAACTGTGGGGTGGGCCCCCAGGGGAGGTATGAAAGTGTGCCAGGGAGGGCATAGGATCCTCCCTGGGTCTAGTTTTGGTTTTTTTCTCTTCAGGTTAGAAAGTGTAGCAGGTGGAACGAATGTTTTAGTGTTGGAGAACCCTTAACTCTTTTTAGGGATGTACAAAAACAGGTGAGGTGGCATTATAGACTAGACCAGGGGTGTCAGACTCATTTTAGTTTACAGCCACATAGAGCCTAATATGAAATAAAGTAATCTGGACTAATAAAATAATAGAAATAATAGGATAAGAACTTATAAATGTCAACTCATTTTTGAGTGAAAAATGTAAGATTCGATAATGAACATATTTACATCTATGAACTCGACTTGAACATAGCATGAATCAATTTGAATAACCTGAACATTCTTAAGAGAAATAAGTGCAATGTTAACAATATTACACTTTAGTTTGATGATGTGCATCACAACTTACAGATCATAGTGGATCTACAAATACACACAACATTTATTAAAGGCAGAATATTGAAAAAAACGTTTCAGGTTGTTCCAATTTTTCTGTAAAAGGTGAGTCTTTTTTTGGACACTAAAATAAAAAGGAAAATCTGACATTTTCATTATTTGTAGGTTAATATGATATATTTTTTACTGGTCTTTAGATGTAATTTACCTAAATTATTTTTTAATTATTTCTTTGGTGTAAATTTCACATTTCTCAAATTCATCCCAAGGGCCAGATTGGAACCATTGGCGGGTTGGTTTTGGCCCCCGGGCTGCATATTTGACACCTGTGAACTGGACAAAGAGTTTAGATTTGGAGAATGGACTGGAAAAGAAAAAAATATGCAACATTTCTGTTTTTGCACAGTTTGCACAATTTACACTTAAATATTCTAAGATGTGCAAAGTAAACAGGCTTATTGCAGCCAATGATATTTTTTATTTGTTATGAAAATGTGTTTATTCTTCCAAAAAAAGTAACTTTATTGCCATAGTTTTAAGATAATTGCACATTTCCTCCTTTAATTTGGAAAAAAATGTTGCTCAGAGGGCAGTGTGGTTGAGTTTATTTATGTTGTTCAAGCAAAAATGTGTTATTTTTAATTTGCGCAACAAATTGTTCACAAAAAAAACAAACAAAAAAAATCTTACAATATTGATGTTTCTTTCAATAAAAGTTATAATTGCACCACAATGTTGTTGAGGTTGAAGGGGGCCTGCACGTTATTTATCCTCCTAAGGGGACCCTGAAAGAAAAACATTGAACCACTGCCCTAAAACATGTGTGTTTGTGCAGGAGAGACTTCGAGATCAACAACATGAACTCAAAGTTGGAGGATGAGCAGGCTCTCAGCTCCATGCTCAGCCGCAAACTCAAAGAGCACCAGGTCTGTGATGCAAACGTGAAAGTTTGATGAATTTTAATTGAAATAAAACTGAAAAAGACTTAAGTTCAGCCTTCAAAGTGAAATTTTTATTTATGTTCTTTTCAAATGTTTTACTGCAATTTCCATCTGAATTCCTTTCTTATAGGATGAAAGAGCACTTGCTTTAGATGCCCTGAGGGAGGAGCAGTTGTGAAACTGTTACTGACTTATTTCTTGCACATTTTTCTTTTTCTTTTAATCTTCTAATTTAGGGCCGAATTGAAGAGCTGGAGGAAGAGCTGGAGGCTGAACGAGCTATAAGGGCCAAGGTACACAATATCCATGACAATGTAACAAGTATTTAGTCCAAATCATGTATCATCACAACTTTACTCACTAAGGTCTATGATTAAAGGTGCTGTTTATGTGTGTGTGTGTGTGTGTGTGTGTGTGTGTGTGTGTGTGTTGTCTAATAGGTGGAGAAGCAGAGAGCTGAACTGTCACGAGATCTGGAGGACCTCAGTGATAGGCTTGAGGAGGCGGGCGGAGCCACCGTTGCTCAGGTGGGTGTAACTGACAGCTGTCATTAAATAACATCTTTATGACAATATACACTACAAGTCAAAAGTTTTAGAACACCACGATTTTTCCAGAATTTCATTGAGAATTCAGTGAAAATGATGCAGTTCTTCTTCCGAGCACTAACTATTGAGGCTTGACCAACCTCCGCTGCTGTTGAACTGCTTCAAGTTGTTTTCAACCCATCCCAAAAGGTCTTTTTTTTTATATTTATGAAATGGAAAAAAAAGAACTCTTAAAAAGACCTCAAAAAACCCTTCGAAAAACCCATTAAAAAACATTTAAACACCCTTAAAACACTTTAAAAATCCCTTTAAACACCCTTAAAAACTCGCTGAAAATAAACATTGGAGTGAAACTGAAAATTGACATGAGAATGTGGACAGACCACCATTGTAACATGTGGATGACACTTTACCATTGTATGCATCACACAAAATGCCAGATATAATCACATTGCTCTATTTAATGTATTTAATACTATGACAATGTTGGTGTTCCACACTGATATAGGAACATTGGAAACAGAGTAATTTCTGTGTCTTTTTAAATGTGACCAGTGTATGAATTCACAAACTAGGATTCAAAATGTTTATTTCTTAAAGTAATAGGCAGTCTTTTGTTTGTCTTTTTGTTAATTTATTCCAGCCTAGCAAAAGCTTCAGAACTTCTCCTGTATTGTGTGGGTGGTATTTTATGAAGGATAACTGTTCCATAAAATAGAGGAATTTAGCTAAAAAATGAGCCCACTTCATAAATGATGTGTGCAAATGTACTTTTTCATGCTGATGTTCACTTTTGCTTTATCAGCCCATATATAACATTTCCAGATGGGGTGACAATCTTGACTTATGGTTGGTATTTTAGATTGAGCAGAATAGAAAGCGTGAGGGTGATCTGCTGAAGCTAAGGCGAGAAGTGGAGGAGGCAGCTCTCCAGTCAGAAGCCACAGCAGCAGGACTACGGAAGAAGCACTCTGATGCCATGGCTGAGCTGGGTGAGCAACTGGAGAACCTGACCAGGCTGAAGGTGAAGCTAGAGAAGGACAAACTGAGCATGAAGGCAGAGATCGAAGATCTCAATGTTACCATGGAGGCCATTCAGAAGGCAAAGGTACGAAGAGTTATGCTGTGTTCTTGTTGTAGGTAAAATAATTTATCATACATGTGGTAGACTTAAACAAACTTCTGTTTGGCATCTGTGTGTATGTGGGTGTTAGATGAATTCTGATGCCCACGCTCATAAGCTGGAGGACAGTCTGGCAGAGGCCAACGCTCGCCTGGCTGAGATGGAGCGCACTCAGACTGAGCTTAACGCTGCCAAAATCCATCTGACTGGTAGAACACACACGCACACACGCACACACATATCTGAAAATCCACAAATTATATTTCCCAGAGTTTGTCAGTGTGTGTGGTTTGTTTTGACATGTGTAGCAGAGAACAACGACCTGAGCAGGGAGTTGGAGGATGTGCAGAGCAAGCTGACCCAGGCGACCAGGCTGAAGGCCTCGCTTATCTCACAGGTTGATGAGCTTAAAAGACAGGTGGATGAGGAGAACAAGGTATAATGGCAACGCACACAGACGCACAAACAACTGGCAGTGTGTCAAATTTTTAATTAGGTGACAGGGTGCATCTACACAAGGGCTGGTAGGGAGCTACCCATGATCCTGAAAACTTTCTGGTTGCATTAATCGAAAAAACTGGGTTTTGTTGTTGGACATTTTTGTATATGTGTAAAATTAGGCTTTTATTGAGGTTTAGTTCATGCATGAAAATAAATCATTACCAAGTCATTACTAGCTTGTTCATATTCTTATAAATAGGAATATTTAAATAAAGTCAGAAATAAATCCATCTGTTCTGGCTATGTTACCATAAACAGAAATCACAGTAATGAATATCAAATAATGAGTGGATTTTCAGGTGGAAATCATCAAATAAATGGGCAGCTCTCATTTTTATTTTGAGGAACAACAGATATGACACTTAGAAAGGAATTCTCTTTTCCTCTTGGTAAAATATGTTTTATGGAATGTTTTTCAGTGACAATAAAGTGTACTGCTGTTACTGCTGGAATAAACAGTGACTATGTCCATCAGATTCTATAGGGTGTTGCAGTAAAGTATTTATAAATAAACATAATACTCAATAATAATCGAATAAACACTTTACTTGTCATTTCTGACCAGGAAAATGAATTAGACTAAAACCATGTTGTCGTGCAGTTCACACTTTTCCATCCAGTCAAACCTCTCTCTGATCCTTTTTGTCTGTTTGTACAGGGTCGTAATGCAGCTGTGGTGAGTCTGGCCAATGCCCGCCATGACCTGTCCCTGCTGAAGGAGCAGCTGGACGAGGAGTCAGAGAGTCGAGGGGAGCTGCAGCGTCTTGTGTCTAAACTCAATGCTGATGTTACCTCCTGGAGGAGCAAATATGAGACTGATGCCATCCATCGCACCGAGGAGCTGGAAGAGACTAAGTATGTTCAGAAGAGATAAACATACCCCAGCTAACACTACTACACCAAAAACATACAGCTTCAATATATACTCTACAGTTATTATAATACTATAAAGTTTAATTCCCACATTTTACACTTCATGTCTCTTTTCTCCCACACTCCTTCAGGCGTAAACTTGCAGTGCGTCTACAGGAGGCTGAGGAGGCGGCAGAGGCAGCCCAGGCCAGAGCTGCCAGCCTGGAAAAGATTAAACAGAGGCTGCAGGGGGAGGTGGAGGACCTGACCATAGACCTGGAGAAGGTAAACATACATATGGACCACTGGGACATGTTTTAGTGTCAGTGTAAATTTATATTTATTAATTTAATATATTTAATATATATTTTATTATTACTATTATTGTTACTCATTACTTATATTGTTGTTAAGATAAGATACACTATACATTCGGCTCTGCCCAAGGGATCAGTAAAGTCCTATCTAATCTAATCTAATCTAATCTAATCTAATCTAATCTAATCTAATCTAATCTAATCTAATCTAATCTAATCTAATCTAATCTAATCTAATCTAATCTAATCTAATCTTGTGCCACTAGTCTAACGCAGCGGCCGCAGCTCTGGATAAGAAGCAGCGAGCTTTTGACAAGTTGGCCGCTGAGTGGAATCAGAAAAACGAGGAGCTGCAGTTAGAACTGGAACATAGCCAGAAGGAGAGTCGATCATACATGACAGAGCTCTATAAACTCAAAACGGCCTATGAAGAGAGTCAGGATCAAATCGAGACTGTCCGCAAAGAGAACAAAACCCTCACAGGTGAAATAACGTGATAGTAAAATTTGATGACACAATTTGGCCTCACTCCACTTTTTTCACTATGTATTATTGGTCCTCAAAGAGGAGATCAAGGAGTTGGTGGACCAGCTCGGCGAAGGGGGCCGAAGCGTCCATGAGCTTCAGAAGGCGAGAAAGAAACTTGAAGTGGAGAAGGAGGAGCTACAGCTGGCCCTGGAGGAGGCTGAGGCTTCACTAGAGGTACAAGGAACTTTGAGCTCAGGATGAAGGATGAAGATAAAAAATCAGGAGAGGAAGGATGAAAATCAAGGTGATCTAAGGGAGCTGATGTCAAAATGTGATTTGTGTGTTCAGGTGGAAGAAGGTAAGCTGGTGCGTGTACAGCTGGAGCTCGCTCAGGTCAAGGCTGATATCGACCGCAGAATTCACGAAAAGGAGGAGGAGTTTGAAGTCACCAGGTTAGAAAACACACTCTTACATGTGTCAACAAAGGTCAGAGGCATAAAAAAACAAGTCTTTGTCTGGAGAAACATCTTCATCTTAGGTTAATCAGAAATTATTTGGAAGTCAAGTGTTGCACCCAGTTGACCTGGTTGAACTCAGACCTGTGTCACTTATGCTCTTTAGAAAGAACCACGCGCGTGCAGTAGAGTCACTGCAAGCCAGCCTGGAGGCAGAGGCCAAAGGTCGTGCCGAGGCTCTGAGGATGAAGAAGAAGATGGAGGGAGACTTAAATGAGATGGAGATCCAGTTGGAGCATGCCAACCGGAACAATGCTGAGCTGGTCAAAACCCTCAAGAAATTGCAGCAGCAGATCAAAGTAAGATTCTCATTTGATCACTGACAAGATCAAAAAACATGTAGGTTGGATTAATTCTCCTTTCATTTGCCTTTGACTGAGGCACTTGCTTAGATCCGGAATCAGCCTCTGGGCACTCCTAATGATAGGATTTGTTCGGTGTAGAGAATGAATTTCCCTGCGGGGGAAAGTAAGGAACGGCTTAGAGCAGTTTTCAAACACTCAGCTATTATCACTGTGTCACCTTGTGCAGGATCTGCAGGTACAGATGGACGAGGATGCACGTCTGCATGAAGAGCTGAGGGAGAAGTACAGCCTCCAGGAGAGGCGACTCTGTCTTATGCAGGCGGAGATGGAGGAATTGAGAGGAGGCCTGGAGGCGTCTGAGAGGGCCCGCAAACAAATTGAACAGGAACTGGTGGACACCACAGAGAGGTTCAGTGAGATCAACATGCAGGTTAGTGTTGATGAATACACACAGACAAACAGACAGAGGTGCACTCTTACCTGAAAATGGAGACTGGAAGTTTGTGGATCATGCAATGTACTTGAGTGTAATTTTTTGTATTTCTCCCTTTAGAATCAAAGTCTGACCATCCTGAAGAGAAAACTGGAGGCTGACCTGACCAGACTGTCCACTGAGAATGAAGAGCTGATCTCAGAGTTTCGTGCTGCAGATGAAAGGGCCAAGAAAGCTGTGATTGATGTGAGAAAATGGAATAACTACAAAAAAAAGGAAGAATGAAGGACAGAAAAACAATGTTTTAAGCCATAAATTTTTTTTTTTTTTTTATGGTTGAACCAACACTCGATTGGATGTTTATTGACTTGTTGAATTTGAGCTACAAAAAAAGTCTCTGCACATTCAGGTCTGTGCAAAAACTGTTTCATTTGTAAACTTTCACAGACTTTGAAGACATGAACAGGTGGTAAATGGATGAGTTAGCACAGTGGATTATAAAAAGTGATTACCCTTCATAGAAGACACTAGTGCTGATGAATTGAACTTATGTTGCAAAACAACAAGACAGCTGCAATTGTGAGTTTTATTGTCTCCTTATTAAAATACATATACAGTTTTTTTTTTACTTTGCTTTTAGACAGTAGATAGTTGCTCTTAGCTGTCCTTACAAACTATGTTCCTTTGTCTGCAGTATGGGACATATTTGCCATAAAATTGTTCCCCATACTTTATCGCTCTTATTAATGCTTCCGTTGCACAGGATTGTGGGTAGAAATAGCCAGAAATGCATGTAGGCTGGCTATAAAATCAAACCAGATATGATAAAGCATCCTTGTGTTTTTGGCATATGAGATCTAAGAATGAAAAACAGTTCTAGAGACAGTCAAGAGACACTTAACGTACTGTAAAGTAGGTTCACAATATACACAACAACAGAAAAAAAGAAACTAAAAGTACATGTTTGACAGAATTCCCTTAAATGTATTAATAGATTAAAATCTGAACTTGATTGCAGATCAGACTGATTATTTGTAGTTCTGTCATCACAGTCAGGCCACACTCTGATACCAGATGCATTTTCCCCGTATTTAAATGTCATGTTTAGAATTAATTCCATATATGTATGAAATTCAGGCAACACGCCTCTGTGAGGAGCTTCGCCAGGAACAGGACCGCAGCTCCCACCTGGAGAAGATCAAGAAGAACCAGGAGCAGAACCTCCGAGACCTCACACTGAGGCTGGAGGAGGCAGAGCAGCAGGCTTTGAAGGCTGGAAAACGTGCCATCCAGAAACTGGAAACCAAGGTGAGGAGGTGGTGTTATTGAAGGGTCGCATCGCAGGCAATATCAGTGAAGTGACAGAGTTAACAGGTCAGAAAGTCTCATTAGGTGAGTTCTCCCCTTCACTGGTTCTAGGTCAAGGAGCTGGAGAATGAACTGGACCATGAGCAGAAGCGCCATGTCGAGACGGTGAAGAGCCTTCGCAAGGGAGAACGTCGTCTCAAGGAGCTTATTTTCCAGTCAGAAGAGGACCACAAGACCAATCAGCGCATGCAGGAGCTGGTGGAGAAACTCCAGACCAAGCTCAAGTCGTACAAACGGCAGATAGAAGACGCTGTGAGTAGAAATACTAATACTGGAATTAAAACGGTGAACTATAAGCAATATAGTAATTACCTTTGTGATGGAAATTTACTGGATATGAACTGCACTTACATAGCACTTTTAAACTTCATGGTGCTCAAAATGCTTTACATTAGCCTCACATTCACCCGTTCACACACACACACACACACACACACACACCAGTAGACAGCTGCTTCCACGCAAGGTTCCGCCAGACCTGCTGGGAGCCTAATTCGGGGTTCAGTGTCTTGCCCAAGGACACTTCGACACATGAACAGCCAGAGCCGGGACACGAACCGCAGACCCTTCTGTCATTGGACGACCTGCTCCACTAACTGAGCCACAGCTGCCCTCGTATCTACCATATATGCCTTTTCTGATATTAACTACTGTGTGAGTTCGAACTTTTCACTGTCTGTTGCCTTTGACATATTTGTTCATTATGGCTGCACTAAATGAAATGTTGTTGCACTTAGGGAACAGAGTAGTAAGTACATCAAGGAGAGTCGGTGTCTCAGTAATCAAGGAATCCGCTTCATTATTAAATGTTACTTAATTTTCTTCTTGTATTTTCTTCGACACTGCAGGAGGAGCAGGCCAACTGCAGCCTGTCCAAATACAGGAAGACAGTCCATGAGCTGGATGATGCTGAGGAACGAGCTGAAATGGCAGAAATGGCCTTGAATAAACTAAGAACCAGGAACCGAGCGTCGACCACTAAAGGCTTCACCTCAGTGGAGATCGTCCAGGTCACTAAGCCGTCCAGTGGAGGACAAAATGACTAGAAGACAACAGTTACACACACATCACATGCAGGTTGGTATTTACACACTTATTATATCACAGAAAGGGATGAAATCCTCCAGTAAACTGAATAGTTCTGTTGTTCTGATCCTACAGTGACACACCCCCACTCAACTCTGAAGAGCAAGCATGACTGAGGAAGCAGGAACCCCCCAGAAAAGTCTTAAAAGGCCCTCAGAAAGTCTTAAATATCTTAGTAAGACATCACCAAAAGTCTTAATCTGTGCAGTCTTATCCAGTCTTCGTTCATTTTACCCAGCATGCCTTACTGTTGTATCATTAGCTTCATTTACCAAGTAATCACTTTGGCCAAATTGTGATATCTGCATAAAAGTGTTGGGAAAGTCAAGTAATGCCAAAGATATGCCTAGGTATGTAGAAAGTCTTAAGTATAGTGTATTTAGTCACAGATATCTGATTATATCCTTTGTTGTCACATTTATGTTAAGTGTTTACTCTTCAGCATCACCGTTTTTAGGATTTCTGCAGGTTCTAACAAGTTAAACATTAGACATTTTCAGCTCATTAATAACCACTGAACCATCATTAACTCTTAAAGACCCTGTGGTGAAATGAATTTTCTATACTTTTAACCTTTCATCAGTGATTTATCACCACTTATTTTAATGCTATCATGTGCATTCTGCATTATTCAGTGACAATCTGATATTTCCCTATTGTTCATTTATTGACCATGAAGATGCTCATAAAAACAGACTTTTTCAGCAAAATATATTATTAACTAAACATAAATGCAAGCATGCACATCTACTGTCATTAAACTACATGCACTGTACCAGTGAGTAAATATTGCAGATGACAGTGTTTTCAAGTGGATCCAAAAAAGACATGTCAGATGTTGCTAAAAAGCTGAGAAACTGCACTTTTCCTGAATTATTTACATGTATTGATAAGGTTAGTGCTTCAACATTTTAGATGGGTAGATGTTTTTGGTCGGTAGGAGGTAAGGGTTAAGTTCTTTAAAGGGGAAATGCCCTGGGGTCAGACACTGTCTGATATTGGCAGGTCTACACTGGTAGTTTCATGGTTTTCTTTATCTTTTTGTGACTACTAATGCAACTCTTGTGCCTTCTTTACCCAAACCCCCCTCCTAATTTGAGCATTTATTTGATGAAATATATTATATTCATCTTCTTTTAACCAAGCATCTAATGCAATCACTTTTTCCATCTTGCCAACGTTGCATATTACATTATTTTAAGGCCTAAAGTTCAGATTTTTAAGGACCTGCAGAAATCCTGTGTATTGTTTCTGAGAATGTGTAAGAGTCTGTTGGATGTGTTTCTTATGAACGTGTGAGAGTCTTGCGTCATCTCACTCAAAACATCTTCGCTCTGATGAGAGGAGTGGGAGGAGCTGCGTTCTCACGTCAACGACAGAGAGCCCACCTGTGTGTGTGTGTCACTCATGCTGCATTTTAAAAGTGTGTGGAATTAGTTGCAATGTCTTAATAAACTCTAAGCAAGTGACACTATCTTGTTATTGTATTTATAGATAGGTACTGTACTGTATGTGCATGCAAGGGTTTAGTTTAGTTTAGTTTTTTCTTTATTTGACAGGGACAGTGCACAACATGCAATTGTGCCAGATTATAACTACAAGGCTAATTTTCATCTGTAGTCCCTGGACGGGAAATGATGGTAAGCAATTAAAAAAATAATGAATAATTACAATAATAATAACATTAGAATGAATAACAGGGGGAAGATTACAACAAACATGTTGTGGGGTTAGGGTTATGTGCAGATAAATACCTACTTTTTGTTGCAGTGACAAGTACATAATTAAAAACATGATGAATACACAAAAAACACATGATCGATGACTAAAAATATCCACAGTGCTGCCCTGCCTTTAGCCATTTCTTAAGATCTAATTTAAAAGTAGTGAGCGTGGTACTAACAGGACTATTGTTCCACAGTCCTGCTGTTTTTACAGAGAATGCACTTTGGCCAAAGGTAGAATACCTAAACACACTTCTACAGTCTCCTCTAGATGATGCTCTTGCCGTCCTTGTGATATTTGTGGGATCGACACAAACTCACAAACTGCTTAAGGGGATGTGGAGCAAGATCATTTAAAATAAAAAAAAATAAAAAAACAGCAATTGGAAAATAAAAGTTAAATAGAACATACTTCTGTACGATGGTACAGTGATGGTAAGTATTGCTTTTTTTTTGTCCAGAATCTTCAGTGCCTGTTTATAAGATGAGTGTATTAGTGACATATTAGTTGCATTTGCTTGAGCCCAAGTGGTCAAACAGTTTGAGATATGAGTTAAAATCATGACATGTAGATACAGTTTGGCTGCCTCTGTGCTCATCTGTTGAAAACGGGTCAAAATTAACCAAAATCTTCACCGTTCATGCACACTTCTCCTTTGCTTATACATGTGTGTCTACAGCTGAACTCTAATTATAACACAATTAACTCCAGGGATGAATAAATCTACTGGGAAGCTCCACAACAAGAATTAATAATTAAGAAAATGACACCGTCCCTCTAGATGCTGAAGTTCTCTGATCAAAATGACCTAATGACATTTATTCACATAGTGATGTTGGTATAAGTGTTCTCATATTAAAACCATAGATGAGATATTTTTAAAATCAGACACAACAGGTAAAAACATCAATTTACATTTTACTGTTCATCCATTTAATGAGTCTGAAATATTACTATAATATTAAATATTACTAAGTGCCTGAGCATTTATTCTGATTTTGAGCAATTGTTTCCTATAGAAATACATCCAATTCTTCTTTGTAAATCTATAAATGTCATTTTCTCTAAATGACTTTTTTTTTGCTAGAAACATTTCATATAGCACCTATATACGTAGCACCTACATACACTAACCTTTACAGTTATCTTAGTAGTATTCTGGAAATATTTACAGAGGGATTTCATAATTAATCATTCCTGCCCTGGTTTCTGATCATTTATGGCAAAATTACATTTTTTAAGACTATTTCTAGCTGATGAAAGTAGATATCCTGAAGTCCCTTTATAATTTTATTTTAATCGTGAGTGTGAACAAAATGAAAAATTAATTTTGCTACTAGATTTATCATATCTTCAAATCTTATCTACCAAAAATGTATGCAAAAATTGTGCAGATTTAAGTTTTAATTAGTCACATGATCATAAAAAGATCTGTCTATTGGTCCATCACAATGTGTTTAAATCATATCTGAAACTTTATTCGAAATGTTAAACTCAAGGAAGAACTGATTCAAATTTAAAGGCTGAAGGTAACGGTCATCATGACCTCATAAAATATATTGTTGGCTCTAACTCAAAAAGATAGGACGATTTTTTTTTTTTTTTTTTACCAGATAACAGATTATGCACTCAATGTTCTCTGCTCCCTTACATTGTTTACTACTCAACCATTTGGCTACATATTTCACCATCGCATCTTTCTTGATCCTCATTAGACTCATGTTTTTAACACATTCATATATTAGGTGAAAAAATTTAAGTGAATCTTCTCCCCTCAGAAATTAAATGGAACATAACTCCAGAAATGTCAAACACATGTACAGTGAAACAGTGGTCACTCAATTTAGCATTTATAAACAGCTGGTAATATTGTCTCACACTGATATTATAATATTTCAAGTATTTAAATGCTTTTAAAAATATATATTAAATCTTTATTTAAGGCAAGTCCCACTGAGATGGAGATTTTTTGCAAAAATAATTTCTTTTTATTAAAATTTAGTCGATGAAAAGCTATATTAGAGCAGATCTGTTCTTCACTCTTGATATTTTCTCGTACCCACCTTTACTGTACTATTAGGGAGCTGAAGGGATTGTAGTGGCTTGTAAAATATCTAAACTAAAATAATCTCTAATGACCACTTTACAATACACTATGAATGTTTCTGACTTTAAAAAATGGGCAGCATATCAAACCATCTCCTACAAAAATCTGTCCGATGTTGTAAAATATGAAGCGTAATGCCATCTGACAGATTATTTATCAATTCATTCAACATTTATGTCATTTTTAGAAGTCAATAAGACAGAACTAAACTCTAAACAGAGAGCTACAGCAAAGTGTTGCCAGAAATTTTTTTTTTTTTTTATATATTTGCTGCAGCAGCCATGGTAACAAATTATTAGATGCATTTGATTCCCCTATTGTGACAACAAATGCATCATCAGTGTGACAAGAACAAAAGGCACCTATGTGATACATCAACATGGAATTTATTTTCATTTTAGAATCAGATGAATGTTTCACATTTTATACAAAATCATTAGAAAATGCCTGACACTCTGAAATCCCACAGATAATCCTCATTTTAGCGGCTTCACACACACCAAAAGGATCATGGGGAATCATGCAGCATCCTGGACCAGCTGATGAGACTCAGCTTGAGCCCCACGTCAATGAAATTATAATCCACAGTTCACTCAACGGCCAGACACTCACTACCGTGGTCATAACCCAACAATATGGTACAGTGATAAGTAATATACAGCAGAATGAAGAGCAAGACCCCGCCTCCTGGCTCTGTCGATATCCTGTCTAACCTCCACTGGTCACCACTTGAATGTCTTTAGATGTATGGACACAGTACCACGTCAACAACACCATGCATGTTTTCATACGCATGACACATCATTGGTTATGATTGGTTATGTAGATTTCAAAAAGGTCATTAAATTAACCAACGACTGCAGGCCTGTCGAGGAAGGGGGGGGGGGGGGGGGGGGGGGGCAGGAGGGTGTACTGAGCCTCGGGTTTTAAGAGGTATAAGTGAGCGGAGGGCGGTAGTGGTGGTGTGTGTGTGTGTGTGTGGGAGGGAGGGGGGGGTGACAAGTGTAAGCTAATTATTACTTAATGTTTTGCTAATGTACATGCCCAGCACACAGACACGCCACCAAATGAGGTCTCGGCCACAAACACACACTCATATTCGCAAACACCTCCACCTCATACCTCTCAGAAATCAGTCAGAGGGGAAACTTGATACGCCCACACTCCTTCCAGAACATTGTGGGAGCAAGTAAATGGAAGAAAGAGAAAATATTATACACACCTTCAATTAAGATCTGAAAACTGACGATAGATTTTATTAAGCCAATGCAAAGAGATTCCCCTCTCTCAAAACAGAGGAAAACATGACAGTGGTGCAGAGAGGCACTTACACAATCACTTTCATTTTTACACAGTGCTTGCATCTGTGTGTGTGTGTGTGTGTGTGTGTGTGTGTGTGTCTAAAGTCAAGACACAGCTACATTGTTTTTCCAAATCAAACATCTTACACGCACACACTCGCAGCTTTTTTTCACATTTGGAGCATGTTCTTCGCAGTTGGCACATGTACATGCAAAGCTTCAGTTTGACCCGCACAGGCCAAACTGAGGGATAAACAGGAGCAAAAGGGGAGGAGGAGGGGTGTTGAATGAAAGGGGGTGGGGTGGGTGGGGGTAGAGACATGAATATGGACTGACAAACATACAGACAAACTGTGAAGACAGGCTCGGTGGCGCATCGAGAAATGCTCCTCCCCATCTTTGATCCTGCCCTCTACCCCCCCCTTGTGTCACATGTTCGTAGCAGCACCAGAGGAGCCCTCTGATTGGTGGGTGCAGCCGTCCTACGGGTCAGTCAGTTTCGAGGATGAGTGGCGGCTGCTCGTTCTCCTCCTCCAGGCGCAAGTCATTGAGGTCGTCCTCTAGGCCCGCACCTCCCACCGCACCCTGCTCTTCACAGTAACCTAGACAACAACGAGTTCAGATATTAGGGATTGAAACACAAACTCTTGCAGAGGAATAACATATTTGGGATGTTAATAAATCACTACATTGCTACATATGTCATATTTATACAGTAACTAAGTGCACATACTTCTATCTATGTCTATATTTCTATACTTTGTCATACACCTTATATTTCATTTCTACCCATACTGCCAATGTGCCACCCTTAGCTGCTTCTCTGTAGCGCTGTACATAAATAACCGTTGTGCTTTTTATAATGGGCACTTCACAGCGATATAAACAAAAAAAAAAAAAAAACTGTACAACTTGTGCTTCTGCTCTATTCTAGATTCAAGTCTACATTCTGTCTGCATTTAACTGGCTCAGATGTTACTGGAATTAAACTGTTTGTTTCTTCTGGGAATATACAGAGACTTTTTTTTTTTCTTGCAGCATTAAAGACATTTATTTTTTATACAAGGACCACAAAAACTTGACATGAGAAGCAAGTGACGACTATGTTAATATACAGATTAAAAATGTTTACAAGAGGGACATGGGTAAATGAAGTCGTCATACAACTTTAAATAAACACAACTGTCCCAAAGTCCTAAACAGTTTTTAGTTTTATTGTTTTTGCCAGGTTGTAATCAGCGTGTGTTCATATTCCTCACAAAATATTAAGGAAAAACACACAAAAAAAAAATTTTCTAAACAATTTGTGTAGGTAAAGTCAGTATTCAGTGTGGCTTTACCTCACTTGTCTGATTGTCTCATGTTTTCTAAAATAATAATATTGTGATATAATAATGGCAAACATTACATTACACACTTTCAGAATGTTCCCGGGGCTGACATGATCCCATATAACAGCTACAATATTGACATCTTTTTTTCAAATGCATTTTTTCTTTGAGTACAGTTTAATTATTTGTTGTATATTCCAGTTGCGTATAGATTACTGCAGAGTGAGAAACATGTGTTGTCATACACACTAAAGACTGCTTCAGCCTTTTTGCAAAGTACTGTTTGTAAATTCTTGTTTTGTTTGTCGTCAGCATTTCCTTGAAATTTGATGAGATATATAAAAAAACTAAAACTGTTACATGACTCCTGGATTAATACTATTATTTTTGAAAATAGACAAATTCCTTCAAGCAGCTGCCCAATCCAAAGGAAAAATAAACACTGATGTTGATGATCTGACATAAACATTTAGTACTGAGAGCAGAACATTAGGAGGAGGATGCAACGTTGAACCTTCTATACTAGTACATATGCTTTGGAGTTGTCCTAAATGATTGGAGTTTTGGAACTTAAGTCTTTCTCTTCTTGTCTAAAGCTTTGAACGTGGATATAGAACCATCTCCATTTGTTAGTATTTTTGGAGTAGCACCTGAAGAACTTGAAAGAAGGAACTCTGGTAAAACAGTTATAGCATTTACAACAGTAATTGCCAGATGTATTATACTAATGAAGTGGAAAGACAGATTCCTCCTTACGTTTAAACACTGGATTAATGATGTAATGACTGACAGTTGAACATATCGGTTCAATATCCAGGGTACCAGTTTTAAATTCTGTTACATTTGGATTCACTGGATTATAATGATGTAAATTCTACCTTTCTCTCGCTCTCCTATTTACCCCCCACCCCCCCCAATTATTTCTAATTATTATTGTTGTTATAAATTGTTATCTGAATGTATTTGTAGCAATACCAAGTGTAATTTCATACAAAACAAAATGTATTATGTCGATTACTGTGAATTTTAGTTATTTTATTTTTGCTGTTTTACTTTTGAACTGGGGTGCGATAGGGTTAGGAGGGTTGAATGTTTGTTCTGTATCTAAAGCACAAAAATAAAAGACTTGAGATAAAAAAAAAAAACCTAACACTTCAGGGGTAAGATTATTATTATTAATAAGAATAATCAGGGTTTTTTCTAGAAAAATTTTGTATGAGGGCACATCACATGGTGAGGGAGCGGGGGTGGGCATACGAAGCCTTTGAAAAATTGAAGTTTCAATGGGGTATTCTGAGGCTGCCTGAGAGGGAAAATGCCAAATCAAGTCATTTTTGCACAGTTTATTATGTTTAGAATGTTTTTGAAGTAATAATAATAATAATAATGTTTTTGATGATGTGACTCAGTGCATTTTCATACAGCGTACTTCAGTCTGTACCCAAGTCCAACTTATTTTGTCCATGTGAACACAACCGTAGTGTGCCCCAGTCCACTTGAGAAGGTGGTCCTGGATCCGGGCCATCTGTACTCTAGCACAATATGATGCCACATGAACGCATCTGTGCCCGAGTCTGAGCCTGGTCCTCATCACACCATTCAAGGGAAGTGGGTAAATCACCACCAAACCATAGATGGTGCTCCTGTTGTATCTGAGAAAAACCACTGATCTGCACGGCACAGGTTCACCTTATCTACAGAACAACTGGGTGAAAGATCAGGGACCACGAAGGTCGCTCTTCTTTTTGCCTCAAACAGGCTAACAGACAGGTGAGGACTTGTCTTCTTTTGATTTATATTTTGCATAGACAGGTTACCTCCACTGACTGTTTTTGCCCTGTAAGACCCCTTCATACTCGGACGTGGGCCATGGTACGCTGTGTGAACATTACATCTGTGGGGATAAAGTTCAATCTGCAAATTGGCAAGAGGACGCTTGTGGATTGCGTGAAGACACGGTGCCCTTATAACACCATTCAGAAAAAACCCTGATGATAATAATAGTAAGAAAAATAAAGGCATCATTTTGTCTGTAACGAGTGCCAAATTGCACTGTTGAATGAAATGTCACAAAATTATTCAAAAAGAAAATTATTCAAAAAAGGAAAAAAAAAAAAAAAAAAAAAAAAAAACACCCCTGAAAGGACCTTTGTACTTTGTGCCATACCTTTAGTGACTGCAGCACTGTAGGTTTGAGCCACAAGTGGGCGGTCATGTGACCCTTGTTCAAGGATCTCATTGGGTGGTTCAGCGCTACCGTCTAACCTGAAGACAGCAGGGATTCAGAAAAACGATCCTCAATGTATGTTTAAAAAAAAATTAATAATAATAATAATAATTAAAAAAAAAATCATGTCATTGGTTGTGTAGAATGTCAGCTGACACTGCTTTTTCTGTGTGTTTCATATGCACTGGTTTGTCTGTGCTTGTGTTTACCTGTGCTGCTTCATAAGAGTACATTCCCCTCCCTCTTGTGGGTCCAGGTTGTACAGATACAGATAACCGTCAGCCGCTGCTACCAACAACCTGGGAATCTTCTGAATCCTGATATAAAACATGACAAATGGGTTAAAAAAAATTTAAACAAAGTGAATCTGCTTACATGGATGCTGCAAGTACTAACTGAAACCCAGTTCTTAAATCCCTTTTAAAGCAAACAAATCTTGCTCTTCTGGCCTAAATCCTGGGCTGCGTTTTTATAAATAGACATATTAGACTGCTTAGTCAGCATGAGTAACAACGAGACTGCTTTTAATAAATACCACAAAGTCAGCCACCACACGATGAAACAGCATCACACTGCCAAGACATCATATACAAATGTACAGCAAATAGGAAGTAAACCTTTGGGTACAGTATCTAACATTTTTAAAATTTAAGATTTAGACCTATACGCAAAGGAGGGAAGTCAATAATAACATTAATTAACAAACAAGAGTAAACTGGAAAATAACGATGGCCTAAGTGCAAAAGAAAAAAAATTGTCTGTGACCGGTGGAGAAAATAATAATTAACCACCTGTGTTTTTTCTGTAGAAATTAATAAAAATAAAGTCTTCAACTAATGTTGTATTTAATTTAATTAATCATCAAAATAGTTGACATATTACATAAAGAACAAAAACATATAGCAGACATGATAAAATCTTCCAATTAAAAAATACATTGAATGAATTATGGATGCCCCCCCCTCACCTCCGTCTTGTGAACTATTCCTCCCCTACCCCCGCCTATACTTCCTGTGTACCTCACAATTCATTCTGCAGACATGCCAGATTATTAATAGTGTATATGGATATATTCAATGTAGTTTACATTTTAAATTTTGACTTACCAAACATTTTTTTATGTCACTCCTTATTAAATATAGACTTCGGTCATTTAGCCAAAAGTCTGCTCTCCCCAGCAGAAAAACTACCACATGTACAACCTGTGGTTCCCACAGCTCGCATACTAGTCAAATATAAGACTATTACAAACTAATATACAGCATTTAAAAGGTGTGTAAATTATCCAACTAAGACAAACAAACATGTAACTGTTGAACAACATGTCCATCATTACCTAATATAAGACTATTACATCATATGGATATCTATGTTATTTCATTTACGGGACGGCCATGGCTCAGTTGGCTCAGTCGTCCATTGACCGAAGGGTTGGCGGTTCGATTCCCGCTCTGTCCTAGTCAGTCCGTTGTGTCCTTGGGCACTTTACCCTTAGACACTTTACCCTCCTTGCCTCCAGTGTCACTCACACTGGTGTATGAATGAGTATGAATGTTGGGTGGTGGTCAGAGGGGCCGTAGGCGCGAAATGGCAGCCACGCTTCTGTCAGTCTGCCCCAGGGCAACTGTGACTACATATGTAGTTTACCACCACCAGAGGGAGCATGTGAGAGTGAATGAATAATGGAACACCAATGTGAAGCGCTTTGGGTGCCTTGAAAAGCGCTATATAAATCTAATCCATTATTCATATATCGGCCAATATATGCTTTTTTCTTTCTTTATTTTTAAACCCAATATCACTACTGGCCCAAAAATCCCATAGCGGTCCAGCTCTAATCATCACTATGGATTGTTAAATAAAGTCATGAGTTTAGCAATAAAGTTCATTTATGTGAAGAGAAACTGATCCCTACCACAAACTTCAAAAGATCATGAGCCGGTGCAAATACATTATACTGAACCTTTAATCAATCAACTATATGAACCAAACGCTACTTAACATTAAGAGGATCAATACAAGATCTGTGTACATCCTGCCCAGAGAACAAACTTGCATAAAACATACAGACTGCAGTAGGTCTGACTTTACTTTATCCAACTGGGATATTCAGGTGTATGGATGAATGGAGGAAGAACGGTTAAAATAAATACGGTCGTACTCACACAGCTAAGGCGCAGATGTTCTTGTGTCCGCAGAAAGGCAGGCGCACAGTGGCGAAGGCTCGCCCCTGGGTGAACATTTCTGTCACCTGGGAAGGCAGGTATGTGGTGGATGCCATCAAGACCTTGCCAAGGTACCCGCCCCATGTGGTGGGCTCCTCTGCTGGCCTACAGCCACACAAACACCGAACGTAAGAACAGTGTGTTTTTCTGCATTGTTTGGAAGATTGTGGATTAATGTTAAGTGTGGACAAGATTCCACTTCAGAAAATGGTGAGGACAAGACAAAGTAATACTCACACATACTTCTCCTTCTGAGTCTCTAATTTGAAGATATGTACTGTTTCTGTGTTGCTGGAGGCTGACAGGTAAAGGCCTTCCATACTGAACGCCAGTGAACAGATGCTGACACACCTGAGGAAAGATTTACCAAAACATATATGCACGAGGCAGCAACTAGAATATAAATATGTAAATAATATTGATGTATTTAGAGTACAAGTAATACAAAGAGGAGATGTCAGTTTATATTTAACATTTCTGCCAGTTTTTTCTGCATTTGGTTTTTGAATTTTGCCGCTGTTAACAATGAAATGTTCCCTCAGTGGGATCATTAAAGTTTTATCTTATCAACACAGTTTACATATTGTGACTGTGTGGACATAGACACAGATTTATAAAGTAAAATGAAATAAATGATATTCCAGAATAATAAAAAAAAATCAAGTGGTGTACCTCTTAACTCCTCGTCGAAACTCAAAAAGCTTCTGTCCCTCTGGGATTGAGAAGACACGAATGACCGTACCCTGGGGGAGGTTTCACACACAAGTAAACAGACAAAGTGAAAACACTTGAAGGGAAAGCAAACATCTGTTCCAGTATTTCCTTATGTGGAAACAAAACTGCCTCATAAACAACAGGCCTTAGTTCGTGTCCTACCTTCTCGGATGCTGTGGCCAGTTTGGTTCCACTGGCATCAAAAGCCAGAGCCGCTAAAGGACTGTCATGAGCTGGAATCATATTCGCTGCTCGCTGGAAACCATATAAGACATACGAATACAAACAAATTACAAATATGACACCTCAAAAAGATAAGTAAGACATTAAACACGATTCATTAAGGCTTGAGGAAATGTATAATTAAAGAAAAGTCGAGTTCCTACCAGGTTAACTGTGTCGAACACTTGGACTTCACCTATCGTAGCACTGCCTGGGTATGCCAGGTAACAGTTATCATTGCTGATGGAAAGGGCACATAATCCTGGAGAAAAAAACAAACAAAACAAAAATCTAAAATTAACCGAGAACTTCAAAGAAAGACAACTATAACAGTTCACCACAGAAGCGGCAGTATCTGAGGTTGACTCAAGTGCACAGGGCAACTGCAACAATCAAACTCTGTTATTTATGATGGTTCTGGCAGAATGAGTGGGTGTTTGTTCAGGGATTAAGTTAGATTCACAAATGAACTCAAGCAGAAGAAACTTTTTTCAGCCTTTGGGGCAATAGAAGGAACAAAACTGGAAATAAACACAAAACATTGTTTACTGTCGTTAATAAAAATGAAAGAGAAACCACAATCCTATAAACCTGAGGACTTTTACTTCATACAAAAGGTACATTCTTCACTTGCACCTTTTCTCCACATTTTAGTTCATTTTACTAGAGACACAGGGAAAAGATCTGAGGAGACACAGAACGGAGCCAATCTGTTTTTGGAGAGCTGACGCATTCTTTCTTTCTTTCAGTCAGTCGTCTGAGGTAACATTATGGTTTGGAGTGTATCTTTGAACATACAAACACTGCTCAATTTATTACTAAGAGAACGTATTACTTGGTAGTACAGCCTGTAAACAGTTTGACAAACATCTGCACAGACAATAAAATGCTCTTATATTAAAACTATAAACAAATATCAATTACTCACATTATGACAAGTTACTCTAGTGTTCAGACAATGGGCACAAATTAACCTTTTCTACTTTTTATTTGTTTCTATATTTGGACATTGTACATTGAATATGTAAAACTTGGATTAGAATTTCTTAGAACTTTTTAGGCTTAAAATAAGCTGATTACAAAAAGTATGATAAACAAATAAGATAGGTCTAGTCCTCTTTTATTGTTTGTCCGTTAGCTCCATCACATTTCAGTGGTTCTGCGTTGTGATTTCAGATAAGCCTGATCAGCTATAACTAATCATTAACAAATCTACAAAAAAAAAAAGGAGCGTGACATTCTAGTTCCACAATGTAGTCCTTATGTAGTTTGGCTCATCACTGCTCACAGATACCTCGATTTTCTGGAAAAGTCTGGTTAAATGCTAAGGGAAAGACAAATGCGCAGGACATATTAATGTATCTCTAACAGTGCACACAATGACCTGGCATATTTTACTTAAATAAAAACATAGACTGTTCCAGGTCAACAGTTCAGTGCTTCATGTGAGATCCACCAGACAATAAAGGTGTAGGTTTCAGTTTTACATACAATAATTTCTTCTGCTTTCCACCCATACTGGTTAGAAGTAATATTCTAGAAGGCCCGGTTGTAGGAGGTACACCTACCATGTGTGTAGGGGAATAGCCCTAACTCCTTAGTTACCATCATCATTAGCTTTGTGTTCATGAAAAGTACAATCACAGAGGACAATATTTACTTTAAAGTATACAGTGGCTCTCACACTGTCCCCTGCACTACACTGGGTCACCCTGACCCAATCATGACTCATCTGGTTGCTTCATACATACAGAAAATAAAGCTCTGAAAACCTGTTGAGGGAACATCACAAAAGTGGACAAATGGGATTATAAAATGACAAAACCTGGTTCACAGGTTTGGTGCATTATTCAGGAGTGGGAATAGGGGTACTTTCAGATAAACAATGCACAGGTTTAAAAAGGTCAAAAGATATGCTAAACAACTGTTTGAATAGAGAGACTGCAGATCTCAGATAGTAACGCCACCTCAGTATGGAAGAGTACTCAGGTTGATTATTGTCTACAAGTCTATAGCCCACTACCATGCTAACGATTTGGCTCACAATCTCAATGAGTATTCATGTAAAATTGAAAGACAAAGGGTCAGCCCTGAAACCATCCCCCATAACTCTAATCACCTATTTAATTTCCAAGACAAAGTAGGGCCCTCACTATAGAAAACCACTTCAAATTACTTCAGTCATTTATAAACCCTCCAAAAGAGTGACATGATGCAATCACTAGTACTTTCGTCTCACAACAAGAAGGTCCTGGTTTCAATTCCAACAAGGACTCATCACCCATGTGAATGCGAGAGTGAATCACTTTGTTTACATCAGCCTTGTGTACCCCTCCTCCACCTGATAGGAGCTGGGATGGACTCTAGCACCCCTGAAACCCTCTCAGTTAAGACATTGAAACCGTGACTTTGCCTGGAAATAAACCCATTTGACCCCACGTATCTTAACCGTACTTCACAACAGCAGACTGGAATGATTCATAGGTCACTATAAAGGGTAAATAGAATTGGGATGTATCCAATAATTACTGTTCTTACAACTCACCTGAAGGGTTGGGAGGAGTTTCTCTGATAGTGTGCAGCACTTTCATATCTCGGATGTTGTGGATGTAAAGTGACTCTTCCAGACAGACAATCAGCCTCTACAGATAACAGTAAAGCATCCGCAAGTGCTGTGTGTCAGTACAACTAGCAATGTTTACACAAGCAGACATTACTTTTCCACTATATTATAGAGACTATGATACACACATTCTATATTTAAGGTGACACTCTTGTATTTACCTGTCTGTTGAGTTTGACCGCCAGTATGGTGTTGGAATAGGAGTAGTTGCAAATCTCAGTTCCCTTCTTGAAGTGACAGACTTTGAGTTTCCTGGGGGCCTTCAGGCTGACAATGGCCACAAGGCTGCTGGAAAACAGCCGTTCAACAATACACACATCTTCTGTGTCTGCTGCAGGGATGCACACATACAAAGAAATGATCACTTCACATTCGTCAAATTTACCTTTTACTGATTATTTTGCTGTCATTTATGGCGTAACGGCTATAAGAATTATCATTGCCAAATAGCACAAATGTATTGCATGCTGAGAAGAAGCACAAAAAAGTACAAGAAAAGTCTACATGTAACAATCAAATAATTTAAAGGAAGACTGACATTAATGCGATGCTCATATGCATCTGGGAAGGGCTGAAGTAGATTATAAAATATTTAAGATACAGTAGTGCTTTAATGGTAGAGTGATTGTGCCCTGTCTGAAAGCATGCATCACAGAAGGAGATTGGTGATATTAATGCACGACAAACAGCAAATATTTTGTTTGTGAGACACACAAGGGATTAGTAAGTATACGCAAGGAAAATTGATCTTGTAAAATACTTACTACATTCATAGATCTGCTCCAGTTTGTCCACAGAGGACAAAGAGAAGAACTTGTAGCCAGTTTTTGTTCCGACTGCTAAAGACCTATTTAACAAACACAAAACCAACATTGATCAGTTAGTACGGCAACATACATAATCTATAAATACAGATATAGTGCATCTCATTACACCCAAGAATACCCAAGCTATTTAAATTCCCTTCGTGTCACTGGAAGTACCAGTCACACTGCAACAGTGGTCACACGACTGTGGGTGTTTTGCAATAGCACCGGGCGTCTGTGGTCTACGGCAGATACAAATAACTTTAAATTAGTCAACCTCAATGACTGATAATGCAATATCAGTCATAAGTAAAGTATGGAAAATAAGCATAGTGACCTTGTTCGAAGCTTTTACAGATGATCAAACAAATTCAACAGCTATAGGGATCAGTCGTGGGAAAATTCAAGTCAAAAACACATTGTAAAGAAAACATCTAAACGTATATGAATTACAAGTATTTATTAGCAGACATTTCAAGATCCATGACCATTTTAACCTTAACCGCTGTGTAAGTTACATGACACCTAACTTACATGTGTATTGTGGCTAAAGTTAGCGTTGCACCACAATGCATCATGTTAGCTACAATGCTATGCTAGTGAGGGGTAAAATAAAAACGCACAGAAATATTTACGTAGCAATTAGCTAGACACGCTTACAGCGGTCAAAGAGAACTTTTAGCATCTTTCATATCCAGCACTGTCAAGTGCTAAGTGTCCAGAGATGTTCACAGTAGGCTAGCTACTATTAGCTAGCAGTACAACACAGGCCATCGTATCCCCAGACACTCTCCCGGCCCTGACTTACGTGTTGTCCTGGTTAAAGTTGGCGAAGAGGAGCTGGTTTCCACCAGCATCCCCGCTTTGACTGGCCAGGTTCATGAGGTCGGCACCATCGACATATAAAGCTCCGATAGAAATAGCAAGAGTCGATGGTCTCAGTACTGTGATACCTGAAGTGATTATCTTCACGGACACATCGCTTTTTCTCAGCCCTACTGTACTGATTGTTGTTGTTTTTCATGGGGGCTGTTGCACTCTTACTGCGCATGCGCAGATCACGCGGCGTGCGATGCTGTTAAAGAGGCAGTACGTTTTCTTTCAGTCTGCGCTTCAGGTTATAATAATAATTGTAATAATTATAATTATATCCGAATATCCGAATTAACCGCGGTAGTGGATAGTGTTGTTTTCTGATATTTGATTTTTCAACAGAGAAACACTACTCCCTTTACAAGATCGTCATTTAAGCAAATGCTATCATTTGATTCATTAGCGCCCTCTACTGTCAATTAATACAAACAACTCATGAAATGAACGGAAGACAGAGTAAAATAAGATTATACTGATAAAAATATCGATTTATGATGCCGTACATATCAGCTTAAGGCTTTAGTAATTACATTTAAGTAATTATAAACCAGGATGCTATACCATTGTAATAAAACATGATGAAGTTCTCAATATTATTTTACAGTGTTTTACTAATAGTGTAAATGAAGGTATAGTTTTGTTAAAATTCTCTACCAAGTCTTCACTTTTTTAAATAGAGTGTTTTGTCTAAAGGAATATGGACTAGTCTTTTCACCAATTCTACTGCTTTTGGATTTGCTGATGTCCATACAGCATACGACTCTGTCTTTTCAGTCTGCTCACATTCTATTTAATGTACATGAAAATATTGATGACTGTGTCCTTTGATCATTTTATTAATAAGGTATAAATATTACATTAACAGCTACACGTGTGGTACAGTTTATTAATTTTATATATTTTGAATCAGTGCTGAGATTACACAATTTTTGTTGCTAAATCATTATTATTCAGGTTATTATTTATGTACTTGGGTTAGTTTAAAGGGTCTTTCCAAATGAGCCAACATAGTTTTTCATTCAGAATTGTTAAAACTGGTTCAATTATGATTCTGGATCAACAAATGTGTTGGATAAGTATGAAATAATGAGTAATGTAAAATAACTGAAGAGTACAATGGGTGTGAGTCAGAGTATTTATATTGTTTAGGAGATTTTCAGGTCTTGTCATGTCACAGTATGTCTGACTGGTTAAAATATATGACCTGAATAAACATAAACAGTACTGTGAGATGGATGAGGCAGACTACAGACAGGTGAAGATTCTCTACCACTTATAGATTAGTGCATTTAGTTTCCATCTGCAGTCATGTCAGTTTAGCTGTTTGTGCTGTGGTATTTTTGCATCAGCTGCGTCCTTTGCTCCACTTCGCTGTTTTCAGGGAATGAGTGGCTGCCTCTCCTCCAGAGGTCTGTCAGCACAGGCAGAGGTCCAACATATTGCACACTGGCCTTTGGTTTACACAAGGCATTGCCTCCAAATAAACGTGACAAATGGAACTGAACAGAGAAGGGGGTTGTATGAAAGAGGAAGGGCTGATGAGAGGAGGGATGGAAAGAAAGAGATTTTTTTCACCCTCATTTATTTTAAAGTTTATGATATTGACAAAATGGAAAACTTGAGCACACCTTGAACCAATCTGTTAATGCAGTAAAATGACAATTTATTGAACAAATACAGAGTTATTGCTCTAGAATAGAAATTTAATCAGACTGGAACATTTCAGAAAATGGAAGACTGTCTTTTTTATCTTCTGATGTAATTCAAATATTATGTATACCCTATTACCCATAAAGTTGAATTAATTGTGTTTTTAGACACATTCCTCTCTTTATACCTTTTTCATAATTACACACTAATTTCCACTTCATCAAGAATAAATTGTCAAATTCCTGACGAGAGGTTTTTTATTTCAACTTTACCCTTCTGAAACCCAGCAATGCATTTTTGTTTCACCATTTTAGTTCAAAAATGCTGTTTTTGCAGAGGATATTCCATTAAAAAAAATAATAAAAAAACTAAACTTAAAAATGTATCTGGGAAAAAAACCCAACTGTTACATTATACAATTTCCAATCGAGATAATTATTTAATATAAATAAAAGCTAAAATTTTCAATGTTCTGGGTGGTAAATGGCAACAGAGTATATTCATGATATACAACAAACACTAAACTGTTTGATGTTCTTATATAATGTCATGTATAATAATGTACAATAATGTACTATAAACCCCAACAGAAACATTTCAAAAGCATGCTTTAAGGCAAGGGTCTCAAACTCATTGTCTTTCAGGGGCCACATTCAGTCTAATTTGATCTCCACTCGGCCAGACCTATGGTACAGGTCAGAAAAACAATACCATAACAAATGGTGCCCGGAACAACAAACCCCACCTCCTCGCACACATTTGACCTGACTTTTCCTATCTCTTATCTTTGTGAAAACACATTTTTGGTAACTGTGACCTTTGACCTACATTCATCAAAATTTAATGGGATCTATTCTGGACCATCTTGCACCTTTCCTCAAAATTTTGTAGAAATTGGCTCAGTAGTTTATGCGTAAAGCTGCTTACAAACAAACAAACAAACAAACAAACAAACAAACCAACAGATAGACAGACACACAAACTTTCGAGGGGCGGAGTACTGTAAAAAGGCCACAATATTGCACGTTCATTAAACTTTTAAGAGCAAGTGAGAATTTTTATCATTAATTTTTTTTTAATTTATGTTTGTGAATTTTGTGAAGTATACATGATCAACAGAAAACAAACACTAAACAGTATTAATATACTGTGTTGGTGTTGTCTTGATACATAGATAGATAGATAGATAGATAGATAGATAGATAGATAGATAGATAGATAGATAGATAGATAGATAGATAGATAGATAGATAGATAGATTGATAGATAGATAGATAGATAGATAGATAGATAGATAGATAGATAGATTGATAGATTGATAGATAGATAGATAGATAGATAGATAGATAGATAGATAGATAGATAGATAGATAGATAGATAGATAGATAGATAGATAGATAGATAGATTGATAGATAGATAGATAGATAGATAGATAGATAGATAGATAGATAGATAGATAGATAGATAGATAGATAGATTGATAGATAGATAGATAGATAGATAGATAGATAGATAGATAGATAGATAGATAGATAGATAGATAGATAGATAGATAGATTGATAGATAGATAGATAGATAGATAGATAGATAGATAGATAGATAGATAGATAGATAGATTGATAGATAGATAGATAGATAGATAGATAGATAGATAGATAGATAGATAGATAGATAGATAGATAGATAGATAGATAGATAGATAGATAGATAGATAGATAGATAGATAGATAGATAGATAGATAGATAGATAGATAGATAGATAGATAGATAGATTGATAGATAGATAGATAGATTGATAGATAGATTGATAGATAGATAGATAGATAGATAGATAGATAGATAGATAGATAGATAGATTGATAGATAGATAGATAGATAGATAGATAGATAGATAGATAGATAGATTGATAGATAGATTGATAGATAGATAGATAGATAGATAGATAGATAGATAGATAGATAGATAGATAGATAGATAGATAGATAGATAGATAGATAGATAGATAGATAGATAGATAGATTGATTGATTGATTGATTGATTGATTGATTGATTGATTGATTATAGTGGAATATATCACTTCTACTCATTTTTCAAGATGATGAAGTTATAACATGTCATGGGTCATAGCAATAATTACAACCTTAGTGGTTCATTCTTCCAAACCAAAAAATCCCAACTCTTGTCTGAACCCGCTTTATCCTCACTAGGGTCGCGGGGGTCACTGGGGGCCTAATCCAGCTACAATGGGTGAAGGCGGGTACACCCTGTATGAGTCTCCAGTTCATCTCAAACAATCACTCTCACATTCACACCTATGGACAATTTAGATTAACCAGTTAACCTATCAGTGCATGTGTTCGGAGGGTGGGAGGAAACTGGAGAAAACCCACACAGACAAGGGGAGAACATGCGAACTCCACACAGAAAGGTCTGGTGTGGGATTTGAACCAGGGTCCTTCTTCCTGTGAGGCATGAGTGCTAACCACTGCACCACTATGCCATCCTCAAACTTTATTTCAGTAACTAAAATCAAGTATTTTTATACAGAGTACACGCCCCCTTTTTCTATCTGTTTGAAGTCTTTTCATGTATGTTATGTCGTATATGTGGGCTTCCCTTCAGTCTTTTAACTTTGCCGTCTTCACTGTTTCTTAGGCTACAGCACAACAAGTGCATTTATTTACTGGTGTATCTTGGAATTCTCACTAAGTTGTTCTTACTGGTAAATAAAAAACAAACAAACCCAAAAACCAATAATGTAAAAAATATATATATATATTAAAAGAATAAATGAATGGTGGTCCTCCATGGTCCAAGTGAGGAGCTTAAAACTAACACGACATTATGAGCATCCACTCAAACAACACCTGTGCCAGTCATATATTTTCAATCCAGAATATTCACTATCGTACATTTGCACATCATTGAGGTGCACGCTGTGCGTTTGATGTGGATTTTTCTGTTCATTTTTTTTTTTTTTTTTTTTTTTTTACATTTTCTTGTCAATTCAATTGTGAATATGAAATTACTTGAACAAAGCCTAATTCTATTATTTTATAGTGTGTGAACGTCCACATTTCAAGTAAACAGAATTGTTAACATATTCCTGCTTTTTTTATTTTACACTTTTTTTTTTACACTTGTCACTCTACTGATCATATTCCCACATAAAATCTGCCTCTGACACTGAAGACAGTCCAAGGTTCAAGGTTACTTTATTTATATTCATGGGTGGACTTGTTTAACAGAAAGAATTACATCAATTGGCAAAACAAAACAATATAAAATACACATTGAAACCTGCTCAGCAGGTATTTGATCACGTTCAAGACAAAAGATGGAAGAAAATAAAACATATTCAGTGTCTAAGATAGCATGAATAATTAAAAAGATAAAATAAAGAAACAAGTGGTGCCCGACACAACAAACCTCACCCCCCTCATACACATTAGACCTGATTTGTGTCATTGTGAAAACACATTTTTGGGGATTGTGACTGTGACCTTTGACCTATATGCACCAAAATTTAATGGGATCTATTCTGGACCACCTTACATCTTTCCTGAAGATTTCATGAAAATTGGTCAAGTAGTTTTTGTGTAAAGCTGCTTACAATCAATCAATCAATCAATCAATCAATCAATCAATCAATCAATCAGTCAATCAATCAATCAATCAATCAATCAATCAATCAATCAATCAATCAATCAATCAATCAATCAATCAATCAATCAATCTATCTATCTATCTATCTATCTATCTATCTATCTATCTATCTATCTATCTATCTATCTATCTATCTATCTATCTATCTATCTATCTATCTATCTATCTATCTATCTATCTATCAATCAATCAATCAATCAATCAATCAATCAATCAATCAATCAATCAATCAATCAATCAAACAAACAAACAAACAAACAAACAAACAAACAAACAAACAAACAGACTCAAAAACAACACCCCTCTACCCTTTGGGGGGCAGGGTAACAACCTATAAATAATGATAATAATAATAATTTTATTTTATTAATTATTTTTCTTTGTTTTAGCGCAACCCCCCCTTTCAATTATAAAATACTCACTTTTATAAACTACCTCCCTCCCCCCCGTAATGTGAATAACCTAAAAAACTAAATTTCTTTCAAAAAATGTGCAATTTAAAAATTTTTTTTTGCCTCAAATTAGACAGATTAATTGATTAATTTTCTTTTAACATTTCAGGTTGTTCATATTTGTTTAGGTTGTTCATGTTTTATTGGTACAGGATAGTTTATAAATGTAAATATTTTCATAATTTTATGTTATTTTTTGCACTAAAACAAAGATTATAACTGAGAAGCAAACACACAGTCATTATTTTTTTGAAGGTTATTATGCTGTTATTTTACTGTAGATCATTTTGGTCTGGATGTCGGGTGGCCATGGTCCAGTTGGTAGAGCGGGTTGTCCAGTAACTGAAGGGTTGGTGGTTCAAATCCTAGTCAGACTGTTGTGTCCATGGGCAAGACACTTCCCCCTCCCTGCCTCCAGTGTATTTTAGAAAGTTTGGTGGTGGTCAGAGGGTGTGTAGGCGTAAAATGGCTGCCATGCTTCTGTCAATCTGCCCCAGGGCATCTGTGGCTTTGTATGTAGTTTACCACCACCAGAGGGAGCGTGTGAGAGGGAATGAATAATAGCCAAAAAAGAGCTATATAAATCCAATCCATTATTATTATTATTATTATTATTATTATTATTATTATTATTATTATTATTATTATTATTATTATTATTATTATTATTATTATTATTATTATTATAGAACTAACTAGTGAACCCAAGTTTGAGTCACTAAGATGTAGTTTGTAAGATTAGATCTAAGTGTGAAAAGAGTTTGACAATTAATGAGAGACTAGTTTTTACTCGAAAGGAAATGTTTATCTCAGAACTACCAGATGTACTTTAAAACACTGATTACTTTACACATTTTCTTTCCAGGGTTTTTTTAGTGGAATATTATAAAATCTATTGTATAAATAAACATAAACTAATGTGTAATAAGACATTATCATATACAGTTGTGGAAACAACTATTAGAGCATCAAAAATCATCAGAAATAATGGTTATGCAATCAAGTGACTAAAACAGAAAGAAAAGAAAATATAGAATGATTAAAGCATTGTTTTTGTAAGTACAATGACATAGATATTGATGTAAAAAAAGTGATTTAAATTATTATCAAGGGCATTATCAAGCCTATTATCAAGGCAAGACATATAGTTCATTTCATAAACAGGACAATTCAAGGTGCTATGGATAGATATCACTTCTGAAATTAAACTCTTATGAGTTATTTTTTGTTGTTGTAATCATTATATTTGTTTAAACAAATGTCCCTTTAGTTACAATAGGTGTTAAAATGAAGAAGAAATGAAAGAAAACAGAGGGTGGACTAATATTTTTTCTCACTCCTGTACATTGGTCACTTTTGTCATTTGTTTTCCAATTAATTCGTCAAAGTATGTAAGAGTTAATACATTTAATCTTTAAGGCAGATAATGAACCCTTTGATGCATGAATTATGTGGATGTTAGTCAAGATTTTAAATGTTTTTATTCCTCTTTAGGACTGACAAAAGTACATCTTTTTAATGAACCTATTTATTTACAAAAAAGGTCCACTCAGCTGGACAATGTGTGTTTAAACTTCGAACTAAAAATAAACGTGTATTTAAAATGCAATATCACACTATGACATAAAACATTTTAATACAGTTTTTGTTTAAGAAGACTGTTAATTACAGTCTAATAACAACAACTAATTGATTTATATGTAAACATGTTAGTGCAGATCAGGTATTAATAATGATATGAACTGACTAATATGGAACTAAAACAACATTAACTGTCCAATGGAGTGACCAGTATGCATCAAAGGGTTAAAAAAAAAAGTAAAATTGTAATCCCAATGTATTCCACTGATTGTTATTTTACAATGAGAAACTATGGCTGGACCCAAACTGATCACACTGTGTTTGCTGCTTTGCATAAAAACAAATACATTCCTGCATCAATGTATGTCTTGTAACTTTTAGAACCTATTATTATCCAACAAATGAAATAAGGAATAAGTCAATGTTGAATCACTTATTACATTTTTATACACACACAGACACACACACACACACACACACACACACTGCAGGTGTTTTACTGTGTATTTGTGGGGGTGCATGTTTAGCCTTTTATCAGTAATAGTTTGGATGTTATCTCCAGATGCAGCCAGGGGTAAATGTGTAACAGGTTTTGTCTGGTGAGTGGAAACTGTTTGAAAGTCTGTGTGTTTGCATAATGCATCTGTTCTGTCTCACGCAGCAGCTGCACAATGGCACAAAGGCTTCCACCTGGACACTGTTATTTTTGGATAATATTTAATTTTCTGTTTAGTGTGAACATAGGTGTTGTTTAAAGAGAAGCACAAGTTAACGGTCAGTTTTATGAATGAATGAATAAAAAAATAAAAATACTACTGTACATACAGTAACTTCCATTTGGATTTGTTCCTTTACCTTTAACCTTTCCCAAGTGATTTATCATCAATTATTATAATATTACCCTCTGTATGTTGCATGTGGGCATTTTCCCATCATTATTGATTTTGTAGATGTTCTAAAAGCTCAGCAAAAGTTCAAAGGTTACTGCTCCAGGGGTCTTAAAGACTTAGAAGTATTTCAGTATTGGCTTTAAAAATGACATTTTATTTCATAACTGATTCATTACCACATTATATTAATATTATTCTCTCAATTACGTATTTTATTAGAGTAAAATAGGCATTTTACTACATTTAATTTATAGATTATGTAGCTGTTCATAATAGTTGAGAGTAAATCCAGAGGTTATTATATCAAAAGAAAACACACTGAAGAACATTTTGAGATTTTGTGAGAATATTACTCATTAATTCCACAATTCTCTTGTATATTCATGGGTTTCGTGGGTTAATGGCTCATCCAATACACTGCAATTCATACTAATAATTTAACTTTTCTGTTGTTGATGAACAAAATAGATACTTTTTTTTTTGCATAATATATTTATGAAGTAATAACTACAGTAATAACTATTAGAGTATGTCAACATGTGAGAAAACATCAGATGGAATAAATGGTGATGGAATGTTTTTTTTAAATTCACTTTCTGAACTTGGGTTTTAAATACATGTTTCTTTGCAATTTCAGCAAAAAAAAAGTTTGATATAATTTATTTTAACCATATTATATTTTTTTATGCCTAAAGAAGAATAAAATTACTCACGAAAGAAATCTTGACTAATTAGTTCCCGTAAATAATGCACCAAAGGGTTAAATGAATGTAAAAATAAATGTAATTGGTCAAACTTCATGGGTTTTATTTGTGAATGAATATAGAAGATGTTTTTCCATGTTCACTCACTGTTCAATATGTCATATATGATGAACCTTCAGTCATTGATCTGGTCAAAACAACACGGCACAAATAATCTACAAAGCAAAAAATAATCTATTACCAAAAAAATATACAGGGGGTGTTTATAGAGAAGGAGGGTGAACATAATTTAATGGGAGGCTTAAACTTAAAAAAACCCAAAGGTATTATATTATATTATATTATATTATATTATATTATATTATATTATATTATATTATATTATATTATATTATATTATATTATATTATATTATATTATATTATATTATATTATATTATATTATATTATATTATATTATATTATATTATATTATATTATATTATATTATATTATATTATATTATATTATATTATATTATATTATATTATATTATATTATATTATATTATATTATATTATATTATATTATATTATATTATTGGGGTGCTGGTGGTAACTTGGGGAAGTGAATGTGTATAAAGTAGTTCGGGAGGAGGTGTATGTTTGGATAAGTTTTGACTTCTCACTCCTTTTTGAAGATATTATTGCATTTATTTGTTTTTGTGTTCTTTTTTTTTAAATTTTGTTCAAAATAAACTTCCTTCAATCAACCAATCAACCTAATAAACTGTACTTTAACTGAATTATTTACATGTATCAATAGAATTATTGGTTCCACATTTATAAAGCAGCTGTTTTTGGTCACTGCTGGTTGTTTAAGTTCAATACTTTGACTATTTTCACTTCTTTCACACATTTCTTTGTTGTTTTTACAAGATAGTGTTCACATGAAATGCATACAGGAAGTTGAAAATGAGGCAAAAAAGTAGTGTTGTGTTGTGGGGAGGGGTTGTTGTTTGCCGCTGTGTTATCATCAGCCAGGACAGGGGAAAAGGGGAGGGGAGGAGAGGAGGGGTTACGAGCCCAGTCCCGCGGAACATCCTGCAAACACATCTGAGACTCGGAACAGAACTCTGAACACTTTCCCCACTCGTGCCACTCCACTGGGATGGCCCACACTAGGGTCTGCGACCAACTTTAGCTCCAGTGTCCTCGGGGTTTACAGACAGAGTGTGGGTGGGGGTCCGGGTCTGGACTCCAGGTGGACTTATGTGTTGGTGTTCGGTCGCGGTGGGACATCCGGAATGGGGAACCCGTAGGAGGAGACGACGCTCGTTGGCGTGGAGTTGGTAGACAGAGCCAAGTAGTACACACACGGGATGGATTTCAAGAAGACGAAATTTGGAAGGTAAAGTGGGTTAGATTATGTCAGGAGGTTGGCTCGCGCTCACATCTGGCCCCTGTTTTCCATGTGTGACTGATCCTGTGCATCCAGGCGCACGGACGCACGCGCTGCCACAGGGACAATCAGAGTGTGTTATAGATTTGTGTGTGTGTGTGTGTGTGTATTCCTATCTTTATGGGGATATTGATATGTTTACACAGTCACACCATGGGGACGTCTGACATTATGGGGACCAAAAATTGAGGTCCCCACAAAGGTTGAATATAAATGTAGGTCCCCGCTATAGTAAAATAGAAATGAAGTTGTCCTATAAATATATTAATTCGATTTTTCAGGAAGTCCCCGTAAAGAATGCAGGAAAACGGGTGTAAAGCGAAAGTGAAGGATTGAAGATGCGTTTACTTTTTAAAAAACATTATTTATTTTTTTATGTATTTAAAATATATATGTTTATTAAAATTTTAAAAACTCATAAATTAATGTATTATTATTTTTTAATTAGTTTTAATTTATTAATTAATTTGTATTTATTTTTTTAATTTTGTTTATATAAATTTATGATTTACTTGATTACAAACTTGGTCCTCATGAGACATGTAAACGAGTATGTTTGTGTGTTTATTGCTATCTTTATGGGGACACTCATGTGTTAACACAGTGACATCATTGGGACCCCACAAAGGTTGAATATAATGTAGGTCCCCGCAAGTAAAATATAAATGATGTGGCCCTATAAATAGGTTAATTCGATTTTTCAGGAAGTCCCCACAAAGCATGAGGGAAAATGGGTGTAAAGTGAAAGTGAAGGATTGAAGATGCGTTTACTTAAAAAAAAAGTATTATTTTAATGTATTTAAAAATATATATTTATTAATTTTTTAAAATTAATTAATGTATTATTGTTAAAATTATAGTATTATTATTATTATTATTATTATTATTATTATTATTATTATTATTATTATTATTATTATTATTATTATTATTATTATTTAGGTAATTTTTTTTATTTAATTTGTTATTTATTTATGAATTTTTTTAATTTATTTTTAAATTTAGTTCATATAAATTTATGATTTACTTGATTACAAACTTGGTCCTCATGAGACATGCAAACGAGTATGTGTGTGTGTTTATTGCTATCTTTATGGGGACACTGATCTGTTTACACAGTGACATCATGGGGACCTCTGACACCATTGGGACCCCACTAAGGTTAAATATAAATGTAGGTCCCCACTAGTAAAGTATAAATCTGTTACAACTTTATGCAAATTATGTTCCCTATATACACGTCAACTTGTTTTTGTCTTCAAGTCCTCATAAAGCATGGGGGAATCATGTGTTATTCCAAAATGTTTAAAATGTATTTACATTTTTTTAATATTTCTTAAATTTTTTAAAAAAATTATTAAAAACATTTCATTTTATTTATTTATTATTATAATGAATTATTTAAAAACAAGAAAAAATATGTTTACGATAATTACCAATGGCGACTTTACCTGCAAGTGATGATTACAAACTTGGTCCTCATGAGGCATGAAACCCAGTATATGTGTGTGTGTGTATGTGTGTGTATGTATATATGTGTGTGTATGTGTTTGAAACAGAGTAGACACATCATCTTTACTAACACTGAGACTCATAAATGACAGCAGCACATTCCTCCTCTATCTAACATCTACACTGAAAAACTATAACCCCACTTAAACAACAACAACAACAACAACATCAAAACATTTCCAGATATCACATCTAAAATATTTGACTCCACAGAAACTACATTTATTAACTTCTCATGAAACGAAAAGTAAAATTAGTTTCTGTAAAGTCAAATATTTTCGATGTGATATCTGGAAATAATTTTTCGTTCAAGGTGGTTATACTTTTTCATTGTATCACTCATATATATATTTACATTTTTTAATATATAATTTGTTCCTACATTTCACAGACATTTCATGCCAGTGTGACTTTAACGTTGCGTGTGTGTGCAGACAATTGTCGATAATCGTGAGAACCACAGCCCCAAGGGAGATGAACTTGATCTTTACTGTAAAAGGAATAGTCCTGGAGTTACACACCCACCCTCATACACGTACACACAAAAGTATTTCCATAGTGTACACTATCACTACCAGGATCCAAAGGTTCTGATCCTCTTAGAAGCAACCGATCCTATTAATGTATGGAATGTACTGTAACAGGATTATAAACCTACTTTTGGAAAATGCATGAAAAAAAAAAAACAAAAACACAAATTCCTCACTTACAGGAATTTGTATTAAATCATATGATAAACAATGAATAAAGAAAAGAGAGGAAACTGTGCTGCTGATCAAACCCTGTCAGTCCTTTTCCCTTTTCTTTCAGTTCATTACACACATGCACCACAAACACACACACACAAACACACACTGGCACACAGAGCTCTGTCATAACCGATTAGAGGGCATCAGAGTGTTACATTCAGGGCCATTGATAGTCCTACAATACAGCAACAGTGCTCAGGAAAATAGTATTGTGTTGTTATGCAGTGGGACAGAACTGTAGAGCTGCAGCAAAAAAGAAAGAAGAAAGGATGGTAGCCGTACAATCAGAAAATAATATTTTCTTCGCTGTAGATGAAACACTTTGAGAAACATAACACCTATGACACCAGTTTGCCTTTCAGATATTTACATATGAGCAGGATTTTCATAGTGGTTAACCCGTTGAGGTTGAAATGTAAAAACAGTTGGTTCTGAGTCATACTTATGAAGGCAACTAGACTTGTTATTGGCTGACAAAGTTTACTTGTTGCTGCTTGTTTTCTCAAGGCTGCTATGTCAGGGACAATGACACTTTTAACTATAATGTCAGGTTCATCTCAATAAAATGCACAGTGGCACTAACAAAGAAAAACAACCGCAGCACAACTTAGAAAGGAAGCAGCATTTCCTTTCCTGAAGCCTCAGCTGGGTTTCCTCTACAGTAATTCTGTGTCAGTAACTTTGGATTATTAACACTTTGTATTTGTATAATATAGTTAACAGAAAAAGACTTAGACTGCTCTTTATTGTGACTTCCTAGCAAAGGTGTTCAAAGTACTCACATTCTGTACTTACTTGTGTGAAAAAATACTCTAGTAAAAGTAAAAGTACTGATTCAACTCTTCTACTTAAGTAAAAGTACAACTTCTGAATTGTAATAAAGTACAAAAGTGACAAGTAAAACTGCTTTTTTTGTCTTGAATGCAATGATACATCAGAAAATAAAATCAGAAAAGTTTCAAAAGTATCTAAAATAAAACATTTAAAAGTAAGTCAGGGTGTAGATAATGTGTATGATTGAGTCACGCTTACTCAGTTTTGTGGATATGGGCAGGAAATTTAGGAAAAATAGGGGAAAAAGTGACAATTGAGATGAAAAAGCTATGAGATTAAAAAAAAAACAAGTTAAAAATATGAGATAAAAATGCATAATTTTAAGGGAAAAAGTAAAAATTGTGAAATAAAAAGTAAAAATTGTGAGATAATAATCATATAATTATAATATATAAAGTCACAGTTTCTCTCCTCCAATGATTTTCCCTCTGAAGTGACTTATTTTTCATACTGTCACATCTGTTTAGTTTGTAAAAGTAACAAGTATATTCTGAGAATGTAATGAGTATTAAATACAGATATTTATGCAAAAATGTAGGGAGTAAAAGTAAAAAATTGCCAGAAAAATAAATACTCCAGTAAAGTACCTAATCATCACTAAGTACTTTTACTTAGTGACTTTCCACCTCTGCTTCCTAAATTAATTTTTCATCTTTTGTAAGTGACTTATCACCATTTTCCCTCCTATTATCATCCGCATTTTGTATTTTTAAGAGGAAAGTCATTTTCCTATATATCCACCTAAGACACAGCTCTGCATTTTTGACAAAAGTTGCACAGTTTTACTTAAAAAAGTGGCAACTACAAAAGACATCCCATAAAAAAGTATCTGAAATAATTATTACATCATGCTATTTCCCCCCAAAATATCCTATAATCAACAAGTATTCAATCTAAAAAAAAAAAGAAGCAAAAACCTATACATTCCTGGAATTAATTTAATGTTCCAAATTTACTCAAAGTTTTTTTTGTTCATAAAAAAACTTGGAGCATTTTCAAAAGTTATTATACTAAAACAGAAAAGTGAAGAAAAACAAGTTTGTGCATCCACCATCATTTGTCAAAATACATGAGTTTTATTGGTGAATAAATGTTGCATAAAATGATAATATTTCCATCCACAACAACACATCTGGTGCAGCTGAAAAGATGAGAAACACTATTATTTATTTTATGTGAATGACTTAATTATATCAACAGTGTTTAGTGGTTAAAGAGTAATTAAATATGTTAGAGAGTAATTACACTTTTAACTCCTGAAACATTAGCAATTCCATAAAATAAGATAAAATAAGCAACAAAATGAACCAAAACAGACAAAGTGATCAGTAAAATTAACAAAAATTAATATTAAACTAACAAAATAATATGTAACATGAAGAAAGTAAGACACAAACAGAACACAATGGAAGAAAAATAATGAAATAAAAGAAAAATAAACAAAATGAGCAACAACATCAACAGAAACTAATAAATATTCAAATAACAACAAATAACATGGAAAAAACAAAATGAATTAAAAAAAGAATAAATAACTCATATTGTCATTTGGTTCCAGTAGTTTTAATTTGGGCTTTTTCTTTTTCTAAATCAGTTGCTTTTTGGAATCAATTCCATCAACAAAATAATCAATAAAATAACAGTTAAAAAACACTCGAATTGGTCTGAATATATAAACTAAACCGTTCATGCATCAGGGGTTAAAGGGTTAAGTATGTTAGATCAGTAGAGGTTGTTTAAAGTTTGAAAATGTTGAACAAAAAGCTAAGAACAGATCACATTTTTTTTGGGGAGGGGGTGTCTTTGATGGTGAAATGTTTATAATTTCAATTTTCCTCCCTTATCTTCTGCTTCACTTTCTCCTGATTGCTGTGTTCACTCTGCAGAATTAATAGACCGTTACAACAAACAGCTACAGGAGATATGTGAGTGTGAGTGAGTGTGTTTGTGAGTGAGTGAGTGAGTGGGGATAATAACTGTGTGTGTGTGTGTATGAACTGACGGCCTAAATGTGTAATGAAATAACACAGCTGACCGACACAGGCGCACCTGTGGCCCTGCAGGAGGAGTTACATTCAGATTGATGTGTGTGTGTATGTGTGTGTGTGTGAGTTTGGTGCATCTTGATGTATAAAATGTGATTTCGTAACATCTCCAGATGTGTTTTTTTTCTCTGTAAGCTGGGATTGAGAGATTTACTGCTGATTAAATAGCCTACACAGCACACAAACATGAACACACAAACACATGGAGTAACTTTGTCAGAGTGTGTGGCAACGTGATGTATCATGCAAATGCACTTAATGGTTAGTGGTCAATGGTATCCTATGGTTACAGTGCAGATAGGGATATCACTGGTGACCATAGCAACACAGACAGTTGCCCCAGTAACGTTAAAGAACACTAAAATTCAGACAACGTGATGTGGATTAGAGACCTGTAAATCCTCCAAGAATGACCATCACACACACACACACACACACACACACACACACACACACACACACACACACACACACACACGTATATTACTTATTTTATAAATTGCTTATTTTAATTATTTATTTCATGGTCTGACTCTGTTTTTTCATTATTATTGTGACTCTAAACTCTTAAAATTCTATTTATTTATTTTTACTCTCAACTTTTATCTGTTCTTGGGTTTGTTTGTTTTTTAAATTATATTTGTCTTTTATTCATTTGATCTTAATTATTTTATTCTTCTATCAAACCATGCTGCTATATTGATGAGTGGTAGAACACTGAACACTTTGTTCTGTTTTTGTACTTTTCATATACTCGACCAATGGACCTTAATTGTGTGTTTTATGTTAGAATCAAATGTTCACCCTGACTGCAAAATAAATCTACCCACGGGTACTAATAAAGTAACCTTGAACCTTGAACCTTGGTACTTATTAACACTAAAGCAGTATCTGGTGCTACCTGGAGGTTTACATTCATCACCTGAACTCACCCCCCCCACTCTCTCGCTCTCTCTCTCTCGCTCTCTCTCTCTCTCTCTCTCTTCGCCTGCAGGTTCATGAATTGCAGGGTACCAGCCAGTAAGAGGTACCAGCCCACTGAGTATGAACATGCTGCAAACTGTGCTACACACGGGGTGAGACAGACACACACAACCATGTACATAAAGACAGAAAAAACATCCTCCTTGTACTTGAGCCTTTCTCTTTTTACCTCCAAACTGCCTGTGGGTTTAGTGTGAGTTCATTGGAAGTGATGGGGAGGATTGTGAGGAATGAGGCAGGATGGGGAGGATTTTTTTTTTTTGTGACTGTGTGTTAGATGCAGTGGGTTTATAATCTGTGATTCAGCCTGTAGCTTTTCTCTAATCTCCTGTAATCCCTTGAATGCCTCTGCGTCCGAGAGAGTGAGACACACCATGAATCAAACAGGACGATAAAGATGAAGAAATCACAGAGAAAATACACATGTAATGAGTGTTAAGCCTTTAGTTTTCAGTTTTTTTTTTTGGTCATTTATTAGTTCATTCATTCATTCACTTGTAAAGCTATGATGGTTTTTTTTTTTGTGTCCTTCACCGAACTGACATCTGGTCTCCATGAATATTTGGGTGATTTTCTAAATGTGGTTCACTTTGTGTCCCACAGGTTTAACCTCAAAGATTTTCATATAAAGTAAAACTACATGAAATGAAAATATCCATGTGTCTTTCCATTATAACACACAAACTTATTTTAAATATTATCTTTTCTAACATTGTCTGGGTTTCTGAGGCACAAAGGCCCCCACTGACCAAAATTATTTTTGATTGAATATAAAACAAATAAAAATAGTCAGTAACCACAGTTTTTTCTTCTTATATAATCATGTATCTGTCTACTATAACCTTAATATAAGAAACATTTATTCATAAAATAGCACTATTTAATGTTCTCCCCTAGTTTTTTTCAACCCCATAACAGGATATCAATCATGCTCTTTTTTTTTTTTTTAAATAATGGTTCAGTACAACTTCCTGCAGATCCTGGAAGTGACATCATTGAAGTAATTTTCCAACTCAAACTGTAAAGACACGTCAGTATTACCATACTTTCTTACTTATATTTCATAATTTTTATCATCGGAATGACATTGTCAAACTTAACCTTTCAACACTATTACAAGCATAAATTATATTTGTTTGGGGATAAAAATTGTTTTGGAAAACTTTATTAATTTCTTGTTTTTCTCATGCTTTCTAATGCTCCATACCCTAGCTAATGTGGACATATGGCTTCTTTTTTTTTTTTTTTAGCTAAAATATTTAACCCCATAACCAAAAAAAGACTATTATGGGGATGAATCATTGTTACAGGGTTGAAGGTTTGACTGTTATTAAGGTATCCTCCAATGTGCAGCCAATTCAAAGAATCACCTTTTTACACTTTTGTGAGGCAGTGGTTCAATAAAGTAACAATCTACAACATAGGTGTCAAACTCCAGTCCTCGAGGGTTGGTGTCCTGCATGTTTTAGATATTTCCCTCTTCCATGTGATTCAGTTTAACCCTTGAACTCCTGAGAACTAACAAAATAATTGTAACATGAGCAAAGTAGGACACAAATCAAAGAAAAATACTACATTTAAAAAAACAAAATGTAGAAAAATAAACAAAATGAGCAACAAAAACTGATAAATATTTACAAAATGACAAATAATGTGGAAAATTACTTATTACTTAATAATCGTTCCTTCTGCCTAAGCCTTTTTCAGTCAAATTCTGTATTGTGATCTCTCTTTTTGCTGCTTTGAAGTGAACATATGACTGAAATATATAGTATATATGTATATGTTTAGTACTTCAGTTATTTATTATTGTTATTGTTATTATTTTTATTATTATCATCATTTTTGTACTATGCACTCTATTGCTATAAGATGAATTCAGGTTATTGGGGAAGTGAAGAAGGGGTAGGATTAAATAAGCTTATACTACTCCTTTTCGGACATGTCATTGTTATTATTATTATTGTTGTATTGATTATTGTTGCACTTTGGACATGTTCAAAATAAATCACTCAAATCAAATCAAACTAAACTAAAAAAAAGCTAGTCTTAAAAGTTGGTCCCAGCAATTTTAATTTTGCCTTTAAAAATGTTTGCTTTTTTTCCACACATTTTCCATGCACAAAACTAAAAGGAAAACGGTTGAATTTTTCTGAATATTTAAACAACATCATCCATTCAGAATGTATCATCCCTGACACCTACAGTGTTAATGATCAGCTCCTCATCAGACTGATAATGATGTAATGGCTTCCAGGTGTAATGGAAGAGGGAAACATCTAAAACATGCAGGACACTGGTCCTCGACGACTGGAGTTTGACACCCCTGATCTACAACTTTCACACACAAAACAGGAACAGCCCAACTAGAAATAAATGCCAATTATTCTCTTATATTGAAAAAAACCCCCCAAGATTATGCAAAATTAGTATATTAGATTTCTTTCACATCTAAAATAAAACTCACTTAAAAAATAGAACACAATTATCATGCAAACTGTGTTTAATACAATCATTAAAAAAACAGAAGTAATTTAAAATGTTAAATTAAGCCAAGCAATGTTCTTTTCTCTGCTGGAAAAAAAATATGCAAAGCTATTGTTTTAGCTTTTTAGTGCTTAAATGTAGGATATTAACAGATGTAAAAGCATTCCACAAATGATAGATGCACCATAGTGTCTGGTAAATTTGACAAATAGAATAGAATTCAAAACTGCTGCTGCTTAAGTAATCATGAAGGAGCATAAAACGAGTGGAAGAAGTTTTGAAAACTACAGTGATATATCTGGAAGTACTTCTACATTATTACATGATTGACCATAAAGTTGGAATAACATATTTTTAATCTCTTCTTATGGAATGATTGTGACAATGTCATTTATTTTTGACAGATAAAGTGTATCAGTATGTGATCATTGGATCTGGTCAAAGGTGATTACTGAGGGGTATAAACAATAAAAAGAGGAATAATGTCTGAAAATACATTTTTAACCTCCGCGAAGGAGATTATGTTTTACCTCATGTTTGTTTGTTTGTTTAAAAAAAGTTACGGACGGATTTTGATGAAACTTTCAGAGATGGTTGAAAATGCGTCAAGAAAGAAACCATTAAATGTTGAGCTATAAAGGTCAAAGGTCAAGGTCACAGTGAAGGTGATATCTCAGAATCCAGACAAGATAGTATCAGGCTCTTTTTTTTTTTTGCATTCACTTCATCTCATCAGATGAGATAACTGTCACAGTTCTGTCGTTATGTTTTCTTCTGAAGTCATTCCCAGTTCAGGCTTTGCCCTTTTCCATAGTTTCTTTTCTTACTCACCTACTCTCCATTCCCCATTAATCAGGGGATGGGTTTATAAGCTGGAAGAGTCCACTCATTCTTGCTAGATTGTCGAATAGTTAACAATGACTGATTTGCTGCTGTTGATGTATGTTGTGTTCAGAGCACATTAACACTGCATCTACAGAGGGTTTATGTTTCTGCTGTTTGGAGCTTTAATCTGCAACTTCACTTCTAGATGTTAATAAATACACTCATTACAAATGCTCATTACATGCAAATGAATGAATGAATAAATAAATAAATAGCTAAAAGGCACCGATTAAAAAAAATACAAAAAACGGATGTGAGACATAAGGGGGTGAGGTCTCTATTGGAGGGGAGAGCACACACATACACACACACACACACACACACACACACACATACACACACACACACACACACACACACACACACACACACACTGAATGTGTATATATAAAAAATAGGGCTGTCAAAATTATTATTTTCTTTGTATTAAAGTACAATTAATTACCTTATGTTTGTTTGTCTGTCTGTCTGTTAGTTAGCAAGACAGCTCAAAAAGTTAAGGACGGATCTTAATGAAATTTCATGATTTGTTGGTAGTGGCACAAGGAACAAATTATTCAATTTTGGTGGTGAACAAAATTCTTGATTCTGGATCACTTTGAAATGTATTCTCCATTTACTGCAATGTGAAATTTCAAAGTGATCCAGAATCAAGGATCTCTTCTGGAATACTACCTAAATGTAATCATTTGTTCCATGTGACACTCCCTACACATCCTCATCCTCACCTTCATCAAAGTCCGCCCATAAGTTTTTGAGTTATCTTGATAACTAACAGACAGACAGACAAACAAAATCTGGCAAAAACATAACCTCCTTGGTGGATCTCTCTTCATTCGAAGAGGGGGGGGTCTGCCTTGGTGGAGGTTTGTGCTCTGAGTGCTTTTCTATTTATTAATTACAATTAAATGGAACAGCTTTCTACAGTTGTTGTTTCAAGGTGTTTTGTTGAAACTGTTGAAGGTGTTGAATAAACAGGTTAATTACATGTACATTCATATTTTTGCATATGTTTTCTATATATATATTTTTTTATTTTCCGGATTTTAAAATAATTTTTGAATATATTTTGAAATTTCCATCGCTTTTTTGTGTTAGTTTATTATATATTTTTTTCTGAATGTTTTTTGTTTCATTGTGTATTTTTGTGTTTTTTAGGGGAAAAAAACTCTCGAGACAGAACAGTCGACTAACATAAAGTGTTTTGATCATGATTAATCAAAATTAATCCAAAGCAACCCTGTGATTAATCTGATTAAAAAGGTTAATAATTTGATAAAAATGTATTCTAATTATACGATCACAACAGCAAAGTAACATATGGACTAGTATAATTATAGTTATGTGGTTAAATGGTGCATAATATTTTGGAATATCCTTATGGTTTTGTCTGACTCCTCTATAGTTCTGGATTCTCCCCAGTCTATTGGGCGGGTCTTTGCTCTACTTCCTGTCCGTGGACCAATGGCATCGCATGGCTGCCTGGCTCTATGGAAGCGGACTCACCGGGCTGTTTGTCACCTCAACACTCTTCCACACCGCCACCTGGAAAATCAGCCATCTCCGGTGTGTGTTACTGTGTGTGTGTGTGTGTGTGTGTGTGTGTGTGTGTTTATGGTAGAAAATGCTGGTAGGGGTTCGGCAGATGTTCACGTGTGTGTTGATGTGTTACTTCAGCTCAGTGGGCATTTTCACAACACTCAGACGTGCAGTTTGTTAATTATGACAATGCCAGGAGGTCAGACACTGAACAACAGATGCTGCCTAGTTGTGTAAAAATATTTCATCTCATCTTTATGAAACTCAAGCTGCACTTTACACTTGACTCTTTTCTTCTTCTTTTTACCACTAAACTCATCATTCAAAAGCAGAGGTGGGAAGTAACAAAGTATAAGTAGTTTGTTGGTCTACTTAACCCTCTATGGGACTTATTAAAGGAAATTTAGAGTAAAGAATGACCTTTGATTTTAAGTGTATTAAAGGGATAGTTCATTTTTTTTTCACATGAATCTGTATGGGATGAGCGTCTTTATTCTGGTGCATCCACCGAAAATAGTCCCGTCAGGTTCCCAGGGGTCAACAAAATAAAACGTGTTTCTTCTCAAAACCGTATGTGTTCAAAGGAGTGATTTATTTGCATAACAAAACCAATTTCAAAGTGATCCAGAATCCAGGATCTCTTCCTGATCACCACCAAAAACATTTGTTCATTGTGACATTCCCAACAAATCCTGAAAATGTAATCAAAATCCATCCATCCATCCTAAAGGTAATAAATAAATAAAATAAAAAATAATTGCAGGATGTGCAGCTCTAATACCTAACCCTCATCTGCAGTTCTGATCCTGCTCCTAAAGTGTATGCTGTGTGCTAATGTTAATGCTATATATATGCTGTGTGTGGATTATTATGGGTAAAATGTAAACTGAATTTCCCTGCAGGGATTATAAAATGAGTTAACCATTAACTTTTAACCTTTATTTGATCGTTAGACAAATATCCCCTGATATACACCAGACCATCTCCATATTATAACATGTAATCTGCTGCTCACTGTGGAAGTTATTTATTTAGTATTTTTTCCTCTTAAATATTATATCAGAGGTGTCTTTATTAAGCATTTTTGGGTTTTATACACTTTTCCACAATGTTGTGATGCAAAAATGTCACTTTTTTCTTTATAAATGTCCGCCATACATCACATCATATATGAAACCTTGAACAAAGCTCATTTTGTTGATTCATAATTTCTTTTTCATGAACAGAATTGAATAGATTTTAAAAATAAAATTTTCCAGGCTTTTATAATTCATGAAATTAAGTAAAATTATCAGAAGTTATGGAATTCTATTCTATCTATTGTAACGGTGTTTATTTATTTTATTTTATTTTGTGTGTTATTTGAGTAAAAACTATGCATTGCTATACTATTTTGGATCTACTTTTGTACAATATATAGATATACCTCAGATGAATCGAAATACATATTTTTTTAATGAAAACAAAATACCACTTTATGATATATGGACTGACCACTCATTTCCATAAAGACATTGTTAAGTTTACTAAAATTGAACAGTGTATTAAACAACATTAATTAAACATTGTATTATATAGTTATTATACAGATTGGTATTTTTGTTCACTTTAAATGAAGTGAAAATGAAAATGAATGAATTAAAATCTATTGCTGTTTAATTTTGTGAATGTGTGTGTGTGAACCTAGCAAATAAATATATTTCTAAAATGGTAATATGGTCAAAAATATACAAATGAAATATAATCTGAACATAGACTTACATGAATATGTATATTACAAACACTGCACTATTGTTATATCTGCTGCTGTTTTGATCCAACTGATTGCACTACTGCTGCTATTAAAAATAGATTCACATATACACTTTATATTTTATAATAGTTTATTCTTTATACTAGCTATATATTATTGTATTTTTACATTCTGTTTAAAGAAAACTGTGTGGCTTTTTAATTACAAGAAGAGAGAGAAATTACATCTCAGTATTCTGCGTCCTGTGTGAATTGACAAAAATATGTCTTTGAATCTTTAAAGTACTACAAAAAAAGTAAACTATAGTAGCAACACGTCATGATAACAAAAAAAAGCATGAATCCTGTTAATCAAATGATGGTTGCAGAGTGTTATGTGTGCATGATCAAATAAAACAACAGATATTTTTCTGTTGCTGAATGTATATGTTTTGATGTTCTTCAAATGAACTTTATTCTGATCTTATTTTTATTTCTGTAGGTCGTTGGAGCAGCGTTTCCACATGTGTGACAGGATGGCCATCTACTTTTTCATCGCTGCTTCTTACTCTCCCTGGTGGGTGAGATTATATACAGTGTTGTCAGGAGATAAAAGAAAATTGCTATATAAGTGCAGTCCATTTACCATTTACGAACATAAAAAAAAAACAGGTCCAGAACAAATTAAAAAAGTCTTCTAAAATAAAGGGAAAAAAAACAACAACCCCAAAATGCAATAAATGACCCCCCCCTCTCAATAAAATAAAATAAATAAAAAATAAAATGTTATATATATATTTATTCAACACCTTCAACAGTTTCACCAAAACAACTGTTCCATTTAATTGTGTTCTAATTTTTAATCAGATTAATTATGTTGATAGGTTAATATGGTAACAGGTCTAAAAATAAATAAAACAGGCCACAGTGTTTTAAGTTAACTCATCAAAAAGACAACTCACATACAGAAAGAGTAAAGTTAGATATTAAAAATTTTGATTCATATGGTCACTGGTCACTCCAGTGGACAGTTCTTCTACAGTTGTTCTCTTGTATATTCATAGTTTTATTGTTTTAGTTCTATATCAGTCAGTTCATATCATTACTGTAACTGGTCTGATCTTAATACCTGATCTGTACTAACATGTTTACCTGTAAATCAATTGCTTACTGTTATTAGACTGTAATTAACAGTCTTTTCTTATTAAACAAAAAAACTGCATTAAAATGGTTTTATTTCATAGTGTTCTGATATTGTATTTTAAATAAATGTATATTTGGTTTAAAGCTTCAACACATGTTGTCCAGCTGAGTGGACATTTTTGTAACTCCATAAAAGTTAATCAAATCATTGCTTTTTTCATACCAAAAAAGGAATAAAAACACTTAGGAAAAAAAATCTTGACTGAGGTTTTCATCATTCATGCATCAAAGGGTTAATATGACTATAATTAATTCATCTTTAACTCATACCAGGGGTGTCAAACTCATTTTAGTTTAGGGGCAACGTTCAGCTCAATTTGATCTGAAGTGGGCCGAACCAGTGAAAAACAAACAAACATAAAAATATATAAATAATGTCAACTCCAAAATGTTCTCTCTGTTTTACAGCAAAAAATGTAAAATGACATCATGAAAACAAACAATATTAGGCTTTAGTTTGTCATTTACACATATACATTCTAACTTACAGATCACAGTGGATCTACAGATACACAAAATAATTAAAATTGTACTTACTTCTCTTAAAACATTTCCAATTTTTCATATTAGTTCTGATTATTGATATTTTTTTTAATGAAATTACACTTTGTTTTAATGTCACTAAATAAATATGTATATATATTTTACTTATGATTATTTATAGGTTATTATTGGTATGAATGTGTACCATGAACTAAAATTATTTATACCTTAGTGTCATTTTTGCATTTCATAAATTCATCCAAAGGACCAGATTGGACCCTTAGGTGGGCCAGATTTGGTGCATGTTTAACACCTGCAGTAATTTAATCTAATCTAATCATATGCAAATGTAATGAGCGTCTGGTGAAGCCGTTGGTACTGACTGTTGTTGTCCATGTCGTACCAGGCTGATGCTGAGGGAGCTGGGACCATGGGCGTGCCACATGCGCTGGCTCATCTGGGTCATGGCTTGTATAGGATCTGTGTACGTCTTCTTCTTCCATGAGAGGTAACGGGCTATGTTTGCTTCTCCTTTCTTTGTGTCCTGGTTTGACACAATTGACATGAAACCAGACTCCTGTGCTCAAGTGTTTACTGCAAACACTGAAGCGCTGTTTGAAGCTAAAACAATTACGCAGCCGGGGGCACATGGGGTCATAAAAACTGGACGTATTATCTTCTCATGTTCTCATGTTTGCTTCTCTCAGGTATAAGGTGGTGGAGTTACTGGGGTACGTGGCTATGGGGGCTGTTCCTGCTTTGGTTATTCTGTCCATGGTAAGAAACTAATACACAAGTTAAACTGTCTCTGATTCTGACGCTAAAAACAACATATTTCCGCTGCAATAAGTTTCCTGCCATTGTGTCTCTATTCTTAAAATGTAGTTTTGTTTGTTTTAGCTCTTTTACATACATACAAATAACCTCCATTTACAACCTTTGTCCAAAATAAACCCATTATTTTAGTCTGACTTCCTCACTGTTAAAGGACACAGAGGGATTGATATATATTTATATCTTAGTATAATCTTAACTATTTAGCCTGTTTATCAACTTCAGCTGCAAGACTTTACTGAAGATATAAACATGATGGTTTAATTATGATGAATTAAAGCTTAACCAACAGGATCCATATTGGAGATTAATTACCAATGGATTCTCTTTTTTCATCCTCCACACTGGTCATAGCTGTGGTTTCATGCATTATTTTATTTCCTGAATGTGATATCTCAAGAAAGATATGGCAGAGTATGTTATGTTTAGATTTTAGTGGTCAAAGGTCAATGTCATAGAGATCTCAGGAGATGCGTGAAGGATTCTTTTTGTCATATTTGGTACTAATTCTAACTTTGGCTGAATGAACTAATTTGGTTTTGTCAGTCAGAGTTAACTCATAACAGTGTTATGGGTACAGATTACCCCACAATTATTTTCCTTCTGTTTTAGGATCTTGGCCACAGGTCTTCTGGGATTATCTGCTTTACCTGCCATGGTTTCCTTACCTGGCAGTCATGAGTCAGGGCATCTTTAAAAGGAGCTCGTTTCCAGCTCAGTTAGTTGTGAACTGTTCAGACTGCAGCATCCCCTCTTGGCGTTTGATTGGCCCCTCCACCCTGTCCAGTACCCCCTGTTCCACACTACTGATTAAAGGCCACATTTTTATTTGGATGGTTGAGTGAAAATGTCAAATTTCTTTCAGTCTCCTCTTAGAACCCCTTTTCCCGTGGTTTTGTGCAGGTTTTGTTGTCCAACTTCAACCCCTGTTTTCTGTTGCATTTTGTTTTAGGGAGAAACGTGACAACACACATACTTTACCAAGTTTTCAAAAGGTCAAAGGTCACCTTTATGAGGACATTATTGTTGGCTCTGGTGACTGTGGCGCCTCCTTGTGGTCTGCTCCTCCCTGGTGGGATGGGGGGGTCTGGCCCTCTTTCACCGGTTATGGGGGCAGATCTGTGTGGGTGGCACTGGGGGCAGTGGGGGGTGACTCCCTATGATAATGTCGTCTCTCTTTGGTCTATGACACCCCCCCCATGCTCAGCCTGGTTCTCTTATGTCATTTATTATTTCTGTGTGTGTGTGTGTGTGTGTGTACATGTGCTCATGTATATGTGGGTGTGATGGTGGTGGTGAGGTGTATTCATCTTATATGTAAAGTATTTTCATTGTATGAACAATGCTATATAAATATTGATTATAATGCTGCAAAACACTTGTCGATTCAGTATTGAGCTCTTAATAGTGACTGAAATCATATTTGTCACATAAATCAGGCGTTTAATATAGTAAAGACTTCCATTTCACAAAAATACAATCAACTTCATTGAAATTAAATGTAAACCCTTTACACCATGTATTAAATGTGTGGACATGCTTGAACATGACCTTTTTTATGGTTACACATTTAAAGGTGAGTGGAACTTGCTGACTTGTGTATTTTCTCCTGTGTTTCCAGGTGGAGCGTGCAGGTGTGTGTGAGCTGGCTGTAGGCGGAGTCTTTTATGTGGTGGGCGTGGTTTTCTTCAAGAGCGACGGCCTGGTTCCTTTCGCTCATGCTATCTGGCATCTTTTTGTTGCAGCTGGAGCTGCTGTTCATTATTATGCCATCTGGAGGTACCTGTACGTACCTGGGCCCATGTTACAGATGTCCAGGTGACTAACTGTTCACAACTGAGCCTATCACTCACATCAGGTGGCCACGACTCATGTTTTTATGACAAAAGAAGACTGTTGCAGATCAGCTGGAGCCAAAACTTGGGACCAAACACTTTGCATATTTCATGAAAAATCAACATGCAATTCTTCCTTATTAACAGACAGATCAGACTCGGCCTAACTGAAGATTGAGACGGCAAATGCAGAAATGTATTTGCAATACTAGTTACTTTCATAAAGATTGTTCGAACTCACAGGTGTCAAACATATGGCCCATGGACCAAAACCAGCCTCCAAAAAGTCCAATCCAGCACAGGGGATGAATTTGTGAAATGCATAAATTACACTGAAGATATTAACAATTAAAAGTGTCAAAAATCATTTTAGTTCAGGTTCCACATATAGACCAATTCAATCTGAAGTGCATTAAATCAGTAAAATAATACCATAATAATTTATAAGTAATGACAGCTCCAAATTCTTCTTTCAGTATAAATAAGTAAAATTACATGAAGTTTTTTAGATTTTGAAAATATCCTTTTACAAAAAATATATAATCTTAACAAATATGAACAGCCTGAAATGTCTACAGAGAAGTAAGTTTAATGTCGTACTAATATTCTGCCTGTTTGTAAATGTTTCATGTATTTGTAGATACACAGTGAACTGTAAATTGTATGAACATGTGAATTAAATGAAACAAAAAAGGTAGGCAGAGAATTGTTAAAACTGTACTTAGAATTCTTAAAACATTTCAGGCTGTTCTTGTTTTCACATTTTTAATGACAGTTTGTAAATGTAATCATTTTCATTATGTCATTTTGCTTGTTTTTCACTACTATTATTTTACTGGTCCAGCCCACTTCAGATCATATTGGGCTGAATGTGACCCCTGAACAACAACTTCCTCCCCACCCCAAAACTGGTATAGAAAGACGATCAAGATATTAACAATTTTACAAAATCAACAATTTTATACGTCTTTAATCTGATCACCTTCTAGGCAATATTTGGATTGAAGGAACAAAACATACTGTACTGGAGGGTTTATTGGACCATGTTTTGTCCAGTCCATATTGTTTGTAACCAGAAACTAAAACCTGCTATGACAACACTGCCTACATAGTTCCATGTCAGTTAACTTTATCCATTCTGTGATCCAGCCAAGTAATGTGTGCCAAATTTGACTCCACAGTCATTCCTTTTTCTAACGGTGCTACTTTTACATATTGAAATTCATATTCTTGTCACCATTATGTCATATATTTTAGTCAACTCTTGTCCAGTTTGCACAGGCATAAAACAAATCTAAAGTTTTCATTTTAAATACTATATTCTTTTTGGATTTTTGTTATCCTATGCTCATCTCAAACCACATTGTATCGCTAATATGAAGTGACCTGTTTGCAGACTGACTGTACGGCTACAGTAGAAACTGCTCTGTTATTTATGATCATTACAGAGAATTCTCATCTTTCACTGTGTGATTTGAAGGTGAATGTCTTAGTCTTCAGTTATTTTAGAGTTAATGTGGCACAGAAAACTGGGTGCCGATGTTAAACTCACGATACTGATGTGTTTTCCTCACATATTACTCAGTCACGGCTGAATGCACCGATGTGTTTAGAGGACTACGATTGCCAGTTTAAAGCGATGCACTTATTTCTGAGCACTTTTCTGTTAACAGCATTGATGTATAAAGTAGATTTAATGGAAAATTGCAGAAGCTACAGTAACAAAATATACATGTAAATTATACAAAGTGTAAATGAATCTGAAGTTGTATTTTCATAGTTTTTATACTTCAAGCACTGTGTAGATCACGCTTCAGGTTTTTATAATCTCTGGTAGTTAAACTGTTTCAGTTTTAAACAGAGTATTTACTCAGGAAGTGAGTTTGTGTTTTTTTTTTTTTTAATCAGATGATATATTTTGTAAAATGTTATTTCTGACAAATCAATGTATTAAAAAGACACTATATTGTATTATGAAGGCTTTGTGTTTTGTTTTTTGCCAAATGAACACAATCACTGCAATTTTTGATCAAATAATTTATTCCAAAAAACCCATCTTATAGATAAGATAGTATCTAGATTGTATTTTTTATTTTTTTTTCATGAGGAAACCGTGACAGATGCTTCTCCAAGACGATATTTACATGTATATACTTTGTGTTGAATCAACAGTCTGTGTGTCACTGTGAGTGTGTGAGGCTGGTGATCGTCCGCAGTTGCAGCGGCATGGCCACATTGGTGTCTCGATGCCACTGGGCGGTGTTCACATAGGGAGGCGGGGTCAGGACACTCTGAGCCACACCGGGGGCTTTGAGCAGTGACCACAACTCTTCCCCTCGAGTTACTATGGCAACAAGGTCCTCCTCGTCAGAGCACCAGGGCACTGACCCTCCTCTGGTGACTGTTCGTAACTTAGAGAAGAACAGAGATATCCTGAAACAGAGGAGAGAAAACACATTGATGTTTCCAATATGTGAACAAGTTCATATAAGATTCACCTCAGATATAAAAGTTAGAAGTTGATGCACAACGCAAGCAGACACCTGGGAATGAGGTCATGTGACCGCGATGCCAGCTTAGCAAGAGCACTCATTAACATGGTGATGACCCTTGGGGCGGGGCAAACTGCCCCTTTGGGTGGTGCTGATGAGGTGATCTCAAATAGCACAGCTTCTAATGTCTCGAAACAGGAAGTGATGAGCTTCACAGAGCAGCGAGCGTCACATGACACGGACAGATACTCCCCCAGCACCCACACCTGGAAGCCAAACATTATTAGAGTGTCAGGTTTGGCAGAAACTATTATTTTAGTTTAATATTTTACCATTTTTCTGAAACATCGTAGACGAGACTGAGATGTAGTTGGTTTTGTACAGGATCCAAGAAATACACACATTTTTCCTTCCCTTAATATCACAAAGTTTTATTACCACATGTGTGTAGACTTCTTCCTTGCTGTAGACGTTGGCTGTGGTTCCAGCGAACTCCAGCAGCTCGTTGGACTGGTCGACTACAAGAGATGGGTGGAGTTTGCACAGCTTCAGCAGGTGGCAGCTGAACACCCTGCACAAACAGCAAGAGATGGACAGAGCAAGTCAGGACATGACAGTCCAACCTTGTCCAGCCTCAACAGCAGAGGACAAACTCAAAGGTGGGGTGCAAGATGTTTTCCTGGAGCATTTTTTTTTTTTTTTTTTACTATATTGCTTAAAATCCTCTTCACACTCCAATTACAACCAATTAATTAAATGCTCCACCACAAAAATGTAAAAAATATAGACTGAAAAAACACCATCCAATCATTTTGAGAGCGCACTTGAAATGATTGAACAGTGATGCGTCTGTGAAAGTAAACTGCCATTTGTCCCTCCCCCTCTGCACATACCCCCCTCTTGTATGAATCGTGTGTTCTCACAGCTTGGAGCACTAGTTCAGGAAATGAACCCAGAGCTTGGCTAGCTATATTAGGATGTAAGGTTCACTGGTTTTGTCACTCACATAAATCACTAGGAAATGTAATGTTAGTCAGATAAGTATGAAGTGGGGCTGTTCTCTTAAGAGCAGGAGTGTTGGAGGAGACTGAAGTATTGAAGGTATGGATGGACCGTGGCTGGAGCTGGACCAGAGCTCAAAACGAAGCCAGGCAAATTGTTGCTGCATAGTGCACGTGAATCCTTGGGAACAAACATTGTATGTGCCAATATTCTGGAGGTGTGGCTTCAGGGGGATGTCTGAAGAAAGGTTTTTAGACTTTTGAATTGTGTATTTTGAAAATGTAGCTTGCTTTAACTGTTTTTCTAAGACCTTGTAAACCACCTTTGATGCTTCAGTTTTTAAAATGGTGTGTCCCTTTACCTGTGCACCTCCTTTATGTATTTTGGGATTTTGAGCAGGAGGCTGCTTCTCTCCAGCTGCACCAGAATCAAGTGCGCTAAAAGCTTCTCATCAGCCACCTACAAAACAGGAACATTTTAAAATGACCTAAATGAAAGTTTCCCTTGCACATATTTTTTTGGTTCCACGCATTAAAGTTTTGAGGCTAAACAATTACAGACAAATACCAACAAAGATACAATGCAATGTTACACATATATACAGGATAGTGAGTAAAAAACAAACAAAGACTAGGAATGAAAATTAAATAAGAAAAAGAGATTAGAACTGTAAAATCTAACATTAAGCTCAAGGCTAAATTAAAAATAACATTTAAAAGTACAGCAGTGATCTGGATGAAACATAAAATGTAGAGGAGGGAGGATATAATAACAATGCATCAGGTTTGAAAGACAGAGGCTATTGCAATGTCTTCTGTTATGTGATCCATTTTCTTTATTTTAAGATTCTGGCTGTGGCTCTGAATGGCTAGAATTATATTTATAAAGCCATGAAATATAGAAAAAGGCAGAGAAAACACAAAAACAAGCTATGCTGTCATTAGACATTTGTGGTTATTTTTTTCCGGCACAAAAAGAGAAATTAAGTTACCTTAATGACAGTGTTGAAAAATATGTGTAACAGCACAGGGACAGTCTGGGCACATTGGACAACTCTTGGCCAATCAGCAGTCTCAGTGAGCAGCTCATGGAGTTTGCTCAGACGCTCAATTGTGTCGCCTTTAAAGGAGAACAGAAAAGCAAAAAATTTGTGGCATATATATATATTTAATCATACTTTTTACAATTCTGGAAATGCTGATACTGAAGTTAAAATATGACAAAGTAACAAAAAGTCAATATTTATCATGAAGGAAATTCCATTGGTTTTCCAGTTAAAAGCGCGTGTGAAATGTTAACCTTTAGTATTTTATTTCATTTAGTAATTTATTCTGAGACTTTCTTTTTGACTGTAGAACTTTGAGATACTTTTGAATTAAATACATATAAATGCTATTTATTATATTATTATTTAACAAATTTAATAAAGGAACAAAACTGTATCTAAATTAATAATAATAAAATCTTTGTGTTATTAACAAGCACAATACAAAAAATTAAGAAAATCAGATCCTGAACATTCCAGATCAAACAAACAAATAGTCTAATTGTTCTGAAGCTGCAGACACAAAAAACCCCTCTATTTTCCAAAATGACAGTGATGCCCTGAACAGTAAATGTCAAATTAGGAAAGTAATGACCTTTCTCTATGTAATATATATGTTCTGTAAAATAAATCTATATATCAGAAACATGGTGAAATCGACAGCTGTATTTAGATCTACAGCCTTTAACTATGACAGTAATTACCTGAACCTGCTTCCCCTCGAAGCAGGAAGAGGAAAAGACCCCGGACAAAGGGGTTTCTAAATGCATCCAGTGCATGAACGATGCGTCCACTTGGCTCAGTAATGGGCAGACATGCCGACCTGCAACAAACAAAACTGTTATTTATAAGAATTTTAAGCAAATCTAACACATCAGTTAGACGTATGCATGTGTGCACCTAAGCTGCAAGACCAGCGTAGCAGAAAGACAGGGCAGGTCCAACAGAGTATGGAGCAGCTCCACTGCAGTTCCAGGTGTCACCAGAGAAGGCAGCAGATCCACAAAATCATCCACCATGGCTGAGCTGTCCCACGCCAAGAACTGCAGACACAGACAAGTCTGAAATCCATCTCCATGGATTCCTCACTGCACAGTAACTTGATGCAGAAGCAGAAAATACACACTAATATATACACAACATTAAAGATTATAGGAGATATTTTTATTGGTGCTTTTACCTGCCTCAGCAAATCATTTTTGGTTTGTCTATAAATGATCCAAAATGCTACTGCCAGCCTGTCGACCAGTGTCCCAAAAGGTCCCATGTCACCCCTATTTTTATTGCTCTCCACTGGCTACCCATAGAATATAGTTCTCGTGGTCACTTCCAGAGCTCTGCATGGACATGCTGTGGCCTTATGTCCCCAGCAGGTCTCTGAGGTCGTCTGCTCAGGGCCTGCTGGTGATTCCTCATTCTAAGCTAAAATCCAAAGGAGACTGTGCCTTTGAGGTTGTGTCACTGACTCTGTGGAACTCTTTACCACTAAATTTAAGATGTGTGGACACTGTGGACCCCTTTGGAAAGCAGCTAAAGACCCATCTGTTTAGACTGGCCTTGGTTTGAATTGTTGTTTTATCGTTGTAGGTCTGTGTCTACCCGTTTTTATGTTGTTTCCTGCTTTTACTGTATGTTTTATGCCTTTTATGCTGTTTTATGTGTTTTATGCCTCTATTCCTTTTGTAAAGCACCTTGTGACTTTTATGCTCTTGAACGGTACTATATAAATAAAGTTTATTATTATTATTATTATTATTATATAGGTACGACAGATTTGATGGGGGAAGCTCTAGAATAATATAAATTAACTGCACGTGTCCAATAACATCATGTATGTTTTCACCTTGAGCAGGTTTGGGAAGGAGTGGGTGTACAGTGGAACTCGGAGCTGTAGGTTCTCAATATTAAGTCGAAGGAAACGTAGAAGCTCATGAGCCAGGAAGGGCTCATTGAACAGTTCTGCAGGGAATCGACCGAACACCAGCTGCCACACAGGGTCACAGTCCACTGCTGCCATCTCACCTGAGTAAAGACACATATTCAGCCTCTGTCAAACAGGTTTGTGGTTTAGTACATGAGTGATTTAGAAAAAGAGAAAGACATTAGTGTACACACCATGGTTGAGGTAGAACTGGGCTATGGGAATCAGGACTCTGGCAAAAGACAGGTCTGAGCTGAGCCGCCCATAGAGCGCCTTTATGCATGGGAACACTCTGTAGATCATTGAGGTGTCCTCTAAACACACACAGTCCAGGATACACACCGCCTCCACCAGGCACTAAAGAGCAGACAATACAAGAGCTGGGATTATTATTAAGAAAATGTGATTGGTTTTTGCCTTTTACATTTACCAAAAAGATAGTGCCAATGGCCCTGTGCTCATCTGGACCTCACAGCTGTGATGTCTTGGTATCAATAAAAGGGAGTCATTCAATAGATCATAAAATTAGAATTGAAATCCGTTGAGAATTGAGGAAGGAGAAGCGATTTTAGTGACAGACTGGAAAAATAAACAAAGTTGTAAACAAATTGTTTACAAAGGCAAATTTCGACAAACAAAGTGCTTAGATCTATCTAATGAATGAATCAGAATTGAGGGAGGAGAAGCAATTTTGGTGAATTGGATGGACAGTGGACAGACGAAGCGTGATGGCAATAGCTCATTGCGACTTGGTCCGAGTGAATTAATAATCATCAAGTGGTCTTAAACATTTATTGAACTAAATATATGTGTTACTGTCAGAATAAAGAAACAGTAACAGAAGGTTTACTCTGGAACAGGGGTGTCAAACATATGGCCCACATACCAAAACCAGCTCACCAAATGGTCCAATCCAGCCCAAGATGTAATTGCAAAGTGGAAAAATTACACTGAAGATCTTGACAGTAAACAGTGTAGAACTTGTTTTAGTTCAGGGGCCACATGCAGATTGTAATTATAAATAAAGTACTCTAATTAAAATATTAACATCCAAACTACACATTTTCTTATATTAATGTGAAAAATTTAACATCACATTATGAAAATGTTTCCACTTACAAACTATCCTTTCACAATAAAACGTGAAAAACCCGAACCAATGTGAACAACTTGAAATGTCTTTCGAAAAATAAGCGCAATTTTAACAACATAAAGCCTGTTATTAAATGATTTTCCATTTGCAGATCCACTATGATTTGTAAGCTGTGTTAATAATAGGCTGAGACATAATATTGTTGACATTTCAGGTTGTTTATACATGGTTGTTCAGATTATTCAAATTTTCATGATGGAATCTTACATTTTTTTGCAGTAAAAAAAAAAAAAAAAAAAAAGATAAATCTTGGATTGTCATTTATAAGTTATTGTCATCATTTTACTTGAATTGTATGTGGTCCTGGAACTAAAATGAGTTTGACACTTAGTAGAATTGTTTCTTCATTATTACACCAAACATAATGGATGCATTGTTTGTCAACTCACCGCTTTCTGCAGTTCTGTATCTGTTCTTTTATGAGCCTCTGAGCAAAAAAACAAAAAAAAAAAAACAAAACAGAGATTTAAAGTCAGTGATCACATATACACAGTGATGCACAGTGGCTGTCAACCCAGTCTTTTATAATTTTTATACATTTGTAAATGTTCCTATTGTTTATATGCAACAAAGTAGTTAATTGGTAAGTGAAAACAAGTATTTGGAGCAAATAAACACATAAATGTATAGATATTGGTACAAAAAAGTGAATATTATCTTCTTTCTAGATTAGCTTCAACAGTTTCACATGCTCTAAATTGGCAACTGGTTATTATTATTTTTTTTAAATATTCAACTTAAATATGTTTTCATGACTCTTGTAAACTTCCCATAGTGTTCTTAGTTGAATACTATTTTTAAATTTCATGTATCAATGTGTTTTTAAGGTCTATAGTTGATTTACCGTATTTTATGGACTGTAAGCTGCACCTGTATATAAGAGACATCCGCTGTATTTAAAAAAATATAATAAATAAAGAATATACAAGCTGCACCAGGTTATAAGCCGCAGATATCTATGTTGAAAAATCATATATTTACTACATGTACAGAAGGTTTTTGAACTGTAATGTAATTACATGTTTGTACCTGAACAGATTTTTTTCCTAACGGTGTCTTTTAACACGGCACCAACTTTGCTGATTAAAATGGTACAGAACCAAGAGAAAAATAACCAGTATTTACTGTATTTATCTTCATTTCTCCCACATTTTAAATAACAAATCACTTTCATTATCTCCACTGAAATCCATGAAGTCGTCTTCTTCTGTGTCAGAGTTCAACAACCTCAGAAGTGCTTCGTCATATCTGTTTCCATGATGAAGGGGTGAGGATTTGACAAATAATCAACAGTTGCTAATGTGTCATGTTCTATCTGCTGAAGAAAACGTAGCGTATTCTTCTTTGACTTGATTTTTCTTCGTAGTTTTTATTCTAATTCCGGTTAGAGCGCCCCTAGAAAAAAAATACACAGAATAGCCGCACCTTTGTATAAGCCTTATGGTTCAAAACATATGAAAGAAGGCAGTCGGAGACAGCAGACCTCCGCCAACGCTTGATATGGCGTCATATGACATCAAAACGTGATGTGATGTAGCCATTGGCGTTGAGCCATCTGATGTCCGAAGGTGAGACGATGTGAATGCAAAAAAATGAGAGATTCTATTTTGTCTGAATCCTGAGATATTACCACTGATGTGTTATAGCTGTTGACCTTTACTGTGACCTTGACCTTTGACCTTGACTGCTCAAAATCTAATAGGTTCGTCCTCTATCATTCCTGAAAGTTTCATCAAAATCTGTTCAGAACTTTTTGCGTGATCCTGCTGACAGACAGACGGACAAACGGACCCAAATTTAATACCTCTTTGGCGGAGGTAAAAAGTAGAAGCTTATAGTCCAGAAAATACGGTAACTGCATGTTCAACAAACCTGAACAGAAAACTTTGAAGTACTTATGCGACATAAAAAAAAAAAAAAAATCCAAATCCAAGTATCCTGTATATCTTCAAAATATATTATTTAGGTGAAAATGAGCTTTAAACTGTTCCTACCATTGAACTACTATATTTGTTGTATATAAACAAATAAATATGTAATGTGCCTCTCACACATTATAAGACTCAGTGTTTTCAAACATTAGACAAGATTTGTACGATCAAACATTATTGTACTGTTTGCACACTTGTACAAAAATAAATTACCTCCTAACATGTCTATCAATTTTTTTTCTCTCTCACACACACACACACACACACACACACTTACTGCGGTCACTCTGTTCAATCAGCCGTTGGCAGTACTGGAAAGCCTTTTCTCTCAGACGCTCTTTCGGGGGCAGCAATCTGCTGGAGGAGGAAGTTGCTGAAACCATAGAGATAACTGACCCGTCCACCTCCGACCGGTCATCTGCAAACACAAGACTTCAAGAATGAGAACAAAACCTTCACAAAGATACACATTATGACAATCATACTCCCTTCATTTACGGCAAAAAGGTTAGTTTATTGACAGGTTTTGTGGGATTAATCACTGTGGTGCAAAGCAGATAAGAGACAATTAATAATTAATGCTGTAACTTGTCTGTTATGGTGTTGATAAGCAATTATATTAGAAGTGTGGAATTTAGTCATCGAGTCAAATTTAATTACTTTACATGATTTTGATCCAGAACACTGAGGGCGTTTTAGTCTAATCAAAACAATGCTAATGAGGAGAAAAAGGAGCAGCATGAGGAGCTGTGTATATTAGTAAAAATGCAAGAAAAAAATAAACTGTATTAATATTTATTTATGATAATGTGTTCGTATATCGTGTTGTGCTACAAACATTCAATCACAGAAAATGTCACAGGGTAAAAAAAAAAAAAAAAGCTTCATCTTTATATATTTACTAGAGTTCTATATGTTTTTTTTCATCACCTATTAGTCAACCGTCCCAGTGAGTCATTCATATTTATAAAGTCGTCAACAGCCAACATACAGCAGTGAAAGTGTAGTTAGAGGCACAGATTAGGATTTCACAGTAATCATTAGTTAGATCGAGTATGTTTGTGAGCCATGATCATATAAATGTTGTAAATTGATTTTTTTCAACCCAGTATTTATGCGAAGGAAGAAGCAGGAGCTCAGTTTATTTAAAGACTTGCAGCAGATGCATGCAGGGACGGTCCACTCACTCACAAATCTTACCATAAGAAATGGAGTGTGAGTGGGAGAGGGAGAGGCTGAACTGTAACCTGTTTGCTGGAGATGTTGAAAACACAGAGCAAGTCATCTGAGACAATTCACACAAATTAATAACAGATACTGTGGTTGCTACTTTAAGGTTGATATTCTTCCAAACACCTGGATCACTTGTTTACTTTTTAATAATATTCCCTCAGAGCATTGATTTACTATAAAGGAAAAACAATGAGCAAGGACCTTTTAAATCTTCCAAATTCAACTGTGTGTCATTGACATAAACTCTTCATCGGTCAGTTGATCAATCAGTATGTCTTACCGCTGTCTGCAGTGGTGTTACAATTGGAAACAGAGTGTTGGGTGAGAAGCCAGTTACGTAGCATTGAAAAAGAGTAGACGTTCATCCACTGGTCCTCTGTGAAGCCCTGGCCCACACACAACACTGTGAAGAAATCTCCTGAAACACTCCCATCCAGCTCTGCTATAGGCCCTGGCTGAGAAACAAAACAAAACACATAAATGTGTAAAATATAGAGAAGGAAAAATGAGTATTTGAAGTTTCGCACGATATAAATTTTGAGGAAAAAATGGACAAAAACATGTTTTCACTTAAGAGACTGAATCTGAACAATCTGTTTATTATAGTTGTAAATAATAATATTGTGATTACTGACAGTTCTGTGGCTCAACAGTTCTGTTTGTGTACTGCCACAGAGCCAATCATTGCCCTCGTTAGATCATGTCTAGACTAGTAACGTGTTACATCCCAAAAAGTACCAACGTAATGAGACAGAAAATAGGTTTATATCAAAGACAGTGCAGATTTAAGTCATTTAGTAATGTATTGGCCTGTTGCACAGAACACATGGGCTCAATTCCTGGTTGAAGTAGCATTTTTATTATTATTATTTTTTAATGATTTTCAAACAGGAAGCAGAAGTGGGGGGACCCTGCACTAAGGGCACCAGTAGGTAAATCCCACATGGGTAAAAATCAGCCACTGAGACAATGTACCGAGTGCAGAATTCAGATCACAGCACTCAACACAGATCAGACAAGTCATACAGCACACTGAAACATCAAACATGTAGCTCCGCCCACCTTCTTCAGCCTCACTGACTGCAGAGCAAAGAACATCATAAAACTACATAGAGCATTTAGAACAATAATTCATATTCTACATTACATAATATTACTAATTTGTTGTTTTTTTTCCATCAGTTGCCACAGTACTGAAGTATACGCCATATGTCACCACAGTTTTGTGGCAACAAGAGGATGAGTAGATGGAACAGTATCCATGCTTGGGTCTAGTACAAATGTTAACATTGGATTGGCTCTGTGGCAATAGACAACCTGATATTTCATGATAATAATAGATTGGATTTATATAGTGCTTTTTTGACCACCCAAAGCACTTTACATTACAATTAAAAAATCTACTGAAAGACACTCAACTCTGCAATCATTGATTTTAAACACGGTTGTATGACTGTGTTTGTGTATGTGAGTGTGTCTGCGGGTGTGTGTGTGTGAATGTATTTGTGTATGGGTGGCTAAAATGTACAGTATTTTGTGTCATTGTCTAATTGCTATTCCTCTGATTGATGTTTTTATTATTATTATTATTATTATTATTATTATTATTATTATGTTGTTTTTCCTTGTTCTTCTTTCTCTCTTTTTAACAAATGTTTGTCTTGTGACCTTGCAAGGGACTGCAGATGTAAACTAACTCTGAGCTAACTCTGGTACAATACATCAAATGTAGCATTTATGTTTTTTATTGTACATGGTCCATCAATAAATAAACGCACTACACTACATTAGTGACCCATTCATTCATTCACTCTCACATGCTCCCTCTGGTGTTGGTAAACTACATCAGTAGTCACCGCTGCCCCGGGGCAGACTGACAGAAGCTCTGACCACCACCAAATATTCATAGGCATTCATAAACCAGTGTGAGTGGCACTGGAGACGGGGAGGGTGAAGTGTCTTGCCCAAGGACACAACGGACTGACTAAGACAAGAGTGGGATTCGAACCACCAATGGTTATTGGACGACCCGCTCTACCAACTGAGTTATGGCCGCCCCATGTACTTCATGCCACAGTACAGTAACAGTAGCCATTGCTCCACAATTACAGCCCACGTTGCTACTGTTTGATGACACCATACAGACTAGTATATTCACTTCCAACAGACATAATTTTTCTTGTGAGTTTTTCTGAAAAATCTGGTCATGTGATTATAAAGAAAACCAAAAGGCAACAGTCTCTTGTAGTTTTTACAGTTTTGGAAAAGTTAAAACAGACCAGTAATAGCTCACCTGACGTGACCTGGGCCCAGAGAAGAAACCTCCTGAAGAGGCCCCGCCTCCCTGTGTGATGCTGGCATAACGCAGCCAATCCACAAGCTTTTTGCTGAGGAGCGTCACATGCTCTGTAGTGGAATTAAGTGCAGGGTAATAACTGAATCATGCGCTCTTGTTGAAAAAACAGAGGGTGATGAGGGTCCCCTCATGTTTAGATATAAATCATTGACTACCTCCATTTAATCTTTTGTGTTACCTTCAGTGAAGCTTTCTGGGCTGTGTGTGATGATGGCATTAAGGATTGGCAAGGTGTGTGTGACTGAGTGAGATGGTCCTTCTGACTGCCGACTCTCCAGAGTGCGAAAAAGCTGAGCGCAAAGAGGTGCTACATCAGACCGAGAACAGGCCTGTTGGGGTCAGACAATGAAATCAATGGCATTTATCGATATGCAATTTTTGAGGTTTAAGTCCACATCAACGGGTAGAGAAGGACTGAAAAAAAATAAAATAAATAAAAGCACACCTGTGAGACCAGCAGAGAAGCAGTATGGCTGTTCAAATGACTGTAGTTCACTTCCTGACCAGAGAGGGGCAATGTTTCTCTGAGAACAGCTGAGCTCAAGACCTGAAGCTGCTCCAAGGGTGAGGAGAGGAGTGACAAAATCCTCTTGTGAAGCTCTGGTGGTAATCTTTGGATAATGAAAACAGAAAACATGAGAGTGTGAGGAGAGAGGTTATGCTTCATACTATATACATGTGCATAACACATGGTATTCATCCCATGTTATTACTGTTCTGACGAGGTCTTTATTTGATTATCACTACAATGTAGGCAGTCATAAATATCATCTGGTGATAAGGACTGTGGCTCTTTGTGTTTGTCTTAGTCATGTGGGCGATAAGGCAGAGCAAAACTGAAACTCACTATAATACAAGCAATTATACTCAAGTGCTATTATTAGGTACATATTTGAGGTACTTATAGTTTATATAATTAAATAGGTTGACTCCACTATATTGCAAATATTTGTCCTTTCAGATGGCAATTTTTAAGGCCCTTCCTGTTCAATAATCAAGTATCTTTAACAGAGTTGATTCTCAATGTATTATGCATTTTTCTTACAGAGAAAATTCACACAATTGTTAAATAAACTCTTTAAAACCCGATTTTCTGAAAAATGCATTGTCATGAAGATGAAAGCAGAATTGTTTTTCTAAACTCATGAAAAATTCACTTACGTAAAAAGTTATCAAATAATCCAAATTAATTCTAAAGTAAACACATACATTAGTAACAGGAATATTCAAATATCATGTATACTATACAACAGTATCTATTTTACTGCACAATGACTTCTCTTACTTGTCATACTTTTATGCATATTTAGCAGATAATAGATTTTATTCAAGACAGGTTATGAATGCAGAAGGCTTACTGACAGTAAAATATTTTCACACTGTAGTATTAGCAGTTTTATTTAAGTGGGTGATACGGATCTTTTTTTTTTCCATCACAGGGATTGACAAGAGAGAAAAGACAGAGAGGAAAGGCAGGAGGCACCAAGGTTGAGACTGATCAAAGTGTGATCATCCATGAGCTGGGGATGTGCATTAGTGCTCTTACGTTCGGGTGAACTTGGTGGCAGACAGGATAAGATGAAGCCTCTGTAGGGAGTCAATGGTATCGTGACCGACATCCTTCGCCTGCAGCAGCCTCACCAGTCTGCCATAAAACTTCTGGAGCTCAGACTCCTGAATCTCCCTGGAAATGAAACACAGACACTTTTACTTCTCAGTAATTGTTTCTAAAAGACTTTACTACTTGGTGTAGTCAAATATTTATAAATAATTCAGTTTCATATATTTATATCCCCGAACAGAGTTTCTGGAAATATTGTGTTTTTGGTCCAACCACCGCCCCATATATCCTTTGTGTGAAAGTGGAGAGAAGAACTGATTCCATTTTGTACAATTTATCATTTCTAGATATAGATATCTCTGGAACTATTTGTCTGTTTGGCTTCAGATCAAGGGTTATGACCTGGAGATGCTTCATGTCATGACATCATTAAGCATTGGGAGTGTTCAGGGATTCTCACTGTCGTTACATCCGGCAGCATGAGCCTAGTTCATTTATGGTTTTAGACATTTATTTGCAGTAAAATGTACAACCCCCCCCCCCCCTTACAATAGAATATAGTTATTCCTCAGGAACAAACTACACCAACATTTTGTATAAAGACAATCTGCCGATGTAACCAATTGTCAACTAGTCATGATAAAGACCTAGAATATAAGTGTGGTTACTCTTGATGGCAACATTATTAGCCCCACTACAAAAATGTCATCATTTTCAAAGTATTTCCCAAGTGCTTTTAAACAGAGCAAGACATTTTTAAAACATTCTAGTTTTATTTTGGATGCTTACCTTATTTTAGTTTCCAGGCAGAAATGAAAATATTGCACAAAAAAGCCTGGATAAGAGCCTGCAGTAATTTGTTGTAGTGTTCAACAAACCTCTGACACCTCTTTTAAGGAATCCCACCCCTTTCCTCTTTGGAAAATCTCTCAAGCGCCTCCAGACTTGTTGTCCTTCTGGCATGGATGTTCTTTGTTACATCACCCCACATATTTTCAATGGGATTTAAGTCAGGGCTATGTGTAGGCCACTCAGGTCCATTCACTTTGGCCTTCTGGACATAGTTCTTCAACAAGAGAGATGTATGTTTGAGAGCACTGTCATGTTGTAAAATAAAGAGACAACTCAGGCTCAGTTTTACTGCCGACTGCTTGAGGTTTTCTTTCAAAATCTCCATATATATGTATATATTCTTTATTCATGATTGCTTCCACTTTGAGAAGATTTCCACTTCCAGATGCAATGACATATCCCCACAGCTCTCACCACTCTGTTTCTCTGTGGGGACAGAGTTCTTTGGGTTATACGCCTCTCCTTTATTTCTCCAAACATAAGCAGTGTCTCTATGGCCAAAAAGCTCTAGTTTAGTTTCATCAGACTATAGGACACAGTTCCAGTATGCAGGGTTTCGCCCAGAAATCTTGCTAAGCCTTGTGAAGACCACCATGTTTTTGTAAAAAATAAAATAATATAAGAAAGTTAAAAGTTGACAAGAAATATTAAATTATATCCATTATGCGTCACTGTACATTTCTTAATAATACTTAAACTAACTGCACATATTGATATACACCTTATTCACCTTTAATAATGACTGAATAAATACATAAATAAAAGTCAATGACAGAATCCACAAAGTGGAATAGGTGGAATAAATGTTTGTCATATAGAGGCTTAATTATGCTTTATTTAGTAGAAAACGTGTCAAGGAAATATAAAGGGTACTTTTCTACTTTATTATACAGATATTTAAAGCTATATCCAGAGCTGAGCTGGATTTTGACATTACATTATTACCATTCATGTTAACATTATGGTTAGTATCACCAGTTGTGATGTGTATACATTTCTTTAAAATAAATAAATAAATAGTTATGCTTAGGTGGGGGTCAAGCAAAGCCTGGTGGTCTGCCAGGTCTATAATGCACTGGGGAAAACACTGCAGTATGCTTCATCTTTCTCCAAGTTCTCCATACTTAAGTCTGCTTGAAGGTTTTTCTTCTTCAAAAGTGAACTTTTTCTTGGTCTGCAAACTCAAATCACTAGAGCTCTGCACAGTCTATTCCTGGGCAGAGCTCTAGTGATTGTCTTCTTACAGACTATGATTCTTGATGTGGTCAAGTCATTCACCAGTGGTTTGACAGTTGCTCTGGGGTCTTTACACACATCTCTCTCTAGTCTTCTTTCCAGGGTCTTTGAAATCGTTCACTTCCTACCTCTGTCAGGCTTGTTCTCTACTGTGTTACTGTCTAATTACTGTATTACACTTCTCACTTCCAAGATTCCACTTGGAAATGCTTGGATGGCTTTGTATACCATTCTCCAGCTTTGTGTACATCAATAATGCTTATTCACAAGTCTAAACTGGCTTCTTTAGTTTTTGACATTGTACTTTCTCAACTGCCAGCTCAATGACCCATACTGAGGCTTTTATACCACGTTGAGTGAAATCACCTGATCACCTTTAAGCCCATCATGTGTTTAGTAAAAGTACATCATTGTAAAAAGTAGTTTGTGAAATGACGTAATATATGTTAATTTCTTAAGGGGGGGGGGGGTAATGCCCCTGGTTATTTTCATGTTTTCTTAAATAATAGTGTTTTGGTATGTGAATATAAATACTCTGTGCCTTCTACAGACAACTAGCATGTTCAGAAATTCCATATTGAAAATTCCTTGTACTGTTACAGTACTTGGGAAAATCTTGAAGAAACGTCAAATTTCATAGGGGGGGGGGGGGGTAATCATTTTGCCCTCAGCTGTAGTGTATATAAAAAGTAAAGTGACATAACAGTCAAATTAAAGACTTCATATCAATAAAATAGCAGTACAACGGGCTGCATAGGTACTGCCTTGAACCAGTCTTAACCACGTTATATAAAGCAATGTTTCTGCTCCTGACATCCAAGCTCCTGAAGCTCATACCTGAACCCCTTCACCCATGGGTGACTGTTGTTGACTCCCATCACTGTTATGGCAAAACTACTAATTGCAAATATGATCAATTCTTTCCAAAGATTTCCAAAACAAACATGACAGTGTAATTGATGGTATCTGCGGAATTTTCAAGACAATTGAATGACATTTTTAATTATTAGTTGTAAGGATAATTAAGATCCTAATTTGGGAATATCGAATTTGTATATGGTGTAGCATTAGCATAGTTAGCTTAGCCGATAAAGTACAAGTGTAAGAAAAAAGACCGGACAACAAAACGCAGAGTGCGGGAAAAAAAATCCCGTTTCTGTTTTCCTACCTTGCTTGTTTAATTAAACTCTCCGAACCGTGAGAGTACATTTTAAATGAACGTTATGTTCTCAGGTCACAGCTGTTGCAGAAGGTAAACAGTGCATCACAAATGTAGTCCTGACTGAAATCACGTGACTTTAACTTCAGTTCCGCCTCCAGTATGAGGAAGTCAGCAGCTCTTCAGAAGCCAACCCACACACACCCAAATCACAATGGGTCGCTAACAGGAAATAATTGTTGGTGCTTTTTGCTATTACTTATTAGACAATAAGTTTATTGTGCATTGTTTATTTATTTCCCTATCAAAGTTATTTTATAATCACACATCCGCCCGTCTCGTGTCTAAAAATTGTAGGCTACAGACATGAAACTAAATATGCAAATTATACTGTTAGGTTACACCCTTTACCTAAATAGTGTAAAAAAAATCAGCTGGGTACATTTAACACTAACTCTGAGTAAAAGCTGTAATTAGGCTAATTACTTATAGTTTTATACTATGTATGACTTGGACACATATTTTATTATTTTGTGTAAGGCAAAATAACCCAGGACACATGAACGCACCACAGAAACTCAGTCGTGGATGACAAATAGTTTACTGTTGTAGCTAAACTTAAATAAGTGAATAAATAAATAAACTCTTTTCATATTTTACTTTAATACATAGCCTCAAAATCAATAGTATTATCCTGTTGTTATACTGGTTCATTATTTTCATGCAATATGTGTAAATGTATGATCCAATTTGAAGCTGGTAAGATTTTGCATGTAAAATACAGTGACGTGTGTGAACTGGGACTGGTCTATTACAAGATAAAGGAGTGTAATAAGCACATAAATGCATATTCGTGTAGACTATTGAAGCCATACTGAGTCATTCCTGCATGAAATTATTCTTTATTCGTTTGCATGTGGCAGTGGCAAACAGAACATGGGTCATAGTGGATGCTTTGCTCCTCCTCATCTCACAGCTCTGAACATATTTCCATCCGATTTCACACCGCCTCCGCCCCCCCATCTCTCTCTCTCTCTCTCTCTCTCTCTCTCTCTCTCTCTCTCTCTCTCTCTCTCTCTCTCTCTCTCTCTCTCTCTCTCTCTCTCTCTCTCTCTCTCTCTCTCTCTCTCTCTAGTATATCTCTCTGTGAGTCCGGGCCACAGGTCCCACGCGCAGCAGTGGATCTCTGAAACTCATCTCACCTGGATAAATGGACACAACCTGAGCCCGTCGGTGTCACTATTCTATTTATTTATTTTACTCAAAAAGACAAGAAAACAGCAACAAAACAAACAGAGTAAACACGAGTTACATTTTTAATCTCTCTCTTTACCTTCGGGCTAAACTGCGCATCTCAGGTAAGCACATGTAAATATATTCCTCCCTTCCTGGTTATGAAAACACCTGGCAGTTTTGTTGTTGTTGATAAAATATGTTAAAATACCTGACGAACAGGCTTGTAAACGTGCGCCATACTGAATGGAAAAACTGACAAGTCACACTGACACTTATTCATGTCACCACAGCGGTGACAGGCTGTCAGTGTGTGCAGTCCTGTCACAACCTGAAATAAACTACTGACTGTTTACATGTTAATGCTCTTTACATGGGGATGTCAAACATTTAATAACAACAGCATATCAATATCTGACTGCAAATCACTTCTGCACCTGTTTATACTCAGATCAGCTTACCTTCCCTCTGCTTTACTCACAACCTATCTGGCACACATGTGAGGACAGTTATTAGTTTGGTAATGTAATCTGTCATGATATGGTCATTATCGGGCGTTACTAAAATGTTTGGGATTCCAGTTCCAGGTGCAGGAGACAATGGGATCCAGTGAGAGGGATAAGATGCAAGAAAATACACATACACACTCAGATGAGATATAGTGGTGGAAGAAGTAAGAGTGGAAGTTACTCACAGGTTCTGCTTTCAAGACTTTAATAAAGTAAAAGCACGAAAAGTGAAGTATTGTGCAGTAAAATGGCATAAACAATTAAGTTTTAAGACTGTCTGGTCCTTAAATCTACATTAAATGCATCAGCAATCTATAAGATCATTGTGCTGTCATGTGAAAAACATCTATGTGTGTAAAAAGAAAAAAAGGAATACAGAAAAACAGACTGATTTTCATGTATTTTCCATTTATTTCAAGAGTTTATTCAAGGCAGTTTTGTCAAGACTTAAAGAGAGCACCCACCCCTTCAATAAACATTATAACGCCTGACATGTTTGACATGGGCTTCACTGGACAGGAAGATGATGAGAAGTAGTGCTCTCAAAAGTAATCAACTATAAGATGCATGCAGAGACACCTTTATTCATTAAAGTCACACTGAGATTAAGAACCTTTTTTGGAAAAGAGTCCTGGCCAATATGAGCAGTACAACACAGTTACAAAATGACATATTAAAACACATAGAACAGACATATTTGATTATAAATAGAAATAAAATAACATTTACAGGTAAAAGAAACAAGTAAAAGTTATGGTTACATCTAAGAACTACATCAAATGTATTTTTTTTAAATTAAATATTAGATTAGATATAACTTTATTGATTCCCCAGGAAAAAATGGAGCTTCCTAGAGTCAAGTGTTCATATTAATAGTTACTAAATTAATGTGACTGAACTGAAAATAACACACGTGACTCCAAAGCGATGTAGTCTGTACCAAGTCAGCTCCGAAAATGTTCCTAATTAGATTTTTTTCCTGTATTATTTAAAAATGACATTCATGATCCTGTAATGGAGTCTCATTTAGGCTCCCACAGACTGCTTTCTTTTTTTAGAGTCATGCAAATTATACAAAAAAGAAGAAAAAAAAGCAGAACCTCTGTCCCTTCTTGGTCTAACTCTCCGCTCTGTGAGTCTCACTTCCCTCTGTCTCTACTTACAGAGCCAAGATATCAAATTCCTATAGGCTTCAGCTATTTTGTTGGACAATGGAGCCTTTATGGTAGTTTGTACACCTGAACCAATCATATCTACCCATCAGCCTCCTGCTAACCAATCGCTGTCCACTAACAGTAAACCTACACTCAGTCTCCATAGGTGCGCTGATCTTTGTAGATTTCCTTGAATTGATTGAATTTCGGTAACACTGACAAAGACCATCCGCCTACGGTGTTCACTTCTCCTGAGAGTTTTCATGATGTTTTGTGTTTTTTTTTTTCGTTTTTTTTTATTTGAGTTTGAACAATATCGACTGAATGTGGCTTTTTGATACGGATCAAAAGAAAATGATGTTTTAATATCAAGTAAAGAAAGGGTCTCTGTCTGTGACCTTAATGAAATGTAAGAAAAGACAGTGTTTGTATGAAGCCATTTGTTTTAAATCAAGTCAATAGTTGAATGGAAACCTGTTACCTGTTGTTTATGGTATAAATACATCATACAACCTTTAGTGAAATAATGTGGTGAGACCTCATGATGACAAAAATAACACTCTAAACCTCTCTCTAAAAGGTGATAGAAAAACAGAAGTTAGGGGAAAAAAAACAAGAAGCAAGAAAGAGTCAAAGAGTGTCCACCCACTGACTGAGGGAAAGAGGTTATTGACCATAAACTGCAACTGTTAATGTGTGTTGTGTTAATTTGTTGCATGTTTTTCATCCCACATTGGAAAAAAAAATACTCGTTTGAATGAAAACAATGCAATTATGTAAACACTCTCCATCTAATTAAACTGCTTTCATTTAGTGAGACACAATTACAGTATGTTGAACCAACTAGTTTGTTGCGTGAACATAAAGTATTTGTGTTACTATGGCTTCTATCCAATATATGGGGTCAAGAAGTTGTTTCAACATCTTTACTAAGAAAACATTTGACTTAATTGTCTTGGGTCACATTAACCTGTGATTCTGTGTAACTTATTTAGATAGGGTTAGGAATAACAGTATTTTAAGTGGTATAATGACACCAATTCCTCACACTGACTGAACATCACCATAATAAACTTAATATATTAATTCAGTATATGTTGTAGTTCTGTTCTTAGAGATTCTCAAACTTTCCTTTCAGTCACGGTTCCTTACTTTTTCATTTTTAGTGGTGCTTTACTTTTGTAGTTTTCACCTCCATCAGGCTCCACATGTGTGTTTAAGCTCTTCTACTAATGTGTTTGAAGGTTGAACAGCTGTTATTAAAGTGGCCATTTTGAATCAATGTGGTCTTGTTCATTCTGGAGTGGAAATCCTAATTAAGTATTGATTATTCTCTAACTGATCTATATTACTATTGGTGCTTTAATCCTAGGTTTAGGATTAATGTAAAGGTTAGATCTGAGCTAAATTTTAAGGTTAGGGCTGGGGTAAATGATGCCAGTGTGTGCTTTGGCAGGGTATGCAGATGGGGGTCCTACCTTTAGTCTTACCCATTAGGCTGTGTTGACATGAAGGGATGTTGTAGTTTTAATGATTTTGCATGTCATTTTAAAATTACATGATTTAAAAATATTTAACCACTAAACCACTATGAACTGATATAACAGAAACTACATGTTATACAAAAGGCACACATGTTGTTGTTGTTCTTTTTTTTTTTTTTTTTTACTATATTCTTCTTTGTGTCTTGTTTGTCTGGAATCTCTCAATAGGCACAAAATTACAAATCCTTCAAAAAGATGATGATGAGAGATGATGATATTCTCATCTATGTGACTCTGATATTTACCTTGGACAAGGAGGTTATGTTTTTGTCAGAGTCTGTCTGTCTGTCTGTCTGTTATTTAGCAAGATAACTCAAAAAGTTATGGATGGATCTAAATAAAAATTTCATGACATGTTGGGGGTGTCACAAGGAACAATTCATTAGATTTTGGTGATGATCTGGAAGAGATCCTGGATTCTGGATCACTTTGAAATTTATTTTCCATTTACCGCAATGTAAAATTTCAAAGTGGTCCAGAATCCAGGATCTCTTTCAGATCATCACCAAAGTCTAATCATTGGTTCCTTATGACACCCCCAACATGTCATGAAATTTTCATTAAGATCCGTCCATAATTTTTTGAGTTATCTTGCTGACTAACAGATAGACAAACAGACACACAAACTGGCAAAAGCATAACCTCCTTGGTGGACCTCTCTTCATTTTGGGGGGGGGGGGTCTGCCTTGGTGGAGGTTTGCGCTCTCAGAGTGTTTTTCTAGTTCATGACTGAATTCTTCCTTCCTTCAGTGTGTATTTCTGTTACTTCTGATCTGAATTAGAGGCAGATCTGTGTTTATAGGGTGTGACTTGAGTCTGCCGAGTCAGACCAGAACATCATCCTTTGTCATAACTCTGCACTGGATGAGTCACTGGAGTAGAAAAGGACTCAGTCTGGGGAACCTAAAGGTTGGTTGATGTTAAGCCCCAGGTGCCTGACATGGCAGCCCACTGCTCCTACACTGTAGATTTTGCAGTGTTAATGTGGAGAAAATGGGACCAAATACACTCTAGAAGAAGTTAAATAAACTCTCTAAGTGTTGATTTAACACTGAAAAATTTACTGTGTAGCCTGCAGTGTGTTCCTGCATGTTCAGCCAGTAAATGTAGAGGTCTACACATATAGTATATACTGGTAATTAATTCTTCTTCTTCATTAAAATATTATGCACAAGTTCAGCTGTTAAACTAAAATATACCAGTGCAACACTGACATGGACCATTACACGGTAACAAATTGATAATGAATATTTGATGATATACTTTCACTTAAAATAAGGTTTACAAAGCTTAACATTTGCTTGCTACACTATAGTATTTTTGCTCCAGGTCTGAACACTTTTAACATCAATGGTTTTGTGTTTTCACCTCAGTTAAGAAATATGACTTGTTCATACTGGAATGTAATATTTAGTTTAGTTTAGTTTAGTCATTTTATTTTGAATATGTCAAGCACAAAAACATTTGATCTTTCAAAAGCCAATAATTGATAAAATAACAAGACAAAGACAATATACACTGTAGATTTTGCAGTGTTAATTTGGAGACAATGAGACCAAATACACTCTAGAAGAAGTTAAATAAACTCTCTAAGTGTTGATTTAACACTGCAAAATTTACTGTGTAGCCTAAAAAAAAAATAAATAAGAAGGCAAGTAACATATTTGAAAGTGGGAAGAAGTAAAAAAAAAAAAAGTATTATCTTCCACCCCTATTGTACCAAACAATAATACAAATGCCAAAAAAACATGTATCAGTTGGTTTATCAAACAAACAAAACATCCTATTTAAAAAAAATCAAATAAAAAAATGAAAATAATAATAATAATACTAATAATTATATATTATATATTATGCATGTCTGAAAAATACTAATAATAATAATGTGAAAAAAATAATTGAAATAAGCATTATTTCAAAATGTTTCAATATAGCCATTCAGAGACTGTTCACAACTTGAGTTATTTGAGATTGGAGAGACTATGCATATGTTATCAATGAAGCTTTATGATGTAGGTGACTTTCCTATTGTTAAAACTAAAACAAATGTAGCAAACATCAACATTACAGAAGAAAACCTGTAACCTTCAATTAGATAAAAAGAACCTTAATGCAAACCATTCTGCTCATCACATTAAAAATAATGTTTGAAAACTGCAAGAAGAAGAGGAAAACTTGGGGGTGAATACTGTTCCTTTCACTGTCTGAGTGCTGACTGAGAAATTGCATTTTCATTTTCGTGGTGACATGAACATTGTGCAAAATGTTGCAAAAGACTGACGGATAGTCAATGAGAATGGAAAGACTCAACACATGGGTTGTGCACTGAAGCTGCAGCTCAGTGTTAGTGAGACTCAGATTAATAATTAATAATTCATAATGATTGAGACGTTTGTTTATTTATCTCAAGCAATATTGTCAATGTGAACAATGTTATCGCGCATTGTAGATTTACTTTCAGTGGATATAATAAAACAATAGGCTTTTTTCACAGCTCAAGTGTTTCTAACAATAGAGATGGAGACAATGAGGGAAAATGTGACACGTTTTAATGTACTTTAGCCAAAGTATTTGACTACATCCTCCTTCAGCTTTTACATTAAAAGAACCTTTGTTTTTTTAATCCTTGGGAGGAGTTAGTATTTGGATACAAGTTCTCAAAGAACAACTACACTGTAAACCTGAAGAAGTTAGCAGAACTAAAAAAAATGTTAAGGCAATCGATCACCTCAATTATTTTAAGTTGATGAAACTTCAAAAATACAAGTTTCCAGAACTTAAAATGTAGATGCGTATTAAAGTATATTTAAATTAAAACATTACTTATTAACTTAGTATTCTAAGGTTCTGTCAGTCCTACTAGGAGACTAAGTCAGGGTTCAGTGTCTTTGTCCAAGGACAATTGGACATGTGGACAGACAGAGCCGGGACATGAACCACTGACCCTTCAGTCATTGGACGACCCGCTCTACCAACTGAATAAAATGACTGTGTTTTGTGATTGTAATTTGTTTGGTGTGATAGATATTGGTGGTTATTTGGATTGTTCTGAAATTATATTTCATCATCTACTACATCAGTTAAGTTTTTTTTTTTCAATCATCCTTATTTGAAACAATAGAAATAACAGAACAATATCATTCTCAGCATTTAATGACTTAATTCCACTCAGTTTTACCTCATCTATATTTTTAAGTTATGTTCACTTGTATCCACAATAGTTCCCCTGAATAAAAAAAAAAAAAACTTAGTTGGAAATACTTAAAAAGCAGAACATGTTACAGCAACTGAATACATTTGAGTTAGTAGTACTATTTATGAAATATATATTAATATATTTAATTATTCTGAACATTTGGATTTACAGTGTAATGTTTGTGAGTTATTATATGAAGAAGTCCCTATATTTCAAGCTCTACTGATTAGTAAAGCTTGAAATTGATCTTCATGTCACTAGCTTATTTATTTTGTATCCCATTAAGTTAATGATGCATCAAATATTGTTGTATATTTTAACTACTCTATTCAGCCTTTTTATTGAAGGGGCAGTTAAAATATACTATTAATATGCTCCTACTGCTTAAAAAAAACTGCAAATATTCACAAAAATAGTGATTGAATTTTCAAGGAATTTCTTTATTATTTAATTCAATTTTTCCAAAATATGGTTAAATATTATCTGGAATCTGTTTCCAGCAAAAACTAAATGCTAACTTCATGCAGGAACATTTACATCTGTTTTTTGTTATATATATTTTTAGTTTGATGGGCTGTCATGTCAGATTGAGCAAATAGTCAGAAAATTGTATGTCATCAATAACCTGTTAAATGTGTATGGTTTTCAAAATTCCAATAAAAAAAAAAGAATCTTCTTGCATAAGACCCAATGTGTCATTATGTCAGATGGATAACAATTAGTCTATAACTCTAGAATATTCACAAACGTTTAAGCAAAACTGAACCATAACTTTAATTCTGCAAATCTTTATTATCAGTTGTGTTTTTTTTAGATAATTTAATATTGTTTATTATACTCAATTATCACACAAAGGTCTCAATGACGGACAGTTTCAGTCTTTTCTTGCACTAACACTTGAATAAAAGTCCATAGAATATAGTTGTGTTTGATCAGAGTGTAAAAACACTGAAGTTATGAATTGTTAATCAGTCGAATAGAATGGTCTCTTACGTTTACAAACAGGCATATTGTTTATTTGATTTACATGGTTCAATACTTGGATGAAGGCTTCTAGATCAACAGCAGGAATGATATTAGTATAATAGAAAATCAATGAAAGCTATTTCCATTTGTACTTAACCCACATGAAGGGGAAAAACAGCCTAATCTGACATCAGCCAGAACACTGAACCAGTAATGCATGTTACAGCAAAAGCCATAAACTGTGGAAACAGGCTGAGAAAATATAAAACAAGTGACGAAAATCAATTCAATAAGAGCAGAAGAAGGACTAATGATGCAATGTTTTATGCTTTAGATGGAGAACTACCAAATTTGCGAACGTATGTACGTACAGTGGTACCTCTATTTACAAAATTAATTCGTTCCACAACTGTTTTTGTACCATGAATTTTTCGTAAATAGTGTCGCATTTTACATTTAAAAGGCCTAATTCATTCCAAGGCGCCCAATACTACCTCTCAAACCCTTTAAAAATTATTAAAAAATTACAGATTATGTATAAAACATGTGTTCAAAGAAAATGTAGATTTAGATTTTAACCCATCCAGGCTAATGCTAGTGTTCAGGACAGAAGAGTTGAGCCACGTCTGGGTGGGAATGAGGATGCAGCAGTCTGGTGGATTATGTTTGGTGTTTAAATCCAGCTTCAGGTAGTCCAGTTTGTTTTCCAGTGAGCGTACGTTGGCGAGCAGGACTGATGGAAGCGGTGGTCGAACACGTTAGCTTTTAGCTTAGCTGTAAATCCACCACAACAGCTGTGATTCTGCTGGATCTGACCAATGTAGCAGACCCAGGTTCTGTGGAACAATCTGTGTCTCCGGGCTTGCGGAGTCCAAGTTTTTAACAATTTTCCTTAAGCTGATGATAGTCTGTCTGAACCTTTGATACTTTAAAGCGCTGGTCTAGGTGGAGAAATTCCCGCTAAAGTGTCTGTGTTACTGGGAACCACAGCAGCTGCAGCCAAACAGGGTGCTGCCATGGCCCTGTTTACTATAGTAATGTACAAACAGTACTGTATTTATGTCTCAGGGGTTTCAGTTTCCTTCCGTAAATCGAATTTTATTTCATATTCAGAGACGAAAACTTGAGGCAAAGGTTTTTCGTTACTTGAATTATTCATTAGCTGGGTCTTTCATAAGTAGAGGTACCACTGTAGTATCAAACTACATAGAGAGATCTGGAGTTTTCTCCTTGAACCTTTTACAAATTCATAGATGTGTGAAAGTGTAAAATATTTTCTCATGTGCACTACATATATAACTCATTTATTCCCTCTGGCATTAGGCTCCAACATGACTCAGGTGTAGTAACTTTGTTTGAACGGGTTATATGACTAGTATGGGTTTGTTTACTACCTGATCTGAGTTTTCATAAGCTGCTTTCACTGTATGATGGAAATGGTTGATGTTTTGTTGCTTACATTGTATTTATGATTCACTTCCTGAACCTAGAAGACTGAGGGATCAATGTCTGTCTATTAGTATTGGTTGTGATACAGAAAAATCCACCATAACGGTACTTTCACTTTTATCTTGTGACTATTTTCTGCACACTTGATGTAATTTATATTTAGAATTTTGCACAACTGAAAATAATGAACAGGAAGTAAAATTGTGTAAAGTGGAAATTAAAAAATATATTATTATATTATTAATATATTGTAACTATCTGTTGATTGTGATCCAGGCCTAACTCATTGATGTAAATGTATAAATCTAAGTACACAAAACATTAAGTATGTTCATTTTACTACTGTTCTATCTATATTTTGTGGTTGTAGATAAGTCATGTCCTCCAGTCATATACACCTGATAATTCAATAGAAATGACACTGCATTTATATATTGCACTGCCAGTATTTGCCAATACTGTGTTCATTTTTGCTTTCAGTTTAATTTGATCAGAGATATGTTGTTTTTTAATTTGCAAATTATTCATCCTTACAGTGTTTGCAAATGAATGTGTGGCACTGATGCATTTTTATCCATTGCCCATGTTAGATTGGATACTGTTTACTGTTCAAGTTAATGAACACGTTTGTTCATTTATACAGATTTTCTGCTTTTCTGCCATAGTATGTCTATACTTTATACTTGTTATTAAACTATCAACCTGGTAGCAGTAACAGCAAAAAGCATATATGATAAAACATATAAATAATGTGAAACACAAATGGAACAAACACCCTGTCTGAAGCTTTAGTAAATGACTGTTGTTGTAATGTGTAGCTGTGTGCTCTTGCAAGTTTTCAAATTTCTGTTGCAATAAATATAATATAAACTACACCTAACTCTTCTGACCGCAATACTATTAAGAGGCAGATGACTTAAGAGGAAAGGAGAATTGAGGGAGAGACTTACAACTCACATCTGGTTAGAAAAGGAGGAAGCAAGGATGTGCTTTCTCGGTAATGAACTCCAAAATAACAGAGGAGAGAAGAGGAAATATACATGTGGTTACAGAAGGGGTCCGTAGTGTATTTATGTATGTGTGTGTGTGTGTGTGTGTGCGTGCATGTGTGTAACACGTGTCTGCATGCACTGTAGTTCTGCATGTGTGCATAGCTTTGTGCTGGTCTAGTATGTGCAAGTGGTTTTGTCATTTGCAGCATATACACAGTCTACACAAATAATACCTACAACATTGACAGGTGATATTTCAGTATTAGTGATTTAAAAAGAAGCTTTTCATTCATTATTGCTGCACACAAAAAAAAAAAAAATCAATGAAACTACAATAATTATCACGGAAAGGAGCTGAGTAAGACTTGCATAATTCTCTCACTGGCAGTAAAGTTGAAATGTAATTAAGCTGATAGTGCTGGGGCATCCTTCGCCAACATCTAACTCTCATCAGATGACAGTTGCATGCAAAAGAATGTGTGATTATGTGTGTGTGTGTGTGTGTGTGTTTATATGAGTATCAGATAGCCTTAATTTGCCTAACTGTAGGGTAAAAGTCACAAAGCTGGATTATAGGTGAACACCAACTAGCTAGAGAGTATGCAAATACCAGAAATGCATGGTCAGTGTGTGTGAACATATGTGTTTATGACAGAGACTGACAGGATGGAGAAAGGAAATAAAGTGGGAGTAAGAGGAGATAAAGAGAGAGGACGTGTGAAGAAGAAACATGGAAGAATGGGTTTGACAGATGAGATTTGGTTAGAGTTTATGCATTTACAACACAAACAAATGAAGTAGAGGATGTGAAAGAACCACATGAGGAAAAGCAAAGTCTCAGATTTGGTCTTATGACACTTCAGTCTCATGGTAATCATCAAACAGGAAGAAGCTCCTTTGTTCTTTTAACAGTTTAATTCATGCTGAATCAAATATTAACTTATGTTTTCTGCATTATTAGTCACTCATCCCACACATGCTCCTTAGTGGAGTGTATCCAAACATGCTGTTATTTGAGTCGTTTGCATGTGATTGTGGGTCACATTATTACTATATGACTCATCTTTTATTTATTTTTGCATGTAGTGCTCTGGTTAATGTTCTCGGGCTCTCATTAACATTCTCTGTCGTCTAGGATTACTATAGTGTTGCATTTCTGTTCTGTTTAGTATATGTGTTTTCGTGGATGATTGGCCACATGTAACTTCACCCCCCGGACAGGTTCAGAAGTCTACTAGGTTTGACAATTTGCAAACAGTGGTTGCAGCACAATTTACAAAGTCTCTATTTGCTGATACTTAAAGGTTCTGTGTGTAGGATTGTGGCCAAAAATGGAACTGCAATCACATCTAATATAGAGCAGGGGTCTTTTCTTCAGCGGCCACATTCAGTCTGATTTGATCTCCAATGGGCCAGACCAGTAAAAATGAAAACATAATAATCTATAAATAATGAAAACTCCAATTTTTTGTCATTGTTTTAGTGCAACCCCCCCATTAAATTATGACAATACTTATAGAAATTATCCAAATTAGAAATGATCCCTAATTTGGACAAATTCAGGTATAATCTGTCTAACAAGCTTAGTGACTTCTATAAGATTTTTTTTTTATTTAATTTTTTTGGACCATGTTGAAGAGTTTGATGGAGACCTTGAAGAAATGTGATGGGTTATTCACCTCTCTGTTTTTATTTACATTTTTTATGTTAATGGTGGCTATGCACTAGTGAAGATAAGTCATTGCTTTAGTTTGTACGCTGTGTCTGTTTGTTTTGTCTTTGTGCATTTTTCTATTTCAATTGTCTTGTAATCCTATGTTTTTTTTCCTGTTTTACTTGGTTGTTTGTAATTAATATTCTTTGTAATGTTTGTAATTAGTATTCTTGAAAAATTCAAATAAACATATTGTATATATATATATATATATATATATATATATATATATATATATATAAGAAATTATACAAATGCAAAAAAATTTAATAAGGAAAATCAGGGCACTTTTAACAATATTCTGATTAAATTGATCATTTGCTCATGTGTTTTATTATGGATCAATTCTACAAAGACACTAAACTCTTATTATCAGAAGCAGAAAATGGTTCAAATTGTGTCTAATTTTTTTAGACATGTCAGGCTGTTCAGGTTATTAACATTTTATTATTACAGGATAGTTTGTAAATGTAAATATTTCCATAATTTAATATAATTTTTTGCAATTAAACAATGACAAAAATTTGAAGTTGTCATTATTTATTTATAGGCAAATAAAAAAAGTGAGAAACAAATATGGAGTCATTTAATAGGTTATTATGCTCTTCATCCCACGGGCTGCATTGGAACCATTGGTGGGCTGCATGTTTGAGACCCCTGCTGTAGAGTGTGGTATGCCCTCCCCCCAGACTAAGAGTTGTCAGATCCAGTATGAGTGTCTGCTACAGGCCAAGCAATGAGTTGTACACTGGTATTTATACCGTCTGGCTCAAGTCCTGGTTTGCTCTGTGGTTTGGGATGAGAGAACAAACCACACACTGGTCACTGGTCTATCATTCAAAAGTATGTATCCTTTTTTCCGCATGTTGTCAGGATGTATTTGTGAACAATAAGATGCTTTTTAGGTTTAAAAATGTCAGACATTTGAGAGATTATTCGATAAGTGATGGGGCGAGCGTTGACCAAAAACCCAAAATAACAACATCCACATTATTTAGGAGCTGACGCTGAGCTTTTCAAATGTAAATATTCTGTCAGTGATACCAGTATTTGAATTGAACACAAGTATATTTTATGATCACTGGGAATAATATACCTACATGCAGCCACTTTAACTGACAAATCATTTAGATCCTTCCATTAGATAATTACTATAGGGATTGAAATGTTTCAGATGCAACAAGTTCATTAAACTTTAACTGATGCAGTTTAATAGAACATATAAAGATCAGGCTGTTTCAATGGCAAAGGTCATGTGGTCTGATGAGTCCAGACTGAAAAGAGATGGACAAAGGGATTACCCATCATGCCTAGTGTCTACAATACATGCCTGTGGAGATGGTGATAGATAGGTAGATAGATAGATAGATAGATAGATAGATAGATAGATAGATAGATAGATAGATAGATAGATAGATAGATAGATAGATAGATAGATAGATAGATAGATAGATAGATAGATAGATAGATAGATAGATAGATAGATAGACAGACAGACAGACAGACAGACAGACAGACAGACAGACAGACAGACATTATGCAGTTTCCAATCAAGACAATTATTTAATGTAAAAAAGCTAAAACTTTCATGTTCTCAGGAAGATAGACATGTTTTAAATGCACTGAATTAGGACACTTTGCTGCAGATAGATAAATAATTACAGTGTAATATATCACTTCTACTCATTTTTGAAGATGATGAAGTTATAACATGTCATGGGTCATAGCAATAATTATAACCCAAATGGTTCATTCTTTCAAACAAAGAAATCCTGTCTGTTGTCTGAACCCACTTTATCCTCACTAGGGTCACAGGGTTCACATCCAGCTAGATGCTACAAACTAAATGCCATTGCACTCAGCTCACTTCAGTATAAATTGACAAGATAAAAATATAACGTGGATGCTAAAATGCAGAGTAAAATACATTAAAAACTTATATGAATACAAATTCATATTCAGTGGAATATAGAACAATGCAAAATATGATAAAAAAAAATACTAAAATATGGGTTAAAAATGCCAGTTGTGCAGTAAAATTTTACACTATAAATTTAAAAGTCTGATGACCTGGGGGGGAAAAACTGTAATAGAACCTGCTGTGTGGGATGCTGTGGAACCTTCCAGAAGGGAGCACTGAAAAAAAGACTATGATGAGGATGTGAGGGGTGTTTAATAATGTTTCTGGCATGGGACACACAGTTATGGTCTGGGGTTGATTCAGACATTTTCCAAGGCTCATCAGGTTCAAATCATGAAAGAATGATTCAGGGGAAAGAGATGTTTTTACACCTGGAGTGTCTTCGACAAACACTTTATAGCAAAACCAACAATACTCGCTGGTTTCTCACACTTGCTATCTCTTGTTTGAGGCATTTGTTATCAGTCAAGGGCGGTGTGTAGTGGATCCTTTAGCTACGTATCAACTGTTGGACTCTCACTACTTGCACTGCACTCACCTCTCAACACAAGTCTCATTTCTCTTTTTCACTCGTGCATAATTACATTTCCAGACATGGAAGAATTTTTGGGATGTGAAGAAGACCTTATGTACTAGTGGTCCAACTCTCCCATCATCAGTGCAAGATAGGGATGAACATTTTCAAGTGGCCTAAATAATGATTTCCTGAACACATCACATAATTAAAGCTACATGTGTTTCAAAAAAATATTTTGTGTGACCTTTTTAAAAGCTTCGGCTTAAGAGTCTGGTTTAGACCAGCTCTATATGTGTCATGAGCAGAGGTGGTAAGAGTACTCACATTCTGTACTTAAGTAGAAGTACAGCTACTTGTGTGAAAAATACTCTGGTAAAAGTAGAACTCCTCTACTTAAGTAAAAGTAAAAAAAAAAAAGTTTAACTTCTCAATTGTAATAAAGTAAAAAGTAAAACATATTTTTTTGTCATGGAAACAATAATACTTATTTAACCAGGAAAAATAAGAAAAGTTTCAAAAGTACCTAAAATAAATCCTCTAAAAGTGAGTTACTGTGTAGAAAATGTGTTTGATCAGGTCACAAAGTTACTCAGTTTAGTGGATATGGACAGTAACTTTAGGGGGGAAAAAAAGCCACAATTAAGATAAAAAGTCATCATGAGAGAAAAAGATTCTAGAAATATGAGATTTAAACAAAAAAAAAAAGCATAATGTTAAGATAAAAAGTCAAAATTTTAGATGAAATGTTAAAATTGTGAAATTAAATGTCAAAATTATGAGATAAAAAGTCAACATTTTAATGTAAAAAGTCTGAATTTTGAGATAAAATGTCAAAAATTGTGAGATAATAGTCATATAACTATAATATATAAAGCCACCTTTTCTGATTTTCCATCTAAAGCCAATTATTTTTCATATGGTCACATCTGTTTAGTTTGAAAAAGTAACGAGTCTCTTTTGAGAATGTAAAAAGTATAAAGTACAGATATTTATGTAAAAATGTAGGGAGTAAAATAATAAAAAAAAACAAAGTACTTTTACTTAGTTACTTTACACCTCTGGTCATGAGATAACTTTGGTTTTAATGTGGTACTATATACATATATATAAAAAAGATTGATTAATTCATTGATATATTTTAGCCATATAAAAATAATGTTTTACTTTAGCTTCAAAGAACCTGTTTCAAATGGGAAATTCCCAAAACTACTAGACTTTCATGATAATAACAACTAGAAAAGCACTGTGAGAGCACAAACCTCCGCCAAGGCAGACCTCCCCCCGCAGAATGAAGAGAGGTCCGCCAAGGAGGTTATGTTTTTGACAGTTTGTCTGTCTGTTAGTTAGCAAGATAACTCAAAAAGTTATAGATGGATGTTGATGAAAATTTCATGATGTGTCGGGGGTGTCACAAGGAACAAATGATTAGATTTTGTTGATGATCCAGAAGAGATGCTAGATTCTGAATCACTTTGAAATTTTACATTGTGGTAAATGGAGAATAAATTTCAAAGTGATCCAGAATCCAGGATCTCTTCCAGATCATCACCAAAATCTAATCATTAGTTCCTTGTAACACCCCCAACACGTCAGGAAATTTTCATTGAGGTCAGTCCATAATTTTTTGAGTTATCTTGCTAACTAACAGACAGACAAACAGACAAAAACATAAACTCCTTTTGGTAGAGGTAACTAGCAAAGGTCAGCCCCTCCCCCTTTATTTCTGTGAGCAGCAGTCTGCCCCAACCAACTGAATGAAACACACATATATGCCCCCCCCCTCACATACACAAATGTAATTTTTTTTTCTTGTGCCAGCATTAACATTTCCTGAACATTTCAATCAAATTAGTCCATAACCTTTTGAGTTAGCTTTCTAAAAGACAGACAAACAAACACATACATGCCAGAAAAAGTAATAATTTAAATTTCCCTTGGGGGACCGAACCTTCGCAGCCGCTACCCCCCCAACTCTGTAACTCTCTCCCCCTACCCATCAAGAACTGCCACTCACAATCCACATTCACATTCCGTCTTAAAACACATCTTTTAAAACTGGCTTTTGCTTAGTTTTTATTTTATTTTATTTATGTATTTATTTATTTTTTAATACATTGCTTGTTTGTCTGTTATGTAACGCGCCTTTGAGTGTCCAAAAAAAGCGCTATATAAGTTTGAGGTATTATTATTATTATTTTTTTTATTTTTATTTTTATTTTTATTTTTATTTTTATTTTTATTTTTATTTTTATTTTTATTTTTATTTTTATTTTTATTTTTATTTTTATTTTTATTTTTATTTTTATTTTTATTTTTATTTTTTATTATTATTAACCTTGTACAGTTTCTGCCCAAAACACTTAGTTTTATTTATATGATTTTAGTCTCTCTCTCTCTCTCTCTCTCTCTCTCTCTCTCTCTCTTTTTTTTTTTTAACACATTGTAGACAAAACAGTAGTTTGTTGAGGTTGAGGTCTGGTGGCTTTCAGGAGAATTTTATAACGGCTTTATCTCCTCAGTGGAAAAATGACGAAGGTTCCACACACTTCTGAGTGTGTGAAAGTTCATTACTTATACACATTTCACAATATAATAAAGATTCAAACATTTCACTTTGCATCAGTAAGTGCAGGGTGACTCCATTTTCTAGGTTGTTTTAAAAATATGTTCATTTTTTAATGAATGTTCTGACATATTTTAATGTCACCATTGACGATTCACATAATCATATCATCCTCAGACCCAGGAAAGTAAAGATTACAGCTTTTTTTGCATTCAATAATTGTCACAGGTGAAAATAGCATCGTCTAGTAGAACAAAACACATTTTTATTTGTCATTTATAGAATGTGTCTTTTGTACTGTTATGTCTTTGGAGGAGACACTGAACTAAATGAAGATACAATTTTGTTTGCATTATATGAATGTACTTTGACATTCTATGAGACATCAGTTTTGAGTGACAGATATTGTCAGATGTGGGTGTCATCTCTTTAATTCAGTGGAATGGAAAATAATCATCAATCACACATTATACCAGAAAAATGTTCAAATCTTGACATGTTTTGTCTTCCTGTCAGGGTGTAAGTGATGGAAAACGGGACATCTGAGCTGTACGGAGACGTGGACATGATGTGGGAAAAGGTCAATGGCAAACGCAATGACCTGTGTTGTTACATTTCTCCAGCAAAGCTCACCCCTTACCTACGCCAGTGCAAAGTCCTGGATGAGCAGGATGAAGATGAGATTCTCAACTCGCTGCGGCTGGCCACAAAAGTCAACCGCACAAGTAAGTAGAGCCACCAGTACTGTTCATGTAAGTGTATTTCAGTGCTGGTTGAACTTTCTGACACTCAGTCTTCCATTAGGCCGTCTGCTCGACATCCTTCAAACTAAAGGAGAGCGCGGATACGTGGCGTTTCTGGAGAGTCTGGAGTTTTACTATCCTGACCAGTACAAGATGATCACTGGCAACGAACCCACACGCCGCTTCTCTACCATCGTCGGTGAGACTTACACTCCAGTCTGTCTTTTTTAAAATTGATTTATTGTGAATATTGAATGGTATAAGATTCCTGACTGTCACCAGTTGACCTCCCCATATAACATAATATTGAAATAATAATTCCAGGACACAAACAACAACAATAATAATAATAATAATAATAATAATAATAATAATAATAATAATAATAATAATAATAATAATAATAATAATAATAATAATAATAATAATAATAATATTAATAATAATAATAATAATAATAATAATAATAATAATATATATAAACAAAACAAGAAAAAAAGAAGTCATATTTAAAAAGGAGTGAGATGAATTGCAGCTTATTATCTCACACTCTATTGTTTAAACTAGCAACATGTACATATACAACTACACACACACACACACACACACACACACACACACATAAATATATATACACATATATACATACCTGCATATCATACCCATACATGTACATGTATACTTAGATATAGATGTACAAATACATATAGACACACACGCACACGCACACGCACACGCACACGCACACGCACACGCACACGCACACGCACACGCACACGCACACACACACACACACACGCACACACATACACATACACACACACACACACATACACATACACATACACATACACATACACATACACATGCACATACACATGCACATACACATACACATACTCACACATACACACACACACACACACACACACACACACACACATACACACACACACACACACACACACACACACAGGTTTCTCTGCCTCTAATCACTAAACAATATAAATGATAATAGTAATGACAAAATATCATTGTACAGTTTCTTAATATTTGGACTTTGCTTGAGTTCCAGCATAAATTGTTCCATAACTTGACACCAGAAATAGATACACAACAACTTTTTAAGGTTGTTGTCCTGCTTTTGATTTTGAAGTTCTGGTTCTGAAGGTTATCTGAACTGATAACCTTTCTCTTTTCTAAACATTTTTGGGATATTTTCTGGTAATTGTCTGCGTTTTCCTTGTAGATGATTATTGCTGTTTAGCAGACTACTGTGTCAGTGAGTTTTAATTGTGTAAACAGTAGATTTGTCCCAAGTGTTGAAACCTATGAACAGTCCTTGTTGTATCATTTTCATCACAATTTGACTGAAGTTATTCTTGATTGACCGTCTGTCTTTTTCAGTTGCATTCTGTCTGTGTTTTCATCTTTACCTGCTCTTTGTTCTCAGTGGAAGAAGGTCATGAAGGTCTGACCAACTTTCTGATGAATGAGGTGAAGAAGCTGCAGCAGCAGTCTAAAGTGAAGAGTCTGCAACAGGTGGAGCTCAACAGGAAGAACCTCACACTGGAGGATGAGCAGAAGAGGCTCCGATTGGCCAACCAGGAGCTACAGACCATCCAACAGAGTTAATAAGATTTTATTATTTTGACATTCAATTTCCTCTACATTTGTTTTTCTCTATTTTGTCTAGTGTTGTGACATTTGCGAATGAGTCTATTCTTTTGAATGGCTCTTTAAAATCAACGACAGGAGCTGAGTTGTAGCCGACTGGGATCTGTTCTCTTTGTCATTCTTTTTTTTTTCCTATGATGTCAGATTTCACACACACACACACACACACACACACACACACACACACACACACACACACACACACACACACACACACACACACACACACACACACACACACACACAAAAGCTCCACCTTTGCCCTCCTACAGAGAGACAGAGATGAGAGAGAGAAAATCATGCAGAACCCCCTCCCATTGGCGGACCCTTGCTGTGCTGTGATTGGTCAATCAATATTCCAGGCCTTGGAATACTCACATGTATAAGTACATGCTACTTTACACATGAGTATTCCCCCGCCCTAGAATGTTGATTGACCAATCACAGCGCAGCAAGGGTCTGAGAGTGGGAGGGGGTTCTGCATCTGTCAACCGCAGGGTTAGTTTAATCACACAATTTTCCAGTGCATTGATTGAAGTAAATATTTAGAATTTAAAATGAGTCAAAGGAAAAGGAGGAGTGTCTGGATCCACTTTATTCAAGAGGGGGAAACCAAGACAAAATACTGGGGACCCAGTTTAAGCCTAAAACACTTTTTAAAAAAAAGGAGCCAAAGAGGCAGTTATTTTTGAATGGATCTTTGAAATTTGTATTTTTTATTTAACCTTTATTTAACGAGGCAAGTCATTAAGAACAGATTCTTATTTACAATGACGGCCTGTGAAGAGACCGGAGTCACTTGAAGGGAAAGAGTAGAGGGCTGCAAACTAAAAACAGATGAAAAATAAGGCAGTCACAGACAGCAGACCTGCGCCAAGGCTTGATATGGCATCACATGACGTCAAAACATGACGTGATGGAGCCATAGGTGTTGACCCATCTGCTGTCTGAAGGTGAGATGATGTGAATGAAAAAAATCTGTGAGATTCTAACTTGTCTGAATCCTGAGATATTACCACTGATGTGTTTTAGCTGTTGACCTCAGTGTGACCTTGACCTTCATTACTGCAAATCTAATGGGTTCTTCTTTGACCCATTATCTATCATTCCTGAAAGTTTCATCAAAATCTGTTCAGAATTGTTTGCACAATCCTGCTGAAAGACAGACAGGCAAACAAACAGACAGACAGACAGACAGACAGGCAAACAGACAGACAGACAGACCCGAATTTAATATGATGGTTAAAAACATGCAACACACAACAAACACTTTTTGATGAACCAGTCACATAAAACACAGCAGAAAGCAACATATAGCACTCATACTGGGGGACGGGGTTGGGGGGGGGTGTCACATATACTGGGGGGACAGGGGCTGGGGGGTTAATATGGTGAGAAGCAGTGGCTGTAGTGCAGTTTTTAAAGGTGAATCTGGGGACAAAAGATTCCAGTTTGAGTGTTTTCTGTTAATTGTTCCAGTCATTGGCAGGAATGAGAAAAGAATGAGCCATGAAGATCCAGATCCTCCCAAAAGAACCAAAAATCCCATCTCTAATGTTGTCTATAAAGGAATAGGCTTAAACTGTGCAAAAAAAAAAAAAGATGTCAAGAGAAATCTAAACTGAATGCCTGCTATGTACGGAAACGGCTGCCCTCTCACATGCTGGTTTGACCCCCTGGTTAAACCACCGCTGGGTTTAAATAGACTGAGCTGACACTCTCATCATTTACCAGAATCTATTAATGAAAGTAGAACAGTGAGAGCCACCCCTGCAGTATTTTCATTATATTATTGTGATAAACAACTCATTGCACAGTATTATTCAAGTTTATTTTTTGAACTTGTGTAAATGTGGAAGTAGAACATGTCACAATCTAAAACCAGAGTTGTGTAAAGAGTCAAAGTCCTGCCATGTTTTTGTTCTAACCATTCACTGAACCAGATCATTTTAATGAGGACAACGAAGCACCTGTATGAAGTGAACAGGAAGAACACGTACATGGCAGGACTTTTACTGTTTTGGAGTTGAAAATAACTATGGCTATAAAATATGTATGAAACAGGAAACAGGAATATGGTTTGTCTCCAGGGTTCAACAAGTTAAAAGAAGAGAGAAACACGTACAATGATGAGCTGCTGAGAGTAAAAGATGAAAACTACAAACTAGCCATGAGGTACGCAGCGCTGAGTGAAGAGAAGAACATGGCGGTGATGAGGAGCAGAGACCTGCAGCTGGAGGTACTGATCCATCCATCCATCCATCCATCCATCCATCCATCCATCCATCCATCCATCCATCCATCCATCCATCCATCCATCCATCCATCCATCCATCCATCCATCCATCCACCTACCCACCCACCCACCCACCCATCCATCCATCCATCCATCCATCCATCCATCCATCCATCCATCCATCCATCCATCCATCCATCCATCCATCCATCCATCCATCCATCCATCCATCCATCCAAGCAAAATCACATTATTAAAATATACAGTCATTGAGTGTCCTGTCTCTGTTCAGATTGATCAGCTGAAGCACAGGTTGAATAAAGCAGAGGAGGAGTGTAACATAGAGAGGAAGCAGAGTCTCAAATTGAAGAACGACATTGAGAACCGACCAAAGAGAGAACAGATTTTTGAGCTGGAACGGGAGAATGAGATGCTCAAGCTCAAACTCCAAGAGCTCCAGTCCATCATTCAGGTACAGACTGGCATCACATCATGGAAAGAACCACTTCCTGTATGAATGTCACATGGTCACTTTACTGCCCCGCCTCCTTTCAGAACTCGAGGAAGATTCTCTCCCATTATTTCCAATGGGATAGATCAATGTGATTTACAGTTTTCAACTTATTATTCCCCTAACATTATGCAATTTTGTAAATTTATGCTACTATGCGTGTATATAGAATAGAATAGCATAGAATAGAATAGAATAGAATAGAAGTGAAGTGAAAATCAGGCAGATAGATAGATAGATAGATAGATAGATAGATAGATAGATAGATAGATAGATAGATAGATAGATAGATAGATAGATAGATAGATAGATAGATAGATAGATAGATAGATAGATAGATAGATAGATAGATAGATAGATAGATAGATAGATAGATAGATAGATAGATAGATAGATAGACATTATGCAGTTTCCAATCAAGACAATTATTTAATGTAAAAAAGCTAAAACTTTCATGTTCTCAGGAAGATAGACATGTTTTAAATGCACTGAATTAGGACACTTTGCTGCAGATAGATAAATAATTACAGTGTAATATATCACTTCTACTCATTTTTGAAGATGATGAAGTTATAACATGTCATGGGTCATAGCAATAATTATAACCCAAATGGTTCATTCTTTCAAACAAAGAAATCCTGTCTGTTGTCTGAACCCACTTTATCCTCACTAGGGTCACAGGGTTCACATCCAGCTATTGCACTCAGCTCACTTCAGTCCTTAACTCATCCTTCCATTTTCTGAGCTGCTTCATCTTCATAAAGGTTATGAAGACACTGGAGCCTATTCCAACACCCTGGATGTGGACATGTCCTTAAGTTAATGCAGACAGTGTCCATTTCTGTGTCCAATAATGTGTTTCTTTACACACAGCCTAGTCTGTTACCTGCAACAGACAAAACCATCTTTGACATTTTGGAGCATGACCGACTAGAAGCACTTGAGGACAGACAGGACCTGGTCAACCGCCTCTATAACCTCCAGGAGGAAGTCCGACAGGCAGAGGAACTCAGAGACAAGGTAACAAAAACACTCACTGGTACTGTAAACTCATTATAGTTTAGTTTTATGTAGTTTTGTCTTTTTTTTCCTCTAATTCAGTTTTAATTACTTTTTGAGAAGATTTGCTCATTTTAATTAGTTTTCCTTTATTTACCTTTAGTTTAGTTTTAGTTGAAGTTTTTTCATATTTTTTATCTTCTTCATCATCATATTCACAGAAATACCCCCAAATTAAATAAAAATTAAATAACAAACAAACAAAAATAAATCCCGTACAGGACTCTGCTGCTTTGTCCAAACTTTAATTACATTGACAAAGACAAAAATGAAGACAATTTCAGTTTTACTTAGTTTTCTTAGCACACAATACAGTTTCAGTTAGTTACAATTTTTTATTTCAATTATGGTTTTTATATTTTTTAATGAATGAAAATGCTTTTTTAATTCTATATTTTGTCGTTTCATTAATTTTCCTGAACAGTAATAACCTTCACACACATATGTAGACCTTTATTTTTTTCCAAAAAAATAAATGTAATTTTTTTAATTTAAAAACATGCAGAAATAAATAAAACAATTTTTGTTAAAAATAAAAGATTTCATTAAAAAATAAAAAAATAAAAAATTACAAAATATTACAGAAATTATGAAAATAATAAAATAAATTCCAAAGAAAGGAAAAAAATATATATATAAAATTTAAAAATAAAACAAATGTTAAAAAAATACATGTTTCCCTTTGCATCTGTTTACCTCATGCTTTATGGGGACTTCAAGAAAAGACAGAATTTGCATAAATTCTTCATACTTCACACAGATTTACATTTTACTATTGGGGACGTACGTATATTTATATTTGGGCCTTGTGGGGACCTGAATTTTGATCCCCATGGTGTCAGAGGTCCCTATGGTGTGACTGCACTGTAGATTTTACAGTGTTAATTTGGAGAAAATGGGACCAAATACACTCTAGAAGAAGTTAAATAAACTCTCTAAGTGTTGATTTAACACTGAAAAATTTACTGTGTGTGTAAACATATCAATGTCCCCATAAAGATAGGAATACAAGTATACACACACAAAATACTTTTAAGCTCTTATACCACTTGTGAAACATACCCTTTCATCTCTACTTCAGTTGGTCTTTTATCCCTTTTTCTTCCATTTCTGCTTTCACAATAATGTGTGTGCATGTGTGTGTGTGCATGTGTGTGTGTGCATGTGTGTGTGTGTGTGTGTGTTTAGTACCTGGAGGAGAAGGAAGAGTTGGAGTTGAAGTGTTCCACGCTGCAGAAAGACTGTGAAATGTACCGTAACCGTATGGACACCATCTCCATCCAGTTAGATGAGGTGGAGAAGGAGCGGGACCAGGTGGATCCTCACTAACACTATGAAGGTTTTATTTTTCTGTCCTTTTTTTGTGGGATGTCTTCTACTTCTACTTCTTATTCATCTCATTCCAGGCTTTTCGGTCCAGAGACGAGGCCCAGCATCAGTTTTCACAAAGTCTCATCGACAAAGACAAGTATCGCAAACAGATCAGAGAGCTGGAGGAAAAGAGCGACGAACTCAAAATTGAAATTGTTCGCAAAAACGCCAAGTTGTTCACACTGGAGTCTCGCCTCAGACGGATATCCAAGGACATGGTTCTGGACCAGGTAGAACTGGGGACAAATGCTTTCATACTGTAACAATGTGGGATTTTTACGACTTGATTTTGGATTTTTCTAATAATATTTTTCCTTTTATTAGACACACATTTGTGCTTTCTACTATTGAATTGAATTGAATTGAATTGAATTTCATTGAATTGAATTTTATTTAAGTTTATTTATAGAGCCCCAAATCACAACAAGGTCATCTCATAGGACTTTACAGAGTTGGTTTGATAATAATCACAGAAACAGATAATGTTCCAGAAAGACTCCAAAGCCCACATTTTTTCATTACTTTTTAGGAATGTTAAAATGAATGTATTACATTTTTTACCAGTTACTAAAACACAATTTTGCAAAATAGGAATTTTTAAAACAATTTTTTATCAAATATATCCTTAAAAATTAAGCTCTTCAATCAATACTACATGTAGCATTATCAAAATCAAACTTTTATACTAAGTTGCACACATGTCGTTCATATTATTACCAAATTTTTTTGCCTAACCAACTCCACACTGTTGGTTAGAATGAAAAACACAGTCATCTTTAGTATGCTTTACCATAATACTTAAATAATTTGCATTGTAGAACACTCTTCAGATTGCTTGCAGAAATATTTGCAGATTTACACACATGCTGATGAAACACTTTAAACATTTCCACCAAACAAGCACAATATATATATTTACATGTTAGAGAACAAAAAAATATGCCCACAAAAATAGTAAACTGAAAAAGAAAAATGGAGGGAAAAATAAATAAATACATGAATAAATGAATAAATAAACAGAAAAGTGAGTTAGATATTTTTCTCAGCATCTTTTTTTTTTTTAGTCTTGTTTATTTTGATTATTGATTGTGGGAAATGCGTATGAAAACATCTGTCGTATTTTTTTTTGCATATTTCTGTAATTAAAATACCATTCTTCATTTTTTTGACGCTCATCCTTCTCCTCAGTCACTGCTTCTATTCAGATCTGTTTTCCTCTTGTTTCTGCAGAGTCTCCCGAGGGACTTGCCTCCGATGATCATCCCTCAGGGGGAGGAGTTTAAACCAGTCCAGGGCCAATCAGAATGGTCCAGTGATGAGTCCCCAGAGGAGAGGTTCTTTTCTGACTCGCCTCGCCTCAAACGCAGACCAAACCTCAAAGCAGTAAAGTCTAACAAACTCATGTTAACCCTTAACCCCCCAGTTTGTAATAATGGTGCATTTTTCAATAAATATCCAAAATGTAATTACTTTTTCATTTCATTTTCAAATAAAGCTGCATTTTGTAATAAACAGCCGCATTTTCTAATACATTTTGCCGCATTACGTAATAAGTTATTCCATTTTGCAGCAGCAGGACACTTTAGTGGTGTGGTATTAAAACTTAAGGAGCTTTTTCCCTAAAATTAACATTGTATATTATCCTTATTGCTGTTTACTGTAATAAAATAATGACTTTTTGTTATTTTTATGTGTTGCCCCATACTTCTATACAATAACTTAAATATGGCAGAATAAGTGAATACAGAAAACCCCAGTATTTTAAATTTTAAGCTGAAATTAGGTATGTCCCTATATTTAATTGACTCTTTGTGTAGATGTTCATTAAAACCCAGATTAAAGTTGAGTTTTATTATTATGAAAAATAAAGAAATCTGAGTAAAAAGGGACTTTTTTCTGCAAAATGTGTTTCCATTCACTGTCGTTTATTAAACTTCATTGATTTTCCTGGTGAATCAATGTTATAAAAAATTACAGTGTTTCCATGGTAACTACAGAGCCTCTGAACGTCCAAATCTGATGACAGTGAAAAGATGACAAACTGTATTTTACAGAAATTATTTACATATATTGATAGGATTAGTGGATCAACATGTTTCCATCAGTAGTTGTTTTGATGGATGGTGGTTGTTTGGGTCTTTATGGGTTTAAATAAAGCTGACATGAACACACCTTTTGCACTTTGTCTTATAGAACAGAGTAAAATCTCCAGTCTCTGCACCTAAAGATCTTCAAGTCAACTCAGAGGTGCCTCAGTCTGCAGGTAAAACACACTCTCATATTCTCTTCATGTGTCCCATCGTATTCACATCTGTCTCTAACCTTTATTTTTGTCAATCAAATAAGGAGGCTTTTTGGAGATTCACCCGCTGAACCACATCAGCACCTCCCTCCCTTCTTCGCCCAATTTCCCGGTGTCGCCCACATATCCCTTCACCTCTGCTCCTCTGTTCTCCTCCCCATCCCCCTCCCTGATGTCAGAGCCGTGCACCAGGGCAAATATGGTGAGAGGGGCTATAGGGTCCAAATACATTCACATGTTGTTATATGGACAAAGGTATTGGTGCAGGGCAGGGTGCACAAGCTGGTGGACTCGGCGCAGTGCTAGTTTCCTGCCAGCGCAGCGCAGTTTGGTAGTTTGGCAGACTACGGTGCGACAAGATGGGCGTGGCGGCACACTCGTGGGAGGTGACCACTGATTAAGCTGGGCACAGTGACAAAATCGTTGACTTAGACTGTGCCGACAGTTTGTCAAAAGCTCACTAAAAAGTCAGGTGTACTGCTGGTGCAAGTGTGGTGCAGCCAGTCAAGTGGTAGATGGGCAGACCGGCCTGCAGAGCGCACGCGTAACCACAACCTCACAGGAAGGTTCCCTGAGTGTAAGACATATTTCAATACGTTATATAACCTCAAAAATCATATATATATATATATATATATATATATATATATATATATATATATAGGGAGAAAAATCTCCCATTAAATTTATTAAGGAAACATTGATGTTCATAAACTATACTGACAAATATATTGGGACACATCATTGTTACAACTGTAGGAGTCATGCTCTCCTTTTAATAATCAGTATATTTGTCATAATATATAACTATAATATGACATCTGTCAATATTGTTTTGTAGCCCAGACTCCTGTTAGCAAAGAAACACATGAATGAATGAATGAATGAATGAATGAATTAATGTTTATTTGTTATGTAGAAAAAAACACATACATATAAAGAACATAAAAGTTACACAATTTGTAATTGAAAAAGGCAGAAGCTGCTTCTGCTTCTACTTACATCATTTGAATTATCTGAAACTGCAGCAGTCACACACATTAATCTACATTTTGTCCCGTACAGATGATTGTACTTTCATAGCCTGTGGTCATTTGACAAATTAAAGCTTTTCTAAAGCTCAACAACAAACTATATAATTTCACTTCATCCTTCAGTTGGTTCCATAATTTAACATTAATAACAGAAATACAGTGACATATGTTTTTGTTTTATCTGTCCTCTTGACTTATAGCTCCCTTCTCTTAACTTAACTTAATTTTTTATATATATATATATATATATATATATATATATATATATACAGACAGGAAGATTTAGTTCTTTGCACGAAACAGAATTTCCATTGTTTTTAAATATACAACATCAGGAAATTTTAATAAACCAGATTCTAAAAACAATGGATCATTTGATTGATAAGCAGCTTTAGTTATTATCTTGTTTTTTATTCAATATGTACCAATACTTTTGTCCATATAGTATATGCCTTAGGTGAGTGTTTCCTAATCCTGGTCCTTGAGGAACACTATCCTGCATGTTTTAGATGTATCCCTCTCCAAACACACCTGATTAAATGATCAGTCAAGCTCTGCAGGACAATGATAAAGACTGTCAGTTCACAGAGAGAAACATCTGAAACATGCAGGATAGTTTTCCTTGAGGACCAGGGTTTGGAAACACTGACTTAGGTAATGATATAAGACCATTGATGTTAAATATCTGGAACTACCTTCAGGTCTAATACAGTGTTATAACACATTCTGTCGAATTGTTCTTTGTCACTTGTCCAGTTGCGGTGCCGTAATGATAGCATCTTGTCCACAGTCCCTGAACCACCAGAGAAAGCCTCACTTTATCGCAGGGAGAAGGAGAAGGAACATGACTTCTACCCCCGCAGGTAGTTACACCTTCTAAATGAATTTGTATTGATTCAGTACCTGGGTTTGTCTTGTATCAAAAACATAAAACTATTACTATTCAGGGTTACCATAGATCTGGAATCCTTTATATTTAGTAAGACACTTCACAATATATGTGGAAAGAAATAGAGTGCCAATAAAAAATTTTTCTTCAGTGCAATATATGTTTTATATGTATCAATATAGGATTAAATTATATATTGTAGTATAGTGGATAATATATGTACTACCTTTCCATATATGGGAACATATTTTTGAATATAATGGATTATATTTATCCATATATTGGCATATATTTTTGTTTCAAAAGGGATATCAGAGAATTTCAATAAAGGCTGTTCCTGAGAAGGAAAGTCAGGGAATTTCATTATTTTGTATTTAAAGTCAGGGAAAATATCAGGGAATTTAATAACTGTAGCCCCAAACCAAATGTGTAACACGTATATGTATGTGTTGACCTATTCATGGATGCTAGGAGGTCAAAGGTCAAGGAGAGGAGGACAATGGAATTTGTTTGACCAGTTAAAATGTCCTAAAATGTTTCTAATTTCTAATTGTTTTTAGTCTGATTTGTGTGGGCTGTTTTGTCACTTTGCAGATTCTTTTATTCCATCTGCTTTTATCAGGCTTTTAAACAACAGTGATAGTGTTAATATGTAGGGTAGGGTAAACTTTTATATTTTTATATACATGTGTGGTCTTTTTCTCTGATTTTAAAATTAATTTATATATCTAATGATCCTGTTGTGCTGTCACTGTTGTATTTTATATTTATTTATTTATTTATTTATTGTTGGGCTTTCTTAGTTGTTTTTGAATACTGACAGATCCTGGTCAAAGTGTGGAGTGTGTGTTGTTTTATGTTGCTGCGACCAATTGTTTGCAAACTGAATTGTCCCTAGGAAATAAATAAAGATATCTGAATCTGAATCTGTTATCTGGATGAAATATAATGAAATAAATATATATATTTACTATTACTGTTTTTTTTCAGCTGCTAATTGTCATAAAGCTGCCAATACCTTTCAGGATATTCTATCTTTATATTTCTCTGACTATATCTACATTAAAATCATTATAAACTCACAATTATTGATTATTGGTGATTGATTATTGATGATGATGATGATTATTATTATGATTATTATTATTATTATTATTATTATTATTATTATTATTATTATTATTATTATTATTATTATTATTATTATTATTATTATTATTATTATTATTATTAATAATAATAATATCAATAATAATAATAATAATAATAATAATAATAATAATTTTACATCATCTCATATGTCAGTCCCAGAACATGTGAGAGTAGGAGATTTTACAGGATCTTCATCATTTTCTCAGAATAAGCAGCAGCTATTGCTTTAAAATAAACATATAAACAAAAAAACCCACACATGCAGCAAAAACAGTCTGGCAACACAATCAGTTTCTTGCTGATTCAGCGGATGACCCTAAAACTGAGAGCAGATTTTCACTTTATTTCGAAATCTTCCAGGTTTCAACATAATAGGTTCTGTTATTTGCACTCACTGTCCATTCATATCAGACCTGATCATAGTTTGGTCATTTTGTTGAGCTGACGTCCTCTTCACAACAAGTAACTTCACAACAATTTATGAAAAAATAAATATTACTTTATAAAGACCAAGGATTTGATTTGTTTCATTTAGTGAATTCACAGTTTAATACAGTGGATGGATGTAATGTAAAGAGACAAGAGTGTTGTAAATGGCTTAGGCTCATCAAAAATAACAAAACAATTACAACTCAATGATCTGGATTAAATGCCAGTAATGTAGTATTTTATGATTGACTGAAAAGTACCATTTTGCTTGGTTTTATTTGATGTATTTTATCCATAAAGACTTTGACTATGAAATATACCAACCTTTTAACATGCTGTGGTGTCAGTTTATAAAATAACTATGGTTGTCCCGATCCAGTGCCAATAGCTGCATGTCCATTCCCCTGGAAATTCACAAAATGTAAATATTGCTATCAAAAAGTTGTAAAGGAAACATGTGATTTAAAAAAACCCACTCAAATATCGATAAAAAGTTTTCAGGCTTTTATGAGGTGGTTTTTCAGATGTTTCGTCATTATTATTATTATTATTATTATTATTATTATTATTATTATTATTATTATTATTATTATTATTATTATTATTATTATTAATAAACTATTTTCTTTTTATGTATAAACAGTTTAAAAAAAAATTAAATCCACAGAGCTAAACCGATGTGCATAATGTAATCAATGAATGTGATTTTTTTTTTTCTGATCTGATTCTTTTGGGTTTCTTTCAGCCATTCTGACCATGATAGTGACAACCAGGAAACAGAATTTGGTAAATTTATCTGAACATATTTCATGTTCCTGATCACAATTGCACCGCTCTTCTCTATTATTGTTACCAGTCGATAAATCTGTTTGTTTTCCTGTCGTTCCCTTGTGTGTCTGTTGTTTTCGTAGAGGATGAACTGCAGTGTGGTCCTCCTTCTGTCTACTCGTCGTCCTCCTCACATCAGTCTGAGGGGATGGACACTTATGACATGGAGCAGGTCAACAGTATCTTCAGGAAACTGTCCCTTGAAAGGTACAGACATTCACCAACCTGCCATAACTCTGACCACTGAGGGGCTGAGGTTAATGATCTGTTTTCAGTAGGTGGGACGTATTAGTCCTTTAAGTTGATGTGATTTAATCCATAAAGACCCAGTGCTACTTTTGTTGTAGTTGGCAAAATATTTATTTTTCTTTATTTCTAACCTTTTCTTAAGTGATTTATGTCCATTAATTCTTATATTATTCGCTATATTTTGCATTTTTATGTTAACTTCATTTATTTTCCCATATTTAATTAATTGACCATGTTGTTTTTAAAGTGCTTTTATTTGTTTTTAAGTCTTAATGGTTGCGGACCTGTTTATTTATCAGATCTGCTTTTAACATATGAGCCTTCTTGAACCCTCAGGTCCTCAGGTAGTAAAGTTTAGAGTTACCACTAACACACATGCTGAGGCCTCATTCAGTTTTTATTTCCCCAAACTATGGAACAGTCGACCTGAGGATCTGAGGTCCACTGCGAGGGTTCATATTTTTAAGGATAAACTGAAAACCTACCTTTTTAACTTAGCTTTTAGTGAAATTTTACTCTTAACATTATTTCATTCTACTATTTTATGTATTTAGTTTTATTTTATTGCTATTATTTATTTATTTATTCTTTTTAACACTGTAAATCTTTTACTTTAACATCTGATTTAACGTCTGATGTAAAGCCCTTTGTGCTACATGCACCATGTATGAAAAGTGCTATAAAAATCAAGTTTGATTGATTGATTTATTGATTGATAGATAGATATTCTGAAAAAATTCAGATTAAAGATGAGGGTTATTGTAGAAATTGTATCAAGTTTTCACTTAGCAGATATATTTTGTGGAAGTCATGTTAACCCTTAAAGCTATTTTTGTCACAACTTTCTAATTTTAATTTAACCACCTTTTACTATAAAATGATCCTCTGTATTTTGCACTTTTCATTCAAAATTAGGCATTTACCAACATGTATTTTAATGATCATGTAGATTTTCATAAAAGCTTAGAGTAAATCCAAAGGATATTATATCAAATCAGAAAAACTGAAGAAAAAGAGACTTTTTCCAAGTAATGTGATAATCATTATTATCATTGTGTCACCTGTCAGTGGTCCTAATGTCTTCATGCTTCTTCTAAACACGTCTCTCTATTCACGGTGACACTTACAGGATGTCATTTTGTGTTTTCACACAGGCCATTTCGTCCATCTCTGTCCTCCTTCTCCAGAATCAGCTCCTCCCTAAAACCTGTGCAGGAGTTGTCGCTGCTCGGTGACAACCTGTTGAAGGACATCACTCTAGTCGGTGGTAACGACAGCGGGCTCTTCATCTCGTCCATCCAACCAGGCTCCATCGCTGACAGGGCTGGGCTACGGGAGGGCCACCATCTTCTGTTGGTGTGTAGTTTTTATATAATCTTCATGTTTTCACAAAATCTGGTTATTCTGGTTACTCCTAGAGTTAGTTAAACCTGTTTATTTTCAGCCATGATAATCTTATTGAACAGTAAAGTAAAACTAACTTATCTCATAATGGTTTAACCTCAGCTCACATTCCATGTTTCTTCATACTATGGTTATATTTTAAAATTTCTTTATATATATATATATATACACACACCTTTTTATTCACATAATATGCTTTAGATGACTGTGTGTCCTCCACTGCTGAAGAACACTTCTAAGAACATCTGGAACATATGAAATATAAAGAAATCCATGTTAGAACCATATATGTAGGGAATGTAATATGTCTTCTATGTATGGAGACATATGGAACACTGTATTTCTTTTAATATGTCTATCATACTGTGTTTTATACAGTTGCATAGTTCACTATTGATGAAGTACTTCCACAACCCGTGTTATTCTATTCTATTCTATTCTATAATGTTATTATTTAAGTTACCAATTACTGAAGGGCGCATTTACAAAAGTAGCACAAGTAGCAGCAACAACACAAGTATTTGAAGTATCTCTTCAAAATGACATACCCTCCCTAACTGCTCCACATTAGTATATTTATATTATTATCATGCTACAGTCCTGTCACATTTGTTATTTATTATATTTTATATTGTTTTGTGTTGTTTTTGTTATTATCTTGCTACATCTTTGTACAGCAACCTTGAGTGTCTTGAAAGATGCTTTCAAATAAAATGTATTATTGTTATTATTATTATTATTATTATTATTATTATTATTATTATTATTATTATTATTATTATCATTATTATTATTATTATTATTATTATTATTATTATTATTATTATTATTATTATTTTAATTCACATTATTCTTGTTCTGTGTTTCCCTGATCAGCTGGAGGGGTCCATACGTGGGGAGAACCAGAGTGTTTCATTGGACACCAGTACTCAAGAAGAGGCTCACTGGACACTACAGCACTGTTCTGGTCCAATAAAGCTGCACTATCGAGCCAGCTTTGACTGTAAGCCTGCTTTCAGCCCATTTTAATGTTCACAATATTCTGTGAGTGTGTATAAATACCAAACTTATTCACACTCACAGAAGTTGAACTCCATTACGACTACATTTGGTAAAAATGAGGAAAAGCTGAAAAAGTGCATATGATATGAAACTGTGACTAAAGCTATTTTCATGTGTTTTTTGTTTTGTTTTGTTAATTAAGTTCAATTCAGGATGGAAAATAATAAGATAATCATTTAAAAATAATTGAAAAAAAAATATCTTAAAGGGATAGTTCAGTATTTTTCACATGAATCTGTATCGGATCATCGTGCACCCACAGTGATTTACCCCCGACAGTGTCCTGTGAGTCGAGTTCTGGTCCGGTTTGGGCAAAGCGAAAGTAGTCCCGGCAGGTTTCAAAGGGTCAACAAAATAAAGCGTGTTTCTTCTCAAAACAGTATGTGTTGGAATGAGTGATTTATTTGCCTCACAAAACACCTCATATTTGCTTGGAGCCACTTTCTCTCAACAGCAATCGATGTACGTTGTCACCGCTAACAGCTGTGCGCCTTAGCAAACTACTTTGATCAGTTGTTCAGCAGTGTTTGCAGCTGCTACGTGCACACAGATGTTAGCAGTGACAACGTACATTGATCGCTATTGAGAGAAAGTAGCTCAAAGCAGTTACGAGGTGTGACTTTTTGTTCCGTGACGGTTTGTTATGCAAATAAATCACTCATGCGAACACATATTGTTTTGAGAAGAAACATGTTTTATTTTGTTGACCCCAGGAAACCTGCCGGGACTACTTTCGCTTTGACCAAAACAAGACCAGAACTCGGCTCACAGGACACTGTCAGGGGTAAAGACGATGATCCCATACAGATTAATGTGAAAAATACTGAACTATCCCTTTAATATTCCAAGACTGTTATGAATACTGAATTTTGTAATTGTAATAGTATGAAATTACTGCTAAATTATGTGATTACTAGTGTTGAGATTTTTATTGTTTTTTTCATCAGTGTGTAGCTTTCAAAAGCGAATCCAAAAATGTATTTCTGTACAGTTTTTGCATCATGACACATTGCTTTAATTTTCTTTACTTTGCATTTAGTTTCAGTGTACCAGTTTTCATGCATTATTAGAAAATACTTAATTTCTGGAAGTTGAAAAAAGGTGAATGAATGCAAAAATATGATTTATAAAACCACCAAACAGCATAATTGCCTTAGTCATATTTTTGGTCAAATTGTGGTATCTGATTAACTTTACTCTTTTTACACTGCTGCTTCATTTTGCATCATTGGTTATGACTTCGAAAAAAAAATACAACTTACGCAATTATGCTATGAATCTAACGATATTATGCACGAAAACTAGGAAGAAAAAATGAGAACTAAGTCATTTTTACTTTGAAATCTACAGCAGTTATTACTGTACATTGTTTATTATACTTTAACATTTCCTTACATTTCTATTTAACTACATGATTTTCTTTATCGTCTACATACATTGTTTATCTCAATGTCTGCACAAACAAAACCTTTTGCACTGTATATCTGTCCTGGAAGAGGTATCCCTTATCTGTGGCTCTTCCTGAGGTTTACCACTTTATTCCTGTTTCTCTATTTTCACATTTTTAGGTTGAGTTTTTTTCTTTAATTTCATTCAAGCCGCTGGTCAAACCACCCGTTCATACTAAATCTCCACTCAGACATTGGGCTGAGGGAAAAGAAGTGAAGTCATTAATTCCCCAGTTTTCTAAATAATGAGTGTCATATGAACACTGTGTGATGCTATTTTATGGATTACTGTAGGTAATAATATATTTTCTGTTTGTGCACTCAAGCTTACCGTCGCCTTCAGAGGGACCTTACAGATGGCACAGTGTCTTCAGGCGACTCCTTCTATATAAGGGTCAACCTGAACATTTCCGGCCAATCAGATAGCTGCTCGTTGAGCGTGCACTGTGACGAGGTGGTCCACGTCCTGGACACCAGGTACCAGGGCCGATGTGAGTGGCTGTGTGCCCGTGTTGACTCCTTCACTGGCTCTGACCTGACTGAACGTGGCACTGTACCCAGCAACTCACGGTAATTTCATAGAGGATGATGATGATCCTGCACATGTTCCAAACTATGATGGGTTTAAGACAATGTAGTGCAGGGAGTAACGTCTACCATGAGTTTTTGTTTAACCCATAAAGACCCAGTGCTACTTATTATGGTAATATTTCTCCAGATTCAAGTGATATATCATCATTTATTATCACACTTCAGTGAAAATCAGGTATTTTTGTCCACCGTTGCCCTGGTGGGACATAGAAATGTTGTTTGTCCCTCCGTCCAGGAACACTGTACTCAATAACTTTTGACAGCTTTGATGGAGGACGACCAAATTCACACCACACATGCCTCTCATGAAGGCCTTGCTCAAGGTCAATGATGATGCATGTTTTTTGTCATTTGGGCGACAGTGGACACAAAGCTTTCAGGCCAACAGCAGGATATGTGATGATCAGGTATCGGATCCAAATGCAGACAGCAGTCAGGAGTAGAGTTCAAAAATGGGTTTAATAACAAAAGCTTAAACACAGTCCACAGGAATAATGCAAAGGGGAATACACAGTCCGGTCCAGAGTTCAGTAACCATAAACCCAACATAGACAGGCAGAAAGGCAGGTCGGGTACCGAGGAGAGAAGACAGACCGAAGGCGGCTCAGATCCAAAGGACAAAGACGGGGAACAAAGTCAGGCAGAAGCAGGTCGAAGTAGAGAGCAAACAGGAACAGGTCAAAAAGCAGAGCAAAGTCAAAAACCAGGAGAAACAGACAGCAATAACGCTGGAAGGTCTTGTGAGTACAAAAATGACCTGGCAACAGACAGACAGAAAGGACAGGCTTAAATAGAGCCACCTGAGTAACCACACCTGTGGTTACTCAGGTGGCCTGAAATGAAACTCAAGGCAGAAGAAGTCACAGAGAAAAGACAGAGAAAGAGAAAAAAAAACAGAGCAGACAGAATACAAACATGACAGGATATTTTCCTATTTAATTTACTGATCAACTCTGGCTTCTTCCCACCATCCAAAGGCAGATATAGGTTAATTAGTTCATCTAAATTGTGAACATGTGTTATTAGTTGTCTAGGGTGTACCCCGCCTTCACCCATAAGGAGCTGGGATAGGCTCCAGTGACCATCGTGAGGATAAAGCAGGCTCAGATAATGCATAATTAACAAGTAAAATAATCATTTGCTCATCATGTAGATATTCATGAAAGCTCAGATGAAAGTTGAGGATTATTGCATCAGAAACAGAAAACTGAAGAAAAAAAATAACTAATAATAATGGATTACATTTCTAAAGTGCTTTTCAAGGCACCCAAAGCACTTTACATTATTGATCCATTATTCATTCACTTTCGCATTCCCCCTCTGGTGTTGATAAACTACATTTGTAGCCACAGTTGCCCTAGGGCAGACTGATAGAAGTGTGGCTGCCTCTGACCACCACCCATCATTCATACACCGGGGTGAGTTTGCTTTTTTCACCAAATATATCAATAATTGAAGGAAAAAACAAGTAAGTCCATCCACGGTCATTGATCCAACTCCATAGGTTTTAGTGGTGAATCAATGTCATAGAAGATGATGTTTCCATGGTAACTACAGAGCCTCTGAACATCCAGATGGATCATATGTGATGACGACAAAGTGCATTTTACACCGATTATTTCCATGTATTAATAGGATTAGTGGATCAACAGATGTTACACAGTACAGATCAGTAAATGGTTTTGGTTGCCAGTGGCTGTTTGGGTCTTTATGGGTTGAGTATTGTATGATCTTCATGTAAAATGATGTTACAGTTCAACAAAAAACATCAATGTAATGAGTCTACATCCTGCTTTACTGCTTCAAGGCAGCAGTAATGTTAGATGACACATACACACTGGAGCCTTTCATTTGTCTACAGCTGCAAATAGAGGAAACAGCTAAAGTGATTAAATCCCCTGAAGTGACAAAGTAAGTTGTTTTTACTTGTGCCATCCTGTCCAAATGATGAGTTCAAGTGCATGTGTAAATGTGTGTAAAAACAGGGCCAAGCAGCTGCTTTTGGTAAAAATACAGAAGTTAGTGTGTCGAGGAGGGAAAGAAGAGAGCGAAACCAACCGCAACACGAGGGTAAGAGACTTCCTGAGCTATTTTCTCACCTTTAGGCAGAATAAGATCTTTGGTTTCGCTACTTCTTCATGTGCTTTAATCTTATCTTGTTGTGCTTATATAAATATAGAACAATTTGCAACCTGAAGAAGTCAGTGCCTCTCCTGACCCTAAAGCCAGCCCTCGCTTGTCAAGGGCCAGCGTCTTCCTCACTCAGATACTGCAGGTAATGATGGGAAAACTGAACCCTGTGTATAAAAAGACTGTTCAGAGTCAGCTGAGAAATGTTTGAAAGCTGAGTAAACAAGTGGTACCAGGCACAACAAACACCACCACTCACTTATTGAAGCATATTTTGGCATCGATCCAGCTCGATCATGTCCATGCATGATGCTGATGTTAGCATAGCAGCTGCCTCTATAAATAACTGAAATAAAATGTATGTTTTTTATAGAAATTTCATCCCATTATAAGTAAATGGAAGAAAAAAAATATTAAAAAATTTACAAAAATTTGAATTTGGACTTGCTTTTCCAAAAATGTAATGACATCTATTTTGTGTCACTAGTAATCTATAAACCCAATTTGGTATGAATTCAACCAATAGTTTTGCTGCTATAGTCATATGAAACTCCATCCATTATAACTAAATAGGAAAAAAAATATTTAAAAAAATATGATACAAAATTTTAACTTTGCTCTACTTTTCCCAAAATGTAATCAAATCTATTCTGAGGCACTAGTAATCTATAAACCCAATTTGGTATGAATTCAACCAATAAATGTTGCTGCTAGAGTGTTAAAAATCAAAGAACAATACCTCCTGCCTCTCCTTCAGGGTGTGGGGTAATAATAAATACTATTACCTCTGCCAAGGAGGTATTAAATTTGGGTCTGTTTGTCTGTCAGATGGATTACACAGAAAAGTTATGAATGGATTTTGATGCAACTTTCAGAAATGACAGATAACGGGTCAAGGAAGAACCTGTTAGATTTTGAGCAATGAAGGTCAAAGGTCACACTAAAGGTCAACAGCTAAAACACATGAGTGGTAATACCTCAGGATTCAGACAAGATAGAATCTGGTGTTTAAACATTTACATCATCTCACCTTCGAACATCAGATGGGTCAACATTCATGGCTCGATCACGTCACATGTGAATAAAAAGATCAAACCTTGACAGAGGTCTGTGGCCTCTGACGACCTTGTTTTTATTTAGTATTAATTTACCAAACAAAATGTTAGATGTGATCTTTGCGAGTGTGGATGAGTGATGGATAGAGATTGACAGAATACAGGAATGAGACATTTAATGACCTTAAAATCATTAAAAGCCCTAGACAGTTGCCACCAACCTTCAGTTATTGGACAACTCCTTCTAACTGCAGAGATAATTAAATAATTAAATATAAGGGAACACCAAATTCAAAATGCAAAGGATTAGGCTCTCTGATAATAAATAGTAACAAATCACTTAGGAAAGGTTAAATATAGACAAAATAATTACATGGATGTGACTACAAATATAGTTTGTTTATTTAAAACCATTGAGTATCAGTGGGATTAGAATAACATTTACAAGAAAATCCCACAAGAACAGACATCACAACAGATGAGGAAGTCAAAAATAGCTACAAGAATCTTTATAACTAGTAGATAATGTAAAATCTTACAGGGGATTGACAGGAGAGATATGAGGACACTTTCAATAGAAAAATAAAGAACAGCCCAGAGGTGGCTTTTCCAACAAGCCAACTGCCCTATTCGCACAGGATAAGTATTACCTATGGACCACTGGAAATTCTGAATAATTACAGAGAATGTCAGAGTTCTTAGTCCCGTGTAAATGAGACATGTCCATGATTTGCTCTGTAACAATTCCGTCGCAAATTACCTACGGTGTTTGGGTGAAAAGCAGATGTCCAGTGATAATTCAAGTCCCGTGTGAATACGCATGTCTATGTTTGTGATTTCAATTGCGCTCCTCTTGTCATTTTCTGGAATAAATAATGGAGGAAGCGGCCAAAATTGTGTGGCAGCATGTGGCATAAGGAAGATATGGTCACACCATATTTATAATATTTATTTTCAATAATTTATAACTATCTGAAGTTGTCTCTATAGTCGGCCGTTTTTCCAGAGGGAAGGCCTCCGCTAAGAACTACCGATTCTGTAATCTAAACTGTTGTAATCTGCACTTGATTGCGCTCTTATTTTGAAGGCGTGGAGCAATGGCAATAGCATTTACCCCCTTTATTCTTATGCATACTTTGTTTTCATATCACCTTATTAATGTATTGAGACCAAACAGGATGTTGTGAATTTATGACATATCCGTCCATAATGTCTGTAATTTGCGTGAATTACAGACGTTTGTTTATCCCATCAGAATGCACCACACAATAACACTGAGGTATGAGGGTAATTGCAAATTAGCAGTGGTCCACAGATAATACTTATCCCAATGCGAATAGGGCATAATACAGAGAACAAATATGTGCTCAAAGGCTGTCATTTTTGATAAAACAATAACCCAAAGAGAGAGAGAGAGAGAGAAAAGACATGAAGCAGTAACTGTAAAATGCTGTCAAGAGTGTGTGTGGTGTGAAAAAATAATGTAAAAACATCTTATTTAACATTGACTAACATTCTGTTGCTAGGATACTGGACAAGACAGGTTTAAAATGAAGGAGAAAAAAAACAAGAAAAAACAAAGACATTGACTTTTAACATGAAATGATAAAAGTGTGAAGAATTTGAACTATGTTTAACGTCAACCATTAAAACCTTGACCTTTCAATTGCTTTTCCATTAATAGTTATTTCAGTCACAAACCTGCTGTATATCTGATTTGACATCAATATTAGCCTTAATGTTGTACCTTTAGAGCACATACGTCAAAGAAGTGTCCTTGTTCTATCAAAATGGTCCGATCCACAGAAAAAAATTGTGAAATGCAAAAGTTACACTCACAATCACAGGTGTCGAAATTATTTTAGTTCAAATTCTACATTCAGACCAATTTAATCTAAAGTGGATCACTTAGACTAATAAAATACTAACATGATAATCTAAAAATAATGACAACCGCAAATATTTCTTTTTGTTTTAGTGTGAAAACTGTAAAATTGCACAAACATGTTTACATTTACAAACTACCCTTTTTCTAAAAATGGGAATAATCTGAACAAATCTGAACAAAATGAAATATCTCAAGAGATGTAAGTGTAATATTACTAATATGACTCCTTTTATTAAATGTTTTGTGTATTTGTAGATCCACTGTGGCCTGTTAGTTTTAATGCACATGTGTAAATCATAAACTGAGGCTTAATATTATTAAAATTGCATTTATTTTTCTTAAGAAATGTCATGTTGTTCATATTTTTAATAAGGAAAATTTGCAGATGGAAACATTTCCATAATGTCATTGCACTTTTTTCATTGTCATTATTTTCCCAGTCTGACCCACTTGAGATCATATGAATGTAGCCCCTCAACTAAAATTAGCTTGACAGCCCTGTTTCGGGGTGTGGTAAGAACCTATAGCATACAAATAAATGTAAATTGTGAATAGAAATAATTTTTTATTTGCCACTTATTCACAATTTTGTTTGCAATAGACATAAGTGTATGTGGAGTGGAGAAGTCAAATATAATTATTTTTTTTTTTAAGTTTTTTTGTAAAAAGCTCAAAGGGAATATGATTTATTTATGGAAATGTGAAGCTTAAAGTAATGGATTGTAATATACTCCCAAAGCACATTAGAGCTTGGCTTTTCCATGGATGTGATATTGGAGAATGGGTGTAAAATATGTCCACTGGGATTAGAGTAATAGTTTTTGCAGCTACAACTGGTTGTTTCAAACATTTAGACAAATTTGTCCTAAAATGTATAAAGAAATTCAGAGCTGTAGTGTATAGATTATTCACCCCAACCTTTATCAGACTGTGCAATACAACAGTGTAAGCTTGTTATGTTTGTGTCTCATCTGTACTCATGGCTGTTTCTTCCTATAGGTGAACTATGCAAATGCATAGGACCCCCAAGCTGCCAGGGGGTCCCCAAACCTGCATTTTTAACCTTATTTGAGGAAAATTAAAATGTCTTACCTTTATCTGTAGCTATATAACATGTTTATTACATCACTTATATCCTTAAAACAAATAACCATTGGATATAATCAAAATAAGATGTAATAATAAGATGTAGCTGGTGTTTTTGTAGGATTATTAGCTCATATTTGTCACACAGAACACTGACAGGGATGATGGGAATGATTGACAGCTACCCATTTACCGTTCTTGTTAACAAGAATATTAAATGAAACAAACACTAATGGTATCAAAAAGAATCGACCTCAGTGGTTGTTGTATTATTTAAAGTAAACATTTTTTATTAAACTATTAAAAATCTGTTATATTTATTGACATACAGAGGATTGTTATTTTCCTTCTAATCTAGTTTTATTTATCCATTTAATTTGCTTGAGTGGCTCAACTTAACATGCTAAATTTGAACAGTAAGTTGTTTTACTCATAAAATATAATATCAAACTAGGGCCCCCCCAAACAGCATCTTGTTCAGGGCCCCCACAAATCTTGAAACGGCCCTGTCTGTACTGTACTGACTCTCTTGTAAATATGTGTGGAGTAGAATTGTATTACTTATTACTATTGTGATTATTATATATTGTCTTTTACACTATCTTTATGCATGCACATTTGTTTCTTGTGCTTTATTCTGTTGCTGCCTTTACCATTGAATTCCCCCATTTTGGGATCATTAAAGTATCTAATCTAGTCTGATAATACTGTTCTGTTTCTTTGGTAGTTTGTCAGCAGAGTGGATATCAAGTACAAGCGAATGAACAGCAGTGAGCGTGTGAGGATCGTCAACTCAGACGGCAGGACACTACCCCGACAAAGCTTTGAGATACTGAGACCTGAAGGTGAGAAGAACAACTGCACCCCCCCCCAAAAAAACTAAAAAGGTGTGAGAGAGGTCGTACATCAGGGGTGTCAAAACTGGGGCCAGTGTATCCAGAGAGTTAAAAAAAAAATAAAATTACACTGACAATATTACCAGTGTTGAACCAGTGTTGAACCCAGTCCACTGACTTCATTTAGTCAAACTGTTATATGACACTAATGAACAAATACAGATGGTAATAACAGCAAAATCATAATCCAAATTAAAATCCAGTGTAAATTTACCTGTCCTCCACCTTCTTCCATCTGGAATAAACACCAGTTTTCACCAGTTTTCTGTTGGCGTCCATCATCAGTTAAATAGTTTCACTGTGTTTTCTTTTCTTCATAATTTGACCCCCATCTATGATCAGCTTTCTTCCAATATTTTCACGTAACCTGCTAGTTTTCAGTCAGACTTCACCCTTCGGTGTTTGTGTTTCTTCTTCTCTTGCTCATTCTTCTCCTGTACAGTATTGCAAATAAATAAAAAATAACAATAAGTCGCTATTGGCTGTCTGAAAAGTTGCCAGAAGTTGCTAGATTGCATCATACATGATGCAACCACACCCATATAGCATGTGACGTAATCATGTGGTCAGGCATAATTGTTATTTTTTCCCCATATTCCACAATCAGGTGGTGCTGTTTCACCACTTTTCAGATGGTTTGGTTTGATCTGACAACACTGGCAAGTGGATTTTAATTTGTGCAGCATTTCTTTTATTGTGTGTAAAAACAGGAAGTCACTAGGTTGTGTCGCGTCATGGCGTCACAGCACGACACACTGATCTCCTGAAAACCTGTTTGAATGTCTGTTGGGGAATGCTGAAGCTAATGTTGAAGCATACTGTGTACAGCGATGCCGCAGGGCAATGGACTTGTCACCCACAAGATACGTGCCCAAAACTCGTTAAGTGATGAGATGTTTTCTTTAGTAGCCACAGATGGCCAAATGTCACTAAATCTAGTAACAGTTGCTTAATTGGCAACACTGCTGCTGTAAATGTTGCACTGTGGGAACAGCACCTTCCAGCTGTCATTACACCCAGTGTTCTACAGGCACATATTTGGACTTTTGTCCTCTTTCAGCTCATGTATAGAAAAAACATGATGCATTTCCCACAGATTAGTTCTAAGAATTTAGTTCTAGGAACTAAACAGTTCTTCGAATTATATAGTTCTTAGGGAACCTTTGGATTTACATTCCGACAGGGCAGTAGGAACCATGGGAGGGGCCAATGTGATGCTAACGTCCGCCACAGTGATGTCTTCTTTAAATTCAACAATCACATAAGGAAGTAGAACACAGCGCTACTATGAACTAGAATAGAGAATGAAGAGGCCACAGCATTTATGTTCTTTATCGCAGGAATGTTAATTGTGGTCAAATACAGCATCTAATGTCAAGAATGAAGGAGTTTACAGAGAGTAGGAGACAAAGAATCCAGTGGCAGGTGATATTACATCGTATGATCATTTCATAACTTTAACCCAAAAGCAAAACCGTGTCGGTCTGTTTATTTATTACTTTCTCCATATTTTTTTCCAACACACAGCTGATGCTACACAGATGGTTTTACAGATAGCGGTACTGCAAGATGAGGAAATGGGTGTGGTCTCGGATCTACCAATCACCAAACACCTACGTCATACAGTTCCTGGAAAACTAAAAAAGACCCTGTCTGCCAGGAAGAACTAAAAAGATTCTAGGAACTATGTTTCTATGATATGGGAAAAGGGTGAAAAAAGGTTCCAGAAACTAAAAAGGTTATAGGAACTACAAATGGTTCCTACAGTAGGAAAGCGTCTATGGCTGTGAACATGGCAGCGCCCAGTGAGCTGGACCCACGCTATGTATATTTAGATGAGTTTTTATAGGTTAAAAGTAATTGAATAATGCACTCTTTTAACTGATTGGGAACAATTTCATTTATTTTAATCAATAATTAGGGTGATTATTGGAAAGAACACTGAGGAAAATTCTCCACACTGTACCTTAATGAAATATCAGGTTATACATAGTTGTTCAGGTTATTTACATTTGCAGAATGTGATGTTACTTTTTCACACTAAAATTAAGAGAAAAGTGAAATTTTTTATAATTATTTATACCATATTAAGTTACTATTTTACCACTTGAGATCAAATTGAGCTGATGAGGTATTTATTACATACGTCATAGAGCAGCATCCTGGTGTCTTTTTCCTCTGGTGGGTGTTGAATTGTGTGTAACCTTCTGTGAACAGACGCTGCCGACCCAGACAGCGACCTGAGTAGGAGTCTGAACCTGATTCCCTACAGCACCGTCACCCCTCAGCGGACCCAGAGGAGGAGACCTGTCCTATTCACACCCACTCCTTTGGCAAAAACCATTATCCAGAAAATACTTAACATGGGGGGAGCCATGGACTTTAACATCTGCAAACCAGGTCAGTATATGACAGGAGCAGTAGGCTTTCTGTCTTTTCCAGGCCTTTCAGTGTTGGAAGTTTGAGGAGATAGAAGTGAAGAAGAAGCAGAGAAGGGAGCTACTATTAGGATTGAGGTCAGGCATTGTACTGCGCTGTTGTGTAAATGTTCAAGGGTGTAACTAGAGAAGCAGTGGGGGCAGAGGCACAGATGACCTAGATGATAAGAAGAACAAGTGGTGCCAGGCAAAACAAACCCCGCCCCTCGCAAACATTTTAGCTTTTAGTGGATACCTCCATCTCAAAACATGAGACTCTGGTTTTGACTTTTCAAAGTCACTCCAGCTCAAAAGTAATGATGCCTTTTTGGAGCCTACATGTTGTTTCCTATCTGTTAATCATAGGAACTACGGACTTATCATCAGTCTTTTTTTTTTTTTAGTAGTGACCATTTAAAATCATGTGACCATGATTTGGCTATTTCAAGGTCACTCAAGGTTAAAGGTCATGACACAGTTTTGAAGCCCGTGCCAAATTTCCTATCCATCAATAATAGTAACTAAGTCTCTATCTCCACTCGTTTTTCTATTATAATCCATTTGAGGTTTTTTTTTTAGGAAGAATTACAGAATTAAAACAGATTTCTAATATTATTGTGGTTAGAAGCAGGCTTAAAGAAACTATTTTTTACCCCCATTTTTAAGTGAAATAAATAAAAATTATAATTAAAAGAAAAAATACTAACTGAAACTACTGTGTGCTTAAAAAATTAAGTAAAACATTTATAAATTATAGATAAAATTCCCCTTCTTTTCATCTTTGTCAATGTCTGATTGATGACATAACATATACATATACACACGCACACACACACACACACACACACACACACACATGTATACACTATACTGTACATACTATGCTCAGTCAATGTCCCACCACAACCTGACCCCCTTTGAATAAGAAGGCAATGAACATAAAATATTTGAAAAACCGACAACTAATACTATTAACTGAACTAAACTTAACTAAAACTAAAAATGACACCTAATAAAACCTATCAAACCTGCTCTGAAACAAATAAAACTAACTGAATTACAGAATTGTTTTTTTCAAAAGTAACTAAAACTAAACTATAATGAAAAATCCCAAACAATTACAACCTTGTTCATTACCATGTGACACTGTAAACATATACATATTTTTATTTCTATGCTTTTCTTTTCTTCCCATTCGGCTGTATAGACACCCTAACCAAAGAGGAGTTTCATCTGAAGCAGAATGTGGAGCCGTTCATTCACTACAAAGAGAAACATGCGACATTTGAATGCATCACGAGAGAAAATATAGAGGCTGTGGCTGCAAAGGTAAGAAAACAGAACCTGATGAAAGCAGCTCAAACCCAAATTAAACATTTTATGTGCTTTGGTTTCCAGTGGTCACTTGTACACTACAATTAATTACATTTTCTCATGTTCTGTAATTAAAGGCAAATATAAGGCAGTCGTATTTGTACTCTTTTCCACTTTATACAACCTTGTATTTGACTCCACTACATCTCAAATGCAAATATTATGCTTTTCACTACATTTTCTTTAGCTACTTTTTGAAAACATTTTTTCTTCCTTTTTCTTATTCATTGAAAAATATTGTCTTTACAAATGTGTTCCTTTTGGACGGTTGGGATGAACTAAGGGATGAAGTGCACGTTGAGAAAATGCTTATTCATGCACAGAAATGAAAATATACTATACATGAGCGTTTGACAACAGATGTACATGAAAGGGAATATAAAAAACACAAAACAAATGTGCTCATAGATCCTCACTGTTCCAACTCATAATGTAATAATGGCTCATAATGTAATAACTTAAATGTAATAAAAGTTCATAATGGAATAATTGACTTATAATGTAATAAAATCATGAGCACATAACCTAATAATGTCTTTGCACATAACGTAATAATGTAATAACTTATTACATTATGAGCTGAGCTATATATCAACTCATAATGTAAAAAAAAGCTCAGCATGTAACAATAGTTTATACTGTAAAAAAAACTGCATTTTCACCATGTTTTCTACCTTTGTCACTGCTGCAAGATGAAACTATTACTATTTTTAAGTAATGCTTTTGAAGCAATCCTTTAGTTTATTAAGGCATTGTTACATTATGAGCTTTTATTACATTATGATTCGTTATATAGCTGAGCTCATAATATAATAAGCTATTATTACATTATCTACAAAGACATTATTATTATTATATTATGTGCTCATGATTTTATTACATTATCAGTCAATTTTTACATTTTAAACTTTCATTACATTTAAGGTATTACATTATGAGCTGTTATTACATTATGAGTTGCTATACTCTCATAATCTAATGGTTCATTTCATAAAGTGGCGCAATGAACAAGAGGTTGGCATCCCAGCTCTGGCTGTCCACAGGGTTCAGTGTCTTGCCCAAGGACAAGTCTCCTTGACTTAGTCTCCCAGTAGGACTGACACAACCTTAGAAACCTACTGGTGTGTGTGAATGGGTGAATGTGAGGCTAAGGTGAAGCGCTTTGAGCACCATGAAGGTAGAAAAGTGCTATATAAGTGCAGACCATTTACTATTTACACTCACCCCAAAAGTGCCAGAGTACCATCCATTTTCTGAACCCACTTTATCTTCACCGGGGTCATTGGGGTCACTGGAGCCTATCCCAGCTACTTCAGGGTGAAGGCGACGTACAGCCTGGACAAGTCGCCAGTTCATCGCAGCACGAACATATAGACAAATATTCTCCCATATGACCAACTTTTTATAGTAACTAATTAACCTATCAGTGCATGTCTTTGGATGGTGGGAGGAAGCTGGAGTGTTGGACACTGATGTCATTCCTTACCTGGTTTAGTAAATATATAAAAATAAAATCTTTAGATACAATTATTCAGGTCTTGACCAAAGTCGTGCTTTGAAAATATTCAAATTTTTTCAACATTAGTAACATGTAAACTTGCATTTAATCTGCAGCAGTAACATTACCTCCGTTTTTTTTTTTGCCAGAAAAACTAGTCAAAGTGGTCGAGAAAACCACTGTTGTACCCTATGCTGTGTAAAACAGAAAGTTCATGAAAAGAAAAAAAGAACAATTATTGCACAGCGTTGTTATATGAATATTTTTTAGAGTTATTCTACAGCCCTCTACAATGTTGCTACAGCTCCCATTCACTTTGAATGGACGTTCCTAGCCTTCAGTGGGTGGATTTTTTTCGATAACCACCTGCTGCGCCATTAACGGCCGCTGCCAATGGCAACGAGTTTTGTCACTTCAGATTCACGGTACCATATCACTCCACAGGTAGTTCGGCCACTTTGAAAGTAAATATTCGCTACGTTGTAACGGCTATTTTATCCATTCTGTTAGAGTAGTAGCAGTAATAAACTGTAATAACCCGTAGAATAAGCGCGATAATGTAATGCCCACGCGTGACTATCGAAAAATATTTCGCTTCACTCTCGGGGTGCTGTTCAGCCCCGTCTGGAAATATTTTTCTGATATTCCCGCGTGGGCAATACATTAACCCCTACATACTGTGCAGTCCTAGCTCACATAGACATTTATCAAGTAGGTGGACAACATGACAGGTTTGTGATAGACATTGAGATCAGGAAGCTTCGTGAGATGAAGGGAGTGGAAAATGGGTCCAGAGGCAGCTGTAAAAATGGACCATTTAATTACACAAGTCATTTTCTTTTGTAAAGACTATAGTTTGATGAGGTGACATGGAAAAGTCTTACACCATATTATATTGCAGTAGTTGGGATGTGGTTCAATGACGGATCTGTACAGTGTGAGACGCGTAGCATTAGCTTGGGAATACATTGTGACAAAGATGAAAACAGGCGAGTTTTTCCTCTTGGTTTTAGAAAGACAGTCCCTATAAAAAGTATTCACTCACTTTTAATATTTTCTCCTGTTACTGGTTCAAGAAAGAAAGAAAGAAAGAAAGATAGACAGACAGACAGACAGACAGACAGACAGACAGGCAGATAGATAGATAGATAGATAGATAGATAGATAGATAGATAGATAGATAGATAGATAGATAGATAGATAGATAGATAGATAGATAGATAGATAGATAGATAGATAGATAGATAGATAGACTATATTTATTCTTAATTATATACATATATGTTTATCTAAGCCTTTATCTATTTAAAGCAATGAAAACAATTAAAGATGGAACTTGTCATGACATTTATTATAACATTGCATAATATTTGCATGACATAAACAGTATCAGTATGAATGAATCATGAACACAATGCAAAAAAAAAAAAAAAATACAAATAAGTCACACTTTTTCAATGTGTTTTCCAGAAATATATGAATACAATGTCATAGAATTAAGGCAAGAAAACCAGTGACTTGTAAAATGTTTACAACCTTATTAGAGGCCAATGATTAATAACCGAGCCTCTGAATGCCCAAATGGGTCATATCTGATGACCATGAAAAGATATTTACAGTATTAGTGGATCAATAGGTATTAAACATTTTTGGTCAGTATATGCTTTTGGTCCATGGAGAGCTGTTTGTGTCTTTTATAGTAATAAAAAAAAAGGCTTAAAATATGCGGTTGCATAAATATTCACTCCCGTCATGCCAGTATTGAGCAGATGCACCTTTGGCTACTATTACAGCCTTTAATCTGGAGGTGAAAGGTCACAGGTCAAGTAAGTTAAGTTTGCACATCTGAACATTGCAACTTTAGTCCAATATTCCCTGCAAAACTGCTCAAGCTGTTTCACTGTGCACAGGGATTGTGCAAAAACAGCATCTTTAAAGTCCAGCCACAATTCTCTGTTGGGTTGAATTCCATTTATGAGAGCAATAAAAGTAAAATTAAAATCTCACAGGCACCATATCTGGTTCTCATGTGGCAATCTTATAAAATGTAATGCTTTGGTTTAGATTAAACTACCCAACATTATATGAGGTCATTTCAAATGGATTATATATATATATACCAGTAAAATGCATCATGCACATTAGACAGTAACAAAATGAATCCAAAAATATCATATATAACATTAAAACATTGTCCACCACCCTTTCAGTTACATAATTGTAAGTGAGGTTTTGAATGTACAACTTTGTAAGATGATTCTTATTCTTCCATTGTTTTTGGTAAATTTTACTTGTTAGTAAATGTCAATTTTTCCATCCGTCACCAGGGTAAACATTGCCTTCTGGAGGCTGAGCTGAGCTGCGTCAAAGATCTCCTGAGAAGAGAAATCTACCCGATCATCATCTACGTCAAGATCTGTGAGAGAAATGTCAAGAAGCTACGGTATGTTTCACAAAACATAACTTGTTTTCACACATTAGTAAGTGCAATTCAACCCACAAGTACAGACCACAAACCTGTGCCCGGGTTTACTAGAGGAAATTAACCAGAAAAAGGAATTTATCTGTCATTAAATCTGTGAAAATATGTGATTTATTACACAAAGAATTCATCAACACGCAGACAAGTGACATAGGCTGTCTAACATGACAAAAGACTAACCACTGAACTTAAAATACAACGTGACTTATGGTGTAGAAACAGATTTTATGGGGATGGGGAGTTACGAATTCAAACTATGACCATCTGTGTTTATCCCCAATAAAAACAAAAAAGAGAGATGTGTTTTAAAAAACACCATATTGTTACACATATTCATTTTTACCACATCCATGTACAGACACTGACTCATAGTGTAGTGGTTGTAATTCAGCTCTTTTCTCTATTGTTGTGCACAAACATACAACTGAACACATACAGACCCACTGCTACTGTTGTGGCAGTTCCCAAATGAATTTTTTTCCCCCATATTCAACCTTTCTTAAGTGATTCATAACCATTGGTTGTAACATTAGCCTCCTTATTTTGTGTTTTTTCCCCCCAGTGTAAATCATGTATTTTCCTATGTTTAATTGACTGATTATAGAGAAATCTGAACATAAAATCAATTTTTCAGTAAAATCTATCATTAACTTAACATAAACCATGTTGCATTGATCCAACTCAATGGGTTTTATTGGTGAATCAATGTTGTAGAAGATGATAGTGTTTCCATGTTCACTACAGAGCCTCTGAACGTCTAAATGTTGATCTGATGAGCATGAAAAGATGACAAATCACATTTAATTAATTAATTAATTATTTCTGTATTGTATTGGGTCAACATATATTAAATAGTTCATATCAGTTGATGATTTTTGTGTGGCTGTTTGGGTTGTTATGTGTTAAAATCCAGGATGAGTCAAAGTTTAAAAAAATAAGAATGTGACTTTTTGCATCATTTTGAGTCAAAACCCAGTATGATGTGAGTCAACACCTCCATAAACCTTGTGAACTGGTTAAAAACAGTAGATACACTTCCAATATGAGCTCTAACTGTTCCCCAATTATATTTTATATAGAAAATCATATAAATAAATGTGAAAATATGCCAGAAAAGAGGCCTTCTGGGGCTATGCCAAATTACATTTTAGCCTATTTTGAAAAAAATTATTGAATTAGAGACGACAATGGGTATTTACAGGTCAAGTGTATTTTAACAGGCTGCTTATTAACACTAAGTTAATTAAAAAATACCTGTGGAGATGCTTCATGTTGCTGTGCTTTAGTCATTTGAAGTGTTGCTAGGATACAAGAGAGAAAATATATGAGTGTACTATAGAGTATCTGAAAACACTGTATACTAAATGTGTGTTTTCCTTTACATGAATAAACACATTTCCATTTCTGAACTAACTGATAAAATGTGTTTTGTTCTGATTTCATGATTTTATTTTCTCTACACGAGCTAAAAAAAGAACATTCAAAAGACATTTTTTTAGTACTTTTCAGAAAATTGCATAGAGGTATATGCAAGATAAGGAAATAATAACCAAAAATAGCAGCAACTTAATTCATTCATTTTCCAAACATTTTAATCCTGAGGGTGTATCTGTCATTTTTTTTGTTGAAAAAAAGAGAAGTTAATTAAAGTTAGACTAATTCTGATTTTTGTGGAACACTAAAGATCTGTAGAGGGATTTCACTATTTAATCTAATTGATTGATTAATTGATTACTGCTCAGCTCTGGTCTTGTAACTACACTTCCCTCCTTTGTGCCAAATATGTCAGTCACTTTACCCATTTAATCACTATTCTCTTTAAGTCTTGCCAAACATTTCTCAATAAACATGAACCGTGATGTATTTTGTGGTTGGATTAAGTAGTTTTCCAGTTTATGGAGCCAATGTTGTAAGTTTTTTTTTTTCTGAGAACAACAACAAAGTACACAGACCACTGTTTGCAGAGGTTCTACCACACTCATCTCCGCAGCTCTGCTTCCTTCCTGTTTCCTGTCCATGCAGGAGGTTGCCGTGGCGTGTGGAGTCGGAGGAAGAGTTTGTTAGATTGTGTCGGGCAAAAGAGAAGGAGTTGGAGGGCATTCCCTGCCTCTATGCCAGCCTGGAGCCTGAGGCCTGGGCGGGAACAGAAGACCTCATCAGGATCATAAAAGACAGAATACTGGAGGAGCAGAAGAAGACCATCTGGGTGGAGCAGGACCTGCTGTAGAAAAACACACAACAGCCTGTAAATGAAAACATGTAGCTGAGTGCCAGACTATATGCAAAAACACACTCCAAAGAATTTTAGTTATATGTTTATGAACATTTGTATTTATCCTCAGACTCAAAAACACAAGCTGTAGACCAAAAGTAAATACAACATATATATTTTGTACATGTGTGGCTTTTTTTTTTTTTTTTTTTTTTTTAGATAATAAAGGAATAAAACATCAAAATGTCTTTTTTTTAACCATTCAGTTCAAAGGTGTGTTTCTATTGTACTTATTTTGACTCCTGAAACCAGAACTATACTGTCCTCTAGTGGCTAATATCAGACTCAAACTGCAAAAGTCAAATTAAAATAAGGACAAAACTAGTGTTTCATTTAAAATTGTTTAAAAAAATGAAGGATATCCGAAAAGAAAAAAAAAAAGTGAACTTTACACTCAAAAAGGAACTGTTAATTCAACAGTATTATACACAGCTCAATAAACCTGCTTGGCTGCTTGTCAATTTGTTTTTATTTCCAAAGCTTATAAATCAGTTTTAATACCTTTTATGTGCTGCTTACTCTAAAATGGCCTGGATGGTTTTTGTCAACAGCCACCAGAAGGTTCAATTTAACAAAATGTGCCTGCCAGAAGGGGATTTAAAGTCACCTCTTTCAAAAGGGGATAGATAATCTGCCTTTGTGCAAAGAAACACACACACACCCACACACACGCGTGCGCGTAATATTTATTCCCAAATATGCTCATATCACTTTCAGACTGAAGCTGAAATATAACATAATTTAGTATTATTAAAGATTAATAATATTTATTATACTTTTACTTAAGTCTACAGTGTTCCACAGTGGAGCACTGCCAAGGGTTCATATTGGAATATGTGTGTGTGTGTGTGTGTGTGTGTGTGCGTGCGTGTGTGTGTGTGTGCGTGTGTGCGCGTGCGTGTTTTATGCAATAAGATAAAATAAGATATGACTTTATTGGAAACTGCATTGTTTACAGCAGCAACGTGTAGAAGTTGAAATATTGCATTAAATCATACCAACCAGCACAATAACATTTCGCAATTAAATGTGATGTGTTGACAGTGCACAGAACAAACATGTGTCTGTTTTCCTTTTACCATCTGTACCAGTTGTCTTTTTTAACGGCAGTATGAATACCGCGGTATATTTTGGAGAAACACTATGACACTGTTTGAAAGCAGATGATGTTGAGTGTCTGTGTCTTTGGCAGAGTGAATCAGCTGCTCTGTGGGGGTTCGATGCCATGTTTAATCTCTCAGGATGAATAAAGTTCACAAATAACAGGATTTTAACCGCATCAGCCCGAGGCAACTGAAACAGACACAGATCCCCAAAGCCACATTTCCTTAATATGACTCCTTTGGTCTTGGGTTTTAGAGAGAGGATGACATTTGTTTTCGCAGGTACTGCAGGTTATTTTCGGCACAGTTCTCCTGTGGGAGGGAATACGGGTGAGGAGGGGGGGGGGGGGGGGGGGGGGGGGGCTGTCAACATTAATCATCCCAGAGAAGAGACATGTTATGCTGGAGCTGACCCAGAAAAGTGATTTTTTCCCCACATGAGCTCACTCTGCAGAAACCTCAGACATGAACTCTCGCGGTGCTTTGCGTGAGCGCGCTTCATCTTCCAGAGGGAGAGAGCCTGCTCGCGCATCACAGGCTCAGCTGACGCGGCGGTGGGAGCCCACGGACTCCGATAGAGGAGAGGTGAGAGAAGCTTCTGTTATCCCAAACTTATCTCTAGTATTTCTACGAGAACTCTTACAGATTTCATCTCAGGTCCCGGCAGTAGTAACAGTTTTCATAGCCGTTGGCTCCGGTGCCGCTCAGTTCCGGTCACTTTGACATATAAATACCGTTACGGAACCTGACAGCGTGGTTTGATAAAGCCCCGAGCTGGACCGAACATACCCACGGTGCTTTTTCACTTCCTGCGTTATCGCCACGTACATTTGACTCTGTCTGAACCGAGCCACATGGTGAAGGCGCCCCGGTGTGAGGAACAGTCCGTTCCCACGGAGCTGCCCTCCCGTCAAAGGCTACATTGTGTCCGGTCTGGCATCCGCTGGCGGCTGCTGCGGACTGGACGGTGTAGTGTCCGTCTCCCGTTGGCTCAGCTCCGTCCGCCTGCACGGATTCATCCGTTGTTTAAACACCTGGTTTGTCACCGGTGTTGACATGGCGCTAAACAAAACAAAACAAAGCTTCGGTAGCCGCCAGCCCTTCATACCTACAGCCTGTAGCATGTATTCTGCAACTTACACTCACACACTGTAATAAAACCATTAAATGCATTTTTAATTTTGTCTGGAACTTTGGCCAGATTCAAAAGAATTTCCCTTTCTATAACCTGAAGCACTAATATGACAAAAATCAGTATCAGAAGAAAAAATAGTCTCTCCATAAAGAGCAATACTCAGTTATCAGTTTTCTTTACTTATAGCTGAGTATTCTTATTTTATTCACTGTCTTACTTTTGTTTTGATTATCTACCTCAGAGATTAAATGTGCCAAAGTTTACACACTTAAATAAATACAATTAATTGGGAAACAAATGACAAGAATGCTGGTCAGCTGATGTGTTCAGTGTCTATTATAAAGTGTTATTACACATGTATTAATGTGCATTTATACAATAGATTTAGAAATATTTTTTTTTATTATCTTAAACTGTGCCTAACCAGCATGTTTGAGTTAATGTGCATATGTACAATAGATTTAGAAATATTTTTTTGACTACCTTAGACTACAGCTAACCAGCATTTTGGACTTAAATTTTCTATAGTAGTGACTCATGCTTCAAACGTTTCACTGCTTTTATTGTGCATGTGTTTTCTGTAGATCAGTGTAAACAATAGACCGACTGCTTTTTGAAAAATGTTTTTAATCTCAAACCCCGGCTTCTTAATTAGTAACGTAAGCTTTCACATAATAATGAGGCTAAACTCACGGCACACTATTCACTTAATATGCAGAGTTTATATCCTACTACTGACATGAGATTTGTTGCCCTTTCTGTACATGCATTAATGGAAAGGCAATAATCATTTGGTGTGCACAGAGGAAGAGGACTGAGGTCTGCACCTACTGGAGTGGGGAATGATTTTCCATGTCAATGGTCCCCTCTTAGCTTCAGGAAAGAGGAAATAATATGAACACTGTTACATGGGAGCTCCACATTTAGAAGTGTGCTGGAATGGAAAGTGATGCCCTGTGACTTTTAACTGAGCAGGAAGGAGAGGACATATTGGTGATATGGCAGAAACAAGAAAATGAGCACTGGTTGAGGCGAATAGATACAGTGAATTTGTCAGTTTTTTTGGTTAGCTCAGTGAAACATTTTCCATTTCCCTTATTTCAAAGTGTCTAAGCAACATAGAGGCTTTTATTACTGCGAGGCTGCTCAGTATGAAAGCATGCCAATACCTCAGCTGAGTCTATAGGACGCCTGGTATGGATACAGCGGGATATTTGTGCAATGCACAGTATATTAATATAAACCAAGTAGAGCCCTCTGGCATGCAGACATTTTGACAAGTACTTGTAATTTTACTGCTTCAGTGGAAGGTGGGTCAAGTCTGAGAGGTGAGCTGAAATTCTGAACGTATTTTGTCAAAAATAAGCCCAACAAACTGTCTGAGTTGACTCATTTTGGTAGTTTTTGAGAGCAAAAATACTTCAGTAGAATTCATCTTTTTCAAACACATGGATGTATTCCTCTCTGTCTCTCTAAAGCTTTTTGCTTTTGTAAGTGTGCTACTTCCCAAGATGCTTGAATAGAAAGGGAAAGAATGTGGCACACAGACATAAATACTAGAATACTAGGATCACAGTGATAAGAGACTGTGATCAATGATAATAAACCAAAGTAATAATAATGATCAAATATTATTGTTTGTGAAATCACAACTTAGTCAAAAGCTTGTGACAAAAACATGCATGTTTAGAATCAGCTTTTGAAAAAAGATGCTGTCTTTAGCATATCTTAGTTCATAATGTAGGTGATTCCAGAGCGTGGGGCCAATGACTGACTACAATATTCAGAGTCATTGTTGTTCTGTGTGTGTGTGTTAAATCCACTGTGACCATATCTAAGTGTCATAATGGGTTTTTTGTCCAAATCTGCGCACTAAAATCACTGAATTTTATTTAAATCTAGGATTTTTTGATGAGCCAAATGCTGAATGATGTGGTTACGTGTATAAGGCTGCCTGAAACAAAATGCGTATGCTGTTTTTTTTCTGTCACATGCATCAGTGTGTACATGCATGTGTGTTTGTGTCTCTGGCTGCAGGCTTTGAGCAGAGGTGAGATTTAATCCATGAATGGCCAGTTCCTCCCAGTCTTGCAGTGCACCAGCGTCATGATAACCCTACTCCTACCACAGATGCTGCTCTAGCTGCCGTCTATGTATCGCCATGGTGAGAGGAAGCTCCTGGACCTTGACTTTGTTGTCATGGTGACCGTGTAGCAAGAACCCTTTAACTCTTATCTGTTCACATAAAAGAGCACCAGGTAAAGATTTCAATCTGCTGCCATGGCGATGCTTTAGAGACACTCAGTAAAGACAAATTGTGTTGCTATGGTGACCCACTAGCAGGCAACAATATCTGGCATATCAGTCAGTCACAATGGGAACATCCAGGATGTTCCGCATTTTTGTAGTCCTGGGCTCAGCCTTCATGATCCTTCTGATCATTATCTACTGGGATGATGTCGGAGCGTCTCATCTGTATTTGCACACGCCTGTTTCTCCGGGCCCTAAGACGCCACATCCACCTGTTCAGCAGCAGCGACCCCAAACCTCCCGGACCCCATCTTTCCTGTCCGACATCGATGCCTTTGTTAATCAGTTCTTGGAGCCAGGAAGTGATGAACCCACAGACCCCACCCCTGTTGAAACAGGAAACCAATCAGAAAAAGAAGAACGGTATATACCACGACGGGAGTGGAAAATTCACCTGACGCCAATCGCAGCAGAGCTCCGTGAGAGACAGGTACACTTCTGAATTGTTACTTGTGGTATAAGTATTACACTGGAGAACAGAATGGTTGTATATAGTTTTTACAGACTGAAGCCAAGGTTTAGTTTGTTTCCATTTCACCAAGACTTTAAGACTTTTGGCATAAAACAAGACAAGACTTTAATAGCATTATACCTAAAAAGTCTGAGAATAATTTTCTTACTATTCAGCTCCTAACAGCATATTTGTTAATCCTATTCCAAATGCAACAACAGGAACAACGGCGGAAGTTACTCCAGGATATATGTGCTAATGATAGTGTGGTATTTCCTGGCAAAAACCGGTCATTTGATGACATTCCCAACAAAGAGCTGGATCATCTCATTGTTGATGACAGGCATGGGATTATCTACTGCTATGTTCCAAAGGTAAGCAAAAGACTGTCTTGTTTTGAATGAGTGTTTTGTATTAAAGGTTCAATGTGTTTACCTATTTAGTGACACCTTGTGGTGAAAATGGAGATTATACCTTATTGAACCCCCTCCATCTAAGCTTCTTCTACAGAGCCATTGTAGTCATTGTTCTGTCCATTCTGATTCTTTTTTTCAACTTTTTTGGAGCAAACATCCCTTTATGTTACCTTGACCCATCTGCACCTCCCCACCCTCCCTCCAAAAAACCCTTACAGTGTGGTGGGGGGTGTTGGAGTCACCCATAACTAATAGTCAAGTGAGGGGAGTAGGTCTGATCGAGCTTATACTTTGCACAGGTAGTGCTACATACCTTATCACGGAGGACTGGAGGTGGGGGTGATTTGCTACTGACATAACATGCAACTCGATATTGATACTTATATAGACTAACTGTAGCTGTAATTTGTATCTCAGCGCATCCTTCTTAGCGTTCTCATTCTATACGCCCCCCTGATGAGTCTCAACACCCCCTGGGGTGGGTGCTACCACCCCCGTTGAGAGACACTGTGTTAAGGGAATGCATGGATCTTAAAGCTGGATGACACTCACTAAAAAACAGAAAAACAATTTGACGTTTTATTTAAATCAAGTGAATGCTCCATTTCTGCAGTGGGATCCTTCCAAACCGCCCTAAATCGTCCACACTGCACCTTTAAATAAACTCTGACAGGAGTTCAGTATACAGATTTATGGATGTCAACTTGTACATGTTCTGCCCTCAGGTAGCGTGCAGTAACTGGAAGCGGATCATGATAGTTCTCAGTGAGAGCCTGCTGCATGATGGTGTTCCACAGAGAGACCCGCTGGCGATCCAGAGGGACCTGGTCCACAACAGCAGCATGCACTTCACCTTTAACAAGTTCTGGAAACGTTATGGCAAGTTTGCAAGGCATCTAATGAAGGTGTGTTCAGATACTAAACTGCACTTTATCATTGACGAGGTGGTTTCTTTACTGGTTAAATGTTCCTGTGGTATGTTATTTTTTCATTGAGGATGGTGTGATATTTCATGAGTGAAGTTACATTATGCTTCATAACTGCACCTGATCTGTATTTGTATAAACTGTTATAAACATTACTGTACTGAGCTCTTTCACTCAAATCAGTTTGTTCAGCCTTTTTTTTATGTCAACGTTTGGTAAGGTGTCACTCTGTAATTGCCATCTTCACAGTAACATGCCAAAGGGTTAAAGAGCTATTCTAAAAACTGAAATCATAACTGGAGCTTCTTTTCATAAATCGATGACGCACATGCAAAGGAATATGCTAGTTTAGCAAAAAATTATTTTTGTATTCATCACTGAACATGAAATCACTCTTTCTACTAAAAACACAACTCTTTGAAATTATAATATCTGCCAAGATAATTGCAATATGTTTTTTCTGCACAATTCAACCATGATGCATGTGTTATTTATGATACAATTAATGAAAAATTCATCAGCCCCTCATTATGGAGAAACTGTGTAATGATGAGGCAGAGATCCCAACCTTCTTTATTACAGAAAAGTCTTTCTCTTCTCGCTGGATAGTTGTATCTCTGAATAACTTACTGTCTCCTTTAATTTTCCATGACATGTCTGCTTATATTAACTCAAACCATTGCTTCATTTTTGCAGGTGAAACTGAAGAAGTACACCAAGTTTCTGTTTGTGCGGGATCCTTTCGTACGTCTCATCTCAGCCTACCGTAACAAGTTTGAGATGCGCAATGAAGATTTCTATAGGCGCTTTGCACAGGTGATGCTACGTCGCTATGCTAACCAGCCCACTCCTCCTGCTTCTGTGGATGAGGCGTTTGCTCTGGGTATCCACCCCTCCTTCTCCCACTTCATTCAGTACCTGCTGGACCCTCAGACAGAGAAGGAAATGCCCTTTAATGAGCACTGGCGGCAGGTGTATCGCCTTTGCCACCCGTGCCAGATTCAGTATGACTTTGTGGGCCATTTGGAGACAGCGGAGGACGACGCTGAGCACTTATTACGCCTGCTGCGTGTGGACAACGTGGTGGAGTTTCCCACCTCACACAAAAACCTTACATCCAGCAGCTGGGAGGCTGATTGGTTCAACACAGTGCCTGCCGAGGCACGAAAGGAGCTCTACAAGCTTTATGAACCAGACTTCAGGCTTTTTGGTTACGACAGACCGGATTCATTACTCAATGAGTGACACAACAAACCAGACCGCCCACACAGACATAATGTTTTATATTGTAATGAAACAGCGTCACACTCCACCAACAGTAACACCTTCCCTTGTCCTGGACTTTGCAGATATTTCTCCCAGTTGTGTTTCTTTTACACTGAATGTGGATATTATGAAGGACACATGTTCATTTAAGGAAGCACACGATGAAATGAAGCAAGGTCAGATCCATTAGCGATTACTGATTTCTTTATCAAACTCAGAGATAAAAAAAAAAAAAAAGAAGCACACAAGTTGAGGGACAGTTACCATACAGTATGCTATGGAATAACAGTGCATGTCCCTAAGATTTTGTACATTTACTGTTATCAGAAAAAAGTCCATGCAGAGTGTCTTGCACTCCTAACATTGATGTCATGCCATGCCTGTCAGTTTTGATGTCACACACATGTGACTGACTTTGTAGCAGGATGTTGCAGAGTAGCTTTTCCCAAATGATACTACGATGCTGTATTTTGCTTGTGATGTCATGGAAAATTTGGTGGTTTTAACACCAACAGAGACAGGACAGGACAGGACAGGACAGGACAGGGCCTAGTTGTTGGTTTTGGGATCTTTGGTTGCTGTAACAAAGTGTTACTAGATTAGTTGTAAATGTAGTTGCACTAAAGTGGTAGGTGTCAGCTAATTTATTTCACATGTGCAATGTTTATCTTAAGCATGAAAGGGATTTACAGTATGTGTTGAACACTTGAGAACAAAGTGATACCGTTGTCTACATCAGAAACAGGTAGAAGACAATAGAAAACCTTCAGTATCTTCTGTAATCTTTTTTCACACAGAGATTAAGTAGATACTTATGTTACATAAGATACGTAGTTCCACTAAAGCGACCAACCATGTAGCTTCAGTAGACCTCAGTACATTTGGTTTTAGCATGGACTCATTAATAGAATTAGCCTGGAAAAGACTTTAGCAGCTTGCTTTATTTAACACATTTCAAAGCATGATATTAAGGCCACATGTAGCCTCATCCAATGAAGCACAGCAGCTCCAGTGAAAATAAAGCCGAAGAGCTGGATTTGTCCCAGCTTGTCTTTGAAGCTTTAAACCGGAGTTTTAACATTCTTTTGATTTCATCTCAGCTCGACAAGTGCAGCAAACCGTCACTACTGTGCATTTCATCAGGCACTTGTCCAAAGGGAACATTCTTCTTGATTCTTTATTTTTTACCATGATAATGTTTGCATCCCTATCATATCACTTTCTGTTGTCATGCAACAAAAACATTCGTTAACACTGAACTATATTAAGTAACACTGGAGACTGCAGCAGTGCTGTTGATCCATCCTTAATATAATGGAACATCTTAAGGGCAGCATTTTAATAGGGTGCAGTTTTTTGTAGCAAGTGGCTAAAAAATGAGTGTGTGCTACTGCGTTGTAGGGAATGCACATTACTCCAAAACTAGCACTTAATGACATGTAGACGTGGTTCAACAGGACGTTATGGCCAGTATAGCAGGTTTTAAGTAACGTTTTTATTAATCACATTACCATCCAGGCATGAATTGGGCTACATGATGACTAATAATGACAAGGGTGAGAGCAGTTAGTGCCTTTGGTTGCAAAAGTTTACACAGCAAAACAAGTATTTTTGTAGAAGGACTTAATTTTTACTCAATACAGTGACCACTGTATGAAGCCACAAAAAAGGTATATGTGATATACCGGGCCTTGTTTACCATATGTGGTTATTATATGGGAAGAATAGGAAACAATAGAATTTGCATAATTAATGATTCTGTAATTCTTTTTTATTTGTTTTTTTTGAAGTGTTGTGTCCAGGATTACTGTGCAGTTCGCATTGTACGTGATGTCAAGGGCACGGTCTGTGCCACAATATTCTGCAAAATGTACATTTGCTCTATTGACTCAGTGTCGTCTAACTGCCTTTTGGTTTGTTTGTTTTATATTAGTGTGTGGCACTTTGCCACTGGACTTACTGCATTTACATTTTGTTTTTTTAATGGCGTTGTTGCCGCCTGGATGTGATGGACTCATTAAGCATCAGTGATGGTGTAATCTTTTGGAGCATTTCTCTGTGTGTCTGAATATACAGAATAGCATGCAGGAAAAACTACAACATATAGCCATTTTCATACGCGCCCACATCACCAGCCTTTTGATTGTCATCCTTATCAGTTTTATATTTTAATGTTCTTTTGCTGTATTTTCCTAAGCTACTGTCCTGATGGTAACCAAGTTGACAATGTGTACTTTTATTCTTTTTTTTTTTAAAGGGCAATCAACAAAACTGGAAGACTGAAGTATTTTGTAAGGAAACAAAATGTATTTATTGGCAGAACAAAAACTCTCAGTACCTGCTGCCTTTGAAAAGGGAAACTAAATGTTCAGGTGTTTATGGTTCTTTAAGAACTTTGACTGCTGTTATGTAATGTTTTTCCATGTTTTTTTTTTTTTTTTTTGAGGTTCCAGTGCCAAAAGTTGTCATGACTGACTTGAAAACTACCCTTTATATTTTGACCTCATGTGCACCTACATTCAAAACAAATCTATTTTTGTGGTTGATGTTTTTGTAAAAGCATAGATGCAAAGAAAATCTACAGTTTGGCATCTCATCTAAGGCAAAAATACAAACTGTTCATGCAGTTTATGCTGTTTCATTGGTAATATGGTGTTATGTGGTCTGCATATAGGAGAAATAAAGGTTGTGGGGCATGATGGAAGATTAATTAGACTGTCTTTTTGCTGCTCACGCGGTCTTTCTCCTTCAGAATCCTATTATGACGCCATACAAAACATTAGACAGTATCGATGCACGTCTAATATAAATGTGCCACATTAGCATATTATCAGATATCTCTTGGAGCAGAATACATTATGCTATTGTTTCAGCACAAGCAGAATAGCATACTGAGCACTGATATTAAGAGCTTTTGTAAAATAAGGGAGGGACATATGAAGTATCAGGATAACAGGGATGGAAAAGCACAACAAGGACAGCATATAAAACCCTAAGGAAATTCACACATGTAAGGATGGAGGAAAACTCTGTAAATGAAGCTGACCACACACATGTAGGAAGCATTTATGACACTATATAACTCTTATACATATGTATAGAGGTGTCAAAACAAAAGCTAAGGTTCAATAATTCATTTATTCCAAGACCACAAGGACGTCTTTCAATAACAGTAGCTTCAATTATTTTGAACTGTTACAAATTTGGACCCCAATTCTTTAGGTGACTCACTGCAACACACTGCAATCATATTTGGCAAACAAACAAAAAAAGGTCATTACAAGCAGATGGACACACAGTTACTGTCATATCAGTGAATGTTATTATATAATGGGTGCAACATTTAAATGTACTGCTATATTACCTTAACATTAGCATCAGCTGTTGTTTTATTTTAAAAACTGTATAAATGGCCAGAATTTCCCTGTCCTGACTGTTTACTGCCATCAAGTGGTAACAATGAGAAACTACATCAGAAGAAGCACCATCACAGTAGAAATCATTGCTCTTTTGCAGCAAAGCTATTATCAGTTCAGTGCAGTCATTTACTTTGGTTGTTAAAGATTAATCAGTAATAGTAATATGGCCGCAGTACTGCAGTTAGTATTAGGTGCATTAAAAAATGATTGTATAAAAATGCAAATCTGCTTTTTGCAGGTCCAGTGTGTAAGATTTACAGGGATTCAGTGGGATTAGTCTTTACTAGTGTACCATGGCCTGGAAATATGGATTTTTTTTTTTCCAACTTTAAAATGAGCCGTCTCTATCTGCAGTGGGAGTGGGTCACCTCAAGATATCAGTAAGTATTACACACTGAACCTTAGAAGCAGCTTGAGAGTCGCTCAGTCTCTTAAACGCTCAGTTTTAACAAGACAGCATCAAGTTGTTTTTGTTTTTGGAAACGTACTCTTTAGTTTAGTCTTATAGCACCATGTTTTAGCACCACGGAAAATACATAATCATTTTTTTTTTGCATTTTCAGACAGTTCATTTTCACTCACTGCAGTGATTCCGAATGACTCATTTTTAGTTTTGAACGTAAAAAAAAACTCTATTTCCCTCTATGTTACATCAAATTAAAATAATGCAAAAACCAAAAAACAAATATTTTTAATGACATATAAAGTCATCTTCATTCTTGTCTCTTCAGTTTGTCTCATTACATCTGAGCTCCACTCTCCCACCCTTTTCCTCCTCACTTTTCTTCCACAGTTTCTCTGATGAGGTATCCATTAAAGGTGATGTAGACGTCCACATCATCGCTGTAAACGGCGTTCTCCCGTTCCCTCTTGTACAGACGGATCCACACCTCATCGTTCAGCGCCAGCTCCAGCATCACACTCTGACTCTGCATAATGGAGCGGTCAGCGGGCTGGGCGTACACGATGGCCTGCTCTGCGTTGTTCTGCATGATGTGCAGGTACGTCTCCTTGAAGTTCCACGTGTGGATGTTGACGTTGAAGTAATAGATGCCAGGTATGTGGCAGATGAATTTTCCCTCAAACATGTTAAAGTGACTGTCCATGTTGACGAAGACTGTGTCAAAGATCAGCGTCTGGTACGACTCCAGGCTGTGAAGGGATTTGCGGCGACCGACTGAGAAAGCTGAGTACTGGATTTTACAGGGGTCTCCTGGAGTACCGGCTTGGCCTTTAGAACCTTTAGAACCCGCAGGTCCCCTGGAACCTGGAGGGCCTTCTGGTCCCACTTTGCCTGATGTTCCTCTGTCACCACGATCTCCTTTGTCGCCTGCGTAGAGTCAGAATATTTCTGTCATTAACAAAAACTCTGGAGCTGGTGCATTGGCAAAGGTAAATGTTAAGGTAAGGGAAAAGGTAAGTTAAGGTAAAAGGTAAGATAAGGTAAAAGGTAAGATAAGGTAAAAGGTAAGATAAGGTAAAATGTAAGATAAGGTAAAAGGTAAGTTAAGGTAAAAGGTAAGATAAGGTAAAAGGTAAGTTAAGGTAAAAGGTAAGATAAGGTAAAAGGTAAGATAAGGTAAAAGGTAAGGTAAAGTAAAATGTAAGGTAAAGTAAAATGTAAGGTAAGGTAAAAGGTAAGGTAAGGTAAAAGGTAAGGTAAAGTAAAAGTTAAGGTAAAGTAAAATGTAAGGTAAGGTAAAAGGTAAGTTAAGGTAAAAGGTAAGATAAGGTAAAAGGTAAGATAAGGTAAAAGGTAAGATAAGGTAAAAGGTAAGATAAGGTAAAAGGTAAGTTAAGGTAAAAGGTAAGATAAGGTAAAATGTAAGTTAAGGTAAAAGGTAAGATAAGGTAAAAGGTAAGGTAAAGTAAAATGTAAGGTAAAGTAAAATGTAAGGTAAGGTAAAAGGTAAGGTAAGGTAAAAGGTAAGGTAAAGTAAAATGTAAGTTAAGGTAAAAGGTAAGATAAGGTAAAAGGTAAGGTAAGGTAAAAGGTAAGGTAAAGTAAAATGTAAGTTAAGGTAAAAGGTAAGATAAGGTAAAAGGTAAGGTAAGGTAAAAGGTAAGATAAGGTAAAATGTAAGTTAAGGTAAAAGGTAAGATAAGGTAAAAGGTAAGATAAGGTAAAAGGTAAGTTAAGGTAAAAGGTAAGATAAGGTAAAATGTAAGTTAAGGTAAAAGGTAAGATAAGGTAAAAGGTAAGGTAAAGTAAAATGTAAGGTAAAGTAAAATGTAAGGTAAGGTAAAAGGTAAGGTAAGGTAAAAGGTAAGGTAAAGTAAAATGTAAGTTAAGGTAAAAGGTAAGATAAGGTAAAAGGTAAGGTAAAGTAAAAGGTAAGTTAAGGGAAAAGGTAAGATAAGGTAAAAGGTAAGGTAAGGTAAAAGGTAAGGTAAAGTAAAAGGTAAGATAAGGTAAAAGGTAAGTTAAGGTAAAAGGTAAGATAAGGTAAAAGGTAAGGTAAAGTAAAAGTTAAAAGGTAAGATAAGGTAAAAGGTAAGTTAAGGTAAAAGGTAAGATAAGGTAAAAGGTAAGATAAGGTAAAAGGTAAGGTAAAGTAAAAGTTAAATGTTAAGGTAAAAGATAAGGTAAAATGTAAGATAGTATAAGATAAGATAAGTAAATGCGGAGAAAAAGACAGTTAAAAACACAAATAAGTGGAAAAAATGATATAAAGTCAAAAGTAATACATTTGCTATGGTGTATTTTGTGAACAAAATGAATGAAATGCATTTCTTGAATTTGCAGATATGCTTTCGTCCAGGGAATGAATTTGATTTACAGAATGACTTTCAAAAGCATAAATGTCATTCATTTCATGGACAAAATTACTTTTCTCAAAAACAAATGTATTTTGTCTACGAAAGTGAGCAGTAAATCCAACCTTATTTCAGCAATACATTTCATGCACATAATTAAAAACCTGTTTTGTATTTTGTCCATGAAATGACATATTCTCTTCATAATTTCATGGACTAAAGGCCTCATGGTGCTTTTATGATTATGTGATCATTTTATCCATTTCGTGGTATGAAAAGCATTTCGTCCATGAAAATTAAGTGTGTTACATTTACACCCCATATTATTTGGGTGTGGAATTCAAAATTGCTCTCAGTTTTTTTCTATCATGTCACGTTTTTGAACTTTTAGATCCTAGTTTTATTAAATATTACTGTATTTAACAAGTATGTGCTTGTTTTATTAGAACTTTGGTAACACTTTACTTCATAAACCGCACATATAAAACATTTATGACTGTTTCATGAGACATTCATACCAAACTTTTCGTGAATGTGGAAGACAGAACGAAAACAAATTTTCAAAATAAAAGTCCAACAATCACAAAGCACTGCTGTCATCCTTCAAAATATATTTTTTAAATGTTACGATCCCCTTTGAACTACATCAGTGTTGAAATCAGGTTGAACGTCCTGAGGCGACCCCCCCCCCCCGTGTGTCCGGCCATTCTACCTTTCATCTACCACATATCTTCCCCAGATTAAAAAAATGAATAAACATTTAGCACTTTTCCCTTTTTTGGACAATACTCCAGAGAACATGTCCCGTTCCCATGACCACCCCTCTCCATTCCCACCTGCTCCAGCAACAGCCTGTCAAATAATGGCCTGTAATGCAGTGCTTTGCAATTGTTGGACTTTTATTTTGAAAATGTATCATCATTCTGTCTTCCACATTCATGAATGTTTGGTATGAATGTCTAATGAAACAGTCTTTATGTGTAGTTTATGAACGCCGTTATGAATGTGTTATGAACTCACCCGTCACGTAAAGTGTTACCGAATTTTCAAATAATCACATATAATTAAAGCAAAAGGCAGAACTGCAATGTTTATTTAACACTATTATGTTTGTTTGTTTTTTTGTTTTTATAATGATATGTCTACTGTAATTGTTCTGACCTATTGGGAGCTGCACACACTTCTGACAACACTGTCTCCGTGGTAACTGCACAAACAAGTTTCCACATAGCTGTGGATGAGTCCAAGTAATCAGTCAAGTCTTACTACAGTGGAAGTGGAATTTTTCTTATCTGTAGAGTAAGCTGTGGAGACAAAATTCTTGACGAGCTACAAAAAAAAAAACCTGACTGTTTTAATCAACATAAAAAACCTTTTCAAATTCTTCCCCAGTATTATTTATTACAGTTTGGATGAAGATGACGAAACCACATCCGAGCAGCCAGTTTTGCATCACATTACATTTATTACTAAAATTAAAATGTCACAAAAATATGGAAAATTACCTTTGGACAGACTGAAACACAAATGACAAAATATGGTTTGGAGATGAAATCCAATCAGAACTAAAGTTGTGGACACACGGTACCTTTGAGGATAGTCATGTTAATGTAGGTGCGGACCTCCGGCGCGTGGCTCAACCCTGGGCTGCGGGACGGGCCAGTGCTGCCGTCTGCTGGCAGATGGTCACAGCAGCGCCTGCAGGGACGAGGGGTGGCATTGGGAGGCACCAGGGCCACCGGGGAGAAGACGGACAGAAGGACAAGGACACCCAACATGACTGGACCTGCAGTGGGAACAGAGGAAAGTGATGATGGGAGTGTCTGGATCTGTTTTAGAGCTGGTTAACCATAACAATATGTGCAAGTCCATAATGATCCCTAAAAAAAGGAAATGATTTCATTCAGCTGGTTTTGTGATATTGACGAGTGGAGCAGGTGTCAAACATAAGGCTCTGGGGCTGAATCGAGCTCGCCAAAGGGTAGGATGAATAACAATGATTTGAATTCAGGTTCTACATACAGAGTAATTAGATTTCAATTGATTCAGGCCAGTAAAATATGATTATAATTGCCATATAAATAAATAAAAAAAACTGCAGATTTTAATGTAAAAAAAGTCAAATGACATGAAAATCTATATATTAACAAATCACGCTTTTACAAAAACAGAATAAATACCTGAAGAAATTTGAAGTACCTGAAATATCTGAAGAAAAGTAAGTGTAACTTTATAAATATTCTGCCTATTACATGTTTTGTGTATTTGTAATTGAAATGTAAGTTGTTCTGCACATGTGCGAATGACAAACTGAGGCAGAAAAATGGTCAAAATTGCACTTGTTTTCCTTAAGAGCTTTCAAGTTGTTGATGTTTTTCACATTTTGAGGGAAACATTAAAGATGTAAACATGATCATAATGTAATTTTACTCTTTTCACTATTATTATTTTACTGGTCTGGCCTTTTTGAGATCATATTGGGCTGAATGTGGCCCAAGAACTAAAATGAGTTTAACACCTCTGGTCTAAAAGGTTTAACCACAAACCAAAATGTTAAAAAAAAATATTGTGAAGAAGAAATAATACAGAATAAGTGAAGCGTAAAATTAGTTTAACTGAAAAAAAAAAAGCTTTAAAGTGATAGAAACATCTGAAGTTTAACCACTAAATGATGGTATTTCTTTCTATTTAGTGTTATTTGTCCAATAATAAAAAGCATTTGATTGAACATTAAAATAATTGTCACCATTTAACAAAAAAGGAGACAAGTGAATTATATAAATCAAAGTGTAAAATTGCCTTTTCAGCATTTGTACATTTATGAAACATATGTTCTTGCTACAATATCAGTTGTTCGCAGCTGCTTGGAAAATCAGATCATTATGTATCCTGGATGTCATTCCCAGAGAAGCGGAAATAAGACTTTGGAATCCTCATTCTGAGCCAGAATAAACATTTATCACCATAGAATGAAGAAACACTCTCAAGTTGAAGAAAAACAAACGCAGCAGAGCATTCTTGCAACATGTATTTTTTACTAGTGGGCAGTGAGTCCATATTTTTAAGCATTTCACAGTTTAAATGAAATAATACAGACTATATCTGCCAAACCTCACAGAGGTCAAATGTAGCCTCAAAGACTCCATGAAATGCTGTGTGAAAATGAATGTACTCCACATGAGAAATCCCTCAAGAAATGGGAAATTGCTAAATAATTATGGAGTAGGAGGACCATAAATCACCTGAAAAATGACCCTGAAGGCAACATATAATTTATCACCAATTAGACTAGGATAGTTTATTCCTCAGAGGAGTTCATTTCACTGCCATCAACTAATACTAAAGTGTGTGCATGGGTCTATAAATCACTCCATATAAGAACATCCCTTGAACAGAGGGGGACAGAGAGGACAGAGGGGAGATGAGCGAGAGCAGGCAGTGGATTGTTTTAGTGGAAAAGTCCTGCCAGTGATCAGCTGCACTTTGATGTAATTGGAACACAGTGTGCTGCTGTGTTTACACTGAGGCAGCTGAATCCATACTGACACTGTCGTCCTTCATGGAAGACAGAAAAAAAGAAAAAAAAAACAAAACTACAAATGCTAAACCGTTCCATGCACTGCTGCTTTGAATCAGCATAGGTAAAAGTCAGATCTGTTTGGTCTGCTCAAGTCAAATGCTGCAGTAGTTTATGGACTGTGACACACACAACCAGCTGTTGCACGTACGGTAAAAAAAAAAAAAAAAAAAAAAAGCCCCATGTAGCATCTATTCAGACATATAATCACGGGAGTTGCTGCTATATAATTAACTCAAATGGTTGCAAAGGTTCATGGATTTCACTCAAAAACAAAAGTATCTATTTCTTCCATTCTGTTTAATTTTTTCCATTTGATTATTTTATTTCATTTTATTTTATTAAATTTTTTCAATTAATTTTTTCCATTATTTTTTTTTCAATTTCATTTCATTTTATTTTATTTTATTTTATTTTATTTTATTTTATTTTATTTTATTTTATTTTATTTTATTTTATTTTATTTTATTTTATTTTATTTCATTTTTTCATTTCATTTTATTAGTTTTTTTCAATTTAATTTAATTTAATTTAATTGTATTTTATTTTATTTTTCTCATTTCATTTCATTTTATTTTTTCTATTCAATTTAATTTAATTTAATTATTTTATTGTATTGTATTGTATTGTATTGTATTTTATTTACCTATACAGAATGTATGACGTCTCTTGTTCCAAATAGTCCTCGTCAACATGATAGTAAAACATAGACACCAGTCTTACATGTAAAACACACCAAAAACATTAAAGCAACATAAAAAGATACTAAAAGAAGAACAGTAGAGAGACAAATAGCCCACACCTGCATATCGACCATATGCTTTGCAGCTGCAGAGAAAAAAGGAGTGTTGACCTAAATAATGTGCTTTATGAATCTTCAGTTGTAGAAAAACTTTTTATATTCTTTACTTACAGAAAACTATGTATAATAACTATGAAATGCAAGAAAACATGCTGCAGTCAAACCTCTAAATAAAATAACCAACATATTATTAGCAAGATACACTGAAATGATAAAAAGTAAAGGTTACCATTGTACAGTAAATGGTTGTGTGTATTACTATTACATACACTGTAAAAGAAAATCATGTTTTTACAGAAAAAAAAACTGACAGCTGTGGTTTCCAAAATAATCCTGTAAAAAAACACAAACCATAAACATATTTAGAGAGTAACATGTAGATTTAACATTTTATATTTAACATTTTAAACATGTAGATTTAACATTTACATGTTTCTGCTCCTTCCATAGACCTGCAGGTGTCCACAGTATTTTCTAAATCCATCAGGTTTAAACTAGGAGACATTTAGGGTTCAGTGTCTTCAGAGTTTTGTAAGGACATGTGGACATGTGGACAGTTGGAGCTAGGATTCAAACTGCCAACCTTTTGGTCAGTGGTTGACCTGCTCTACCAAATGATTTACATATTTAAAATATTTTATTATTAAGTGTTTACTTCTTTGTTCCTTTCTTTTAAAAAAATTAAATAAAAAAAAAATCAAATAAGCTGGTGTTTCATCACTATGGTCTTGCAATTTAAATGGCACCACATTGTTTTTCAATTAATTTTCTCCAAACAATAGAAATACATAATTTCCTCCATACAAATCTGTTTTTTGTTTCACATTCCTAACTACAGCTACATTACATTTAATCATTAACATAAAAATCTTCTCAAATAAACAACTTTGTATTGTATTTTCAATGTATTTCACTGTATTTTCATTGTTTTCACTTTTAAAGTTGCAATTTTACAACTTTTTGCTGTTAATTCTACGGTCATTTTTTAATAGTGTATGATATTTTTTGATTCATGTTATAGTGGTAATACTTTTATTCATTGGAAATACTTTATATATAGTACATAAGTGTAGTTGACAGCAGCAGTGCATTATATTTTATAGTTATCATAAACGTTTGCACAATTATTAAACCATACATTTGCTATTTATATGAAATGGTGTGTTTCCTTGCTAGTCCAAATGAGTTTAAAATAGTTTCTTGTGTAAGAAGGAGCTGTAGTTTTGAACCTATAATCAGCAGATCTTTGGTCTGCAAGTAGCGACTTAAACTTCTACAGAAAGTGAAAAATTTGCCCTTGAGATAAAGTGAGTAGGAGTAGAAAGTTGTAAAACTGGCAGAAAGCCTCAGTAAACTAAGTGCAAATGAATCAAATGAACTTCTAAACAAACTTTGAGTAAAAAGGATTTAGTTATGTTCTACCACACTGACACCACTTTTACATTTGCATGAAAGAAATCTGCTTTTTCATGTTGTCATTTTAGTTGGGAGTTGGAATTTCAGGATTGAAAACCACAGCTGCCACGAGTATGTTTTGATATGGATCAGAAAATGACCCAAGGTTATTACATAACTGGAGGTTTTCATGCATGAAAAACCTACTGGAACTGAAGTGCTGTAAATAACATACACAAAAACCTTAGGCAAGTTTTTCATTTGTGTTTTGGAAGTATTTCCAATCTAAACATTCCTCTCCACCCTCAGTACATGTAAACAAACTGAAGTGCATTATTTCATTTAAGGAGGTACTAACCTCTGAAAACATAAATCTGGCAGATAAGAAAAGTTTACAGTAACCATCCTGCAGAGTCAGACTTTCCCAAGATGAACATCTCAAACTGCTGCACACAGTTATGTAACAGGTTGACTGATAGAAGACAAAAGCTGCGTGGATCTCACCTGTTTGACATGTGATGGACACAGGACACAGGACACAGGACACAGGACACAGGATACAGGACACAGGACACAGGACACAGGACACAGGACACAGGACACAGGACACAGGACACAGGACAGTCCTCAGTCTGCAGCCGTTCACTGTAAGATCAAGACGTGAGGAGGAAAATCCTTCTTTTCTCCAGTCCCTCCTTGTTTCACTGTGTATCCGGCAACAAGTGAGTGGACTTTAATTTGACAGAAACATTTAGGGTGGAGGTGGAGGAGAGGCTGGAGTGGACACCAGCTGATCATTGGTGCGTGGAAAACACACTCTAAACGTCTGCAGATCCTGATAAATTCCCTGTCATCACAACACGATCATAACCCAAAACAGTCTGTGCACAAAAAAAAAAAAAAAAAAAGGCAAAGGGACCCTCTGAACTCAAAACCCCCTACCCCACCCCCCCACCCCCCCACCTCTGGGTGCTAGTGGGTTTCCGCTGTATGGAATTCCAAGTCTGCAGCTACAAAGAGTGTGTGGGAGGGCTGGGGGAGGAGAGAGGGAGGAGAGGGGGGCTTCAGTGGGAAATGTCAGGAGGTGGATCTACAAAAAAGACCCGGAATAATTGAAGCATATGAGTTTAAATGAGAGGAAATCCACAGGGAAAAAGACAACTGTTGGAAAACTTAAGTACTTAGGTAGAGTTTGTAGGTATCTGTACTTTACTAGAGTCTTTATTTTACTGCCAACTTTTTTATTTTTACTCCCTACAGTTTTGTATAAATATCTGTACTTTATACTCGTTACATTCTCAGAATAGACTCATTACTTTTTCCAATCTAGACAAATGTGACAGAATGAAAAATAAGTCATAAATCAGAAATTGTGACTTTACTATATCATATTTTTGACTTTTCATCTCAAAGTTCAGATTTTTTTTCTTCATAATTTTGAAATATTATCTCACAATTTCGATTTTTAAAATGTCATAATTATGCTTTTTGTTTTTTAAATCTCCTATTTATGACTTTTGATTTTTTCCTAAATGTTCTGTCTTTACCCACTGAACTGAGTACCATCACCAAATAAAACACATCATCTACACAGTAACTCACTTTATTTTTTGGATGTTTTTGACATGTTTCAGTTTTTTCCTGCTTGTGTGAAAAATGTATTTCATCATCTAAAACATCAGTTAAGTTTATTTTTTTTCAATCATCCTTACAATAAACAATAGAACAATAGAAATAACAGAACAATATCATTCTCAGCATTTAATGACTTAATTCCACTCAGTTTTACCTCATCTATGTTTTTAAATTATGTTCACTTATATCTACAATAGTTCCATTTAATAAAAAAAAAATATTAGTTGGAAGTATTTAAAAAGAAGAACATGTTACAGCAACTTAGTACATTTGAGTTAGTAGTACTATTTCTGAAACTTTGAGTATTCACAACTGAATATATTTAATTATTCTGAACATTTGGGTTTACAGTGTGAGTGTGATGTGAAAAACATAAGACATTAAGCCAATAAATAATGACAATTTCAAATGTTTGATGTATTGATAGGATTAATGGTTGAAAAGTTCTTAAATATTTTAGATCAGTAGATGCTTTTGGTCACAGTTTAGTTGTTTTGGAGTTAATTTATTTATGTGATGTGGGTTATGTTAAAAGAGTTTAAGAGTTTCACAAAGGAAAAGGAGAACGGCACAATCATAAAGACAGTGTGTGTTTTGCAGACTGCTTATAAAACAGTCCCTTTGATTATGATGAAGCTTCATTAAATGTTAATTATTTGTTAAATCCCCATCAGCTTCCTTTTAGAGCACAGCTGCTCCTTTAAAAATACATACATCTGCAGAAACATTAGTCCATTGAACAAAGTAAAAACCCTTTGGGTCTTTAGAGGCTTGATTACTAAGTTTTATCATAAGGAGCTTTTGTTATGTTTTTGTTTAGGTTCATTTTTTTTTCTCCCGCATTTTTAAAGAAAAGCTTGATTTGTAGGAGCTGAAAAGCTATTGTTACATGGTTCCCATTAATTATTACCACGGTAACAATGATTCTTTCTAAGGGTATCCAGAAAAACAGCCAAGATAGTTAGACATTAACAATAAGTGACAGCAAATGAAAAAAAACAACAACACATAAATATCACGCACACCATTTAGTCATATAATTCTGAGCTGACAGGTGACTGTAGCTTTTTACTGACTTTTAATGTGTCTTTTATAATACAGTGGTACCTCTACTTACAAAAGACCCAGCTGACGAATAATCCAAGTAACAAAAAACCTTTACCTCAGTTTTTCGTCTCTGAATACAAACGAAAATTCTATTTACGAAAGGAAACCAAAACCCTCGAGACATAACTACTATGTACATTACTGTACGTAAATACGTAAATACGTCATATACATTATATAAGTAGCATCCCATTGGCTATGAGGAAGCTACCCATGATGCTTTTCGTGACCCTTTGACCCTCATTCATCACAGTTCTAACCACATGCACGTAAAGGTCAGAGCCACCGCTACCCCACGAGTCCCCACGAGTCCCCATGAGTCCCCATGAGTCCCCACGAGCCCGCCCCACGACAGCACGCACCCGCCACCCACTACAAACCCAAAGAAAGTGACTCCTGGTGCGCCACCAACAAAACTGTAACAGGAGATGATTTAAAAAAAAAAGGAAGGGCAGCCATCACTCCACCAGCACGAAACCCCACCAACCCCCCGAACCCACGGGAAAAAAAACACCTTGAAAAAAAGTCCACAAGCAATTCCATTGGCCATAATGACATTGCACACACCCCGTGCACCCCAGGAAGACCATGAAAAGCCGTCAAAGGCAACTGTCCCCGGATCTACACCCCACCAAACATCCACCAACAAACACTGAAGTTGAAAGTAACAAAACAACCACAATGGAATGAGAATGACCTGCATGTCTGGTTCATTTTAATGGTTTAATATTTAATGTTCAGTCCGATATAGCTTCTCAAGGGCAGCTGACACTGTCGACCAGGTATATATGACAAGGTATCGACAGGTGGAATCAGACTACAGGCAAAAATGGCGATTGCCATGAAGTGGTTTGTGAAGTGTGATGTCATCCACAAAGGTTGAAATACCATTTGATATGAATCCAAATTGGCAAAAATATATATATTACAGAAACATGCATTCTTTTTTACCTCTAGTATTGAATGTAATATTAAAATTGGCAAACAACAAAATGATATCCCTAGAAATGAATAATTCCAGTGGCTCAGCTCCATAGAACCCCATTCATTCTGTACTTGTCCATGATCACCATCTAGCTGCAGTACCTCTTGGTAGTGTTCTTGGTTGTGCTCATTCTACCTTATTCATTGTTCTTTAATACCACTCTGAGATTTTAACAGTCCACCACCTCAGCAGAGCTCTCCACTCATCCACACAGAAGCTTTTGGACGTCCCCAGGTCCTGGTACAAACAGGTGAACGTGCATTTGCAGTCGCAGCACCTCCACTGTGGAACTCACTCCATAGACTGTGTCACTTTTATGCTAAACTGGTCTTTTAATCTTTTTATACCTGTGAGTTATTGTTTTACTGTCTTTTACATTTTTAATTATATTTAATTGAGTTGTTTCCCCTCCCATTCTCCCAAATCACTCAATAATGAAAACCATTCTGCCAAAATGAAAACGCAAAGCAAGAATCTATGTATAATTTATTCACTCAAATAACACATATATATATATTTTTTTAAATAATTATTTATTTACTCATATTTGTTCCATAAACAATGTGCTTGATAATAATTTTATATATATATATATATATATATATATATATATATATATATATATATATATATATATATATATATATATATATATATATATATATATATATATATATATATATATATATATATATATATATATATATATATATATATATATATATATATATATATATATATATATATATATATGCATATATATGCAATGTAAATGGTCACCACTAATCCAAAAGGCATATATTTAAGTAGCTTATATATTATAATGTATGTAACATTGTTAAATAGTAAACAATCGGTTGAGGAGACCACGATGCAGTGGCGTACCATGGCTTTATATGGGCTCCTCGACCATCAGTTATAAAAACTAATAATAAAAATAAACTAATAATGTATTGTACATGTACATTCATGAAATTGTCATAACCATGAAATGTATTGATTGTAATGTGTTGATGGTCAATCAATAAACTATGTCTATGTCTATGTTTTATCGTGTTTTACTTATATTTTAGATGTAAAGCACTTCAGACTTCTTTTATGTTGTTGTAAATGTAATGTAATATAAATAAACTAAGTTAAGTGCAGATCACAGACAAACTTAACATAACAGTTTTTATTACACAGGGCAATAAATGGTACAAGAAATTTGTCTCTGGCAGACAAGGCTTACTACCAGTAGCTGGGGTATGCAAGGCAAAGACGGAGACATAGTCAGGGTTCAGCAGGTGGATGGTACCAGGGGTTCAGGTGGTTGGTGTAGGTGGAGCAGACGAGAGCAGAGTATAAATACACAAATAAATACACTTCAACCTAACGAGCGCCAGCTGTGCTCACAGGTGATTAAAGTGGGAAAATCAGAATGTCAGGGTTCAGAGACAATGAGAGAGAGAGACAGGTCACAAATACAGATGTGACAGTATGTTCAAGAAATAAAAGACAAGGACCAACACAAAAGGCAAATGTATATCTGCAAAATTATGGAATAACCTGAATAAAGAATTAAAAACATTCACGTCAGTAACTGCATTTAAAAGGATATTTGAAACTAAGGTATTAGAATAAAGTAAGACAATTATCAGTATAAATCTAAGATTTAGCTTAGATTAAATCATTTTTAATTATATATATATATATATATATATATATATATATATATATATATATATATATATATATATATATATATATATATATATATATATATATATATATATATATATATATATATATATATATATATAAACAGTTTAAAACGGTGCATTTTTGCAACTTTCTTTTTTGTAAATATGACAGGCATTTATAAGCTGTTGTTTCAGCTTATGTGTTTTCACTCATGCCAGTATAGAGATTTTAACTGTATATCATGTTCTGTTAAATGGACAAATAAAATTACTACTACTATCTACATGTTCACTGCTTGTCTATTATATCTCACCCACTGAAATAATCCAAATGTATAGCATTTTGTCTGTCACTGATTATAAAATCATGGCTGATAATACAAAATTATTGCTTGTTAAAGGTCCAATATTAAGAAAATCCATGTTATTTTTGTGGAATATAAACTATTAACATTTAGAGAATTAAATCCAAAGCTCATTGTGTGTATTTGGATGGAGTTACGCTTATATGTGCAGGGTTGGTTTTTCTGACACACACACACAAGTATTTCACTTAAATGACGTCACCTTCTTATTTCTGTACTTGCATGTCAGTTTGTATATAAGTGTAACCAAAGAAGACTGAGGCTGGATTAGTGCACCATGTCCATGACATACGCTACGAGCTGCACAGCTGGTAAACATTAAAGCCTGTGTCCCAGGGGTCGACTGTAATGTAGTTTCATCACAAGAACATTCCTCTGTTTTTCAGGCCAATGTAAACTATTAAGAAGCTCATGTGAAACCACCTGAAAGGCCCAAACACCATGTGAAACCGTTGGTGTCTTCCCGTAAACATTTACTATCTGCTGTTTTTAGGATTCAGACCTGAGTTTCCCAGCGGACTTCATAACTCTGCTGTGTCTCACTCTCTCTGTGGGTCTCTGGTCACACTGTGACTCTGTAGAGCTCTTTAAGGTGGTGGGTTTTTTTTTTTTGTCTTATTTGGAAACACTGCTGTCTTTAATCACACATTTACAGGATGATTAACTTTATAAAGCATTTATTAATGATTCATCATTGGTCTTTAATAAGGTTGTAAACATTTTACAAGTTACTGGTTCACTTGCATTAATTTTATGACATTGTATTCATATGTTTCTGGAAAACACACTGAAAAAGTGTGACTTATTTGTATTTTTTTTTGCATTGTGTACAGGATTCATTCACACTGATACTATTTATGTCATGCAAAGATTATGCAATCTATCTATCTATCTATCTATCTATCTATCTATCTATCTATCTATCTATCTATCTATCTATCTATCTATCTATCTATCTATCTATCTATCTATCTATCTATCTATCTATCTATCTATCTATCTATCTATCTATCTATCTATCTATCTATCTATCTATCTATCTATCTATCTATCTATCTATTTATCTATCTATTTTTTTTTATTCTACGGCCCTCTAGAATGTGGCGACAGCTCCCGTTCACTTTGAATGGACGTTCCCAGCTGCTGGCAGAATTTTTTTCGATAACCGCCCGATGCGTCATTAACACCCGCTGCCAATGGCAACAAGTTTTGTCACTTCAGATTCGTGGTACCATATCACTCCGCAAGTAGTTCGGCCACTTTGAAAGTAAATATTTGCTACGTTGTAACGGCTATTTTGTCCAATCTGTTAGAGTAGTAGCAGTAATAAACTGTAATAATAATAATAATAATAATAATAATAATAATAATAGAATAAGCGCGATAATGTAATGCCCACACGTTACTATCAGAAAAATATTTCCCAACGGGGCCGTGTTACTATTTTTCTGATAGTAACGCATGGGCAATACATTATCCCTTGCAAAGTATCCTGTAACAACAAAATGTGAATAACCTGAACAAATGTGAACATCCTGAAATGTCTAAAGAAAATTAGACACAGTTTGAACCATTTTCTGCTTCTGTTACTAAGAGTTTCATGTCTTTATAGAACTGATCCTTAATAAAACACATAGACAAATGATGAATTGAAGCAGAATATTCTTAAAATTGCCCTTATTTTCCTTATGAAATGTAACTTTGTTTTCCATATGGATAATTTATAAAAATATTTTCATGATGTTGTTTTTTGCACCAAAACATTGACAAATATTTTGAGTTATTTGTATATAATTTATAGTTTATTATGTTTTCATTTTACTGGTGCAGCCCATTGGAGATCAAATCAAGCTCAATGTGACCCCTGAAGAAAATGAGTTTGAGACCCCTGCTCTACATACAGGTCACCACACTGACCCAAACAGCACAAGTAAACTAATAGTCTCCAGCTGTTTGTCTTCTGTGAGGCGTTCAGGGTCATCTGGTTCTGGGCTCATGTGGTGTTTGTGACTCGTGTGTTTTCTTGCGTCCTCTCTCTGCCTCCTCTCCTTCGACGCCACGTAAACAGGGTGAAGCATGCAGTCAGCCTGACCTCATATCCTCCTATTGTTTCTGTGGGTTGGATCCAAAAGAAACTGTTTTTTTCCACTGTATGATCTGCTCTCTGTCTTTTGTCCGCTCGGGTTAGAAATGTCAGAGCTGGATCTGGAGGAAACACAGAAATGTAAACATAGTTGGTGGTAGAATGCAACCACTTTTACTTAAACTGTTTTATATTTGTAATCCAAAACACCTCAGGCAACTATTTTAAACTTTTTACTACTATGTTTGTCTGACAACTTGAAATGGAACATGTTAGCACAGAACTTTGAACCCAAACCCATAAGATTAAAGTGTTCTTGTAGCAAATGGGTCATTTTATTACCAACAATGACTTTTCATTTAATGCTGTTAAACAATTAACCTTTTAACACCTGATGTGTCAGCGCTTACACTTTCTGAATGGATAGTTTAGGTTAAAAATTCAGAATAATTCAAGTTTTATTTTGCTGATAATTTTGTTCATGGAACTGATGTACAGGTGTCGAAAAGCAACTGATTTAGAAAAAGAAAAAAGCTCAAAATAAAAGTACTGGAATCAAATTACAACACAAGTACTTTATTCCTTTTTTAAAAACTTCTTTTTATTTATTTATTTATTTTTTTTTTTTTGCATTTTTTTTATGTTATTTGTTTTGTGAATATTAGTTTCTGTTGATGTTGTTGCTTATTTTTTCTTTTTTTTCCTCTATGTTTTATTATTTGTTGTTTTGTTTTGTTATTTGTTTTTTTTTTTGTTATTTCTCTTCAATTGTGTTCTGTTAGTGTGTAACTTTGTTCATGTTACATTTAATTTTGTTAGTTTAATATTCATTTTTGTTCATTTTACTAAAAAGTTACAGTTTTTGTTCATTTTGTTGCTTATTTTATCTTTTTTTTTTATTGTGGAATTTCTTAAGTCTCAGGAGTTAAAGGGTTAAAATGTTTAACCAGATTAATCACAGGGATGCTGTGGATTCATTTTGATTAAATATTTATTTTTAATCTATATTTATTGTTTTTCATTTTGTATGAGCCAGGACTCCTTTGTAAAAGAGGTTCTTAATCTCAATGGGATATTTCCTGGTTAAATAAATGTTAATTAAAAAAAAAAAAGAAGGGACGGAATATGTTTCTTTCTTTCAAGCTAGGCAACACATTAGCCTAGTGTTAGCAGAATCTAATAACTAATGTATGCTTCATGTTAATGAACCATTTTGAGATGGAAATGCTTCAGAAAAACTTCCAGAATGTGCAAAAAATGGGGGGTTATACCTAAATTTACCACAAAATACACTAAGAAACACAAAAAATGAAGAGAAAATCTACTAAAATGAAGAATAATGGGAAAAAAAACAAAAATGTCATAAAATATCTAAAATATATTCTATACTATTCTAATATACACTATGAAGCACAAAAATGTGATAAAATATCCAATTTACATGATTGTTGAAAACAACTTGAAACAAAACAACTGTAAACAACTGTTCCATGTAATTGCTCACATTTTTAATCAGTTTAATAATAATAATAATAATAATGATGGATTAACCCACATTAATACGTTAAATTTGACAGTCCTACTTTTCATATTTTAAGTATATTTACGTATATACAAAGGATCTAAATACAGATTCTGTCCTTGGTATGTCTGGAAGGGAAAAGACTGTAAATGTAAAATGATTAATGCAAGAATTTGATCATAAAGACAATGACACTAAACAGAGTCAAAGGGTCATGAAAGGAAAGAAGAGGAGGAATTTTTAATTGTATAGTTTTCTAATGTCACCTAGTGGTAGATGTAACATAGTGCATCATGGATTCTTTAGCTTTTTCTGGGACAAAATAAAAGAAATAAAGATATAAATGTAAAGTGTATGTTCTTTTTCATGCTCTTAAATGTCATAATATTGCAGTAAAGCATCAGATATGTTCAGCGTGTGTTTGTGTAAAGTTGCCTAACAGCGTTTGGACTTGAAGGTAACCAGGTTAAACTGTTGTGAAATAAAAACTAACGATTTAAGCGCTGATGGAAAAAAAAAAGAAAAAAGAGCAACACTGTGTTTTTCATTCTAACGTGGATAAATATTGTAAATTCTCTGTAACGTGAACGGATGTTGCTGGTTGTGTGAGATGTAAATGTCAAACCACACTCTAATACACACACTAACTCACAGAGATACACACCACAGGGGCCACCTGACAGGACATATAAACACACACACACACACACTGACAAACACACACACATACTCGTTTCCATGTCTCATGAGGACCAAGTTTGTAATCATCACTTGTAGGTAAAGTAGCCATTGGGTAGTGAGTGTAAACAAAATCTCTCTCTCTCTCTCTCTCTCTCTCTCTCTCTCTCTCTCTCTCTCTCTCTCTCTCTCTCTCTCTCTCTCTCTCTCTCTCTCTCTCTCTCTTAAATAAATAAATACAAAATAAATAAATAATAAAATCAAACATTTTAAAAGTCTAAAAAAAAAAAATGTAATCATTTAAAAAGTTACATGAAAATTAAATGATAATAAATAAATATAAATAAATATGATAATATATATTTTTTAAAAAGCAAACATATTTTTTGGAATAAATAGATAAATACTTTTTAAATATATATAAAATACATAAAAAAACCAACAAAAAAGAATTTAAATAAAAAAACAATTAAATTAAAATAGTAATAACAATAATAATAAGAAATAAAAAGTAAACACATCTTCTGACTTTTTGCTTCGCACCCGTTTCCTCTGTGAAAATAAAAATGTCCATACATTTCCATACTTCATACAGATTTATATTTTATAAGTTGTTTTACTACATATAAATGGAGCTGGATTTTGCTGCCCATGGTGTAACTGTATAAACAGATCAATGTCCCCATAAAGATAGGAATACAAGCGCGCACACACAAAAAAACACACACACACACACACACACACACACACACACACACACACACACATACAGTTTTTTACGAGTTGGTGTACGTGCCCACCCTTCAGTCTTTGTTCCACAACGACACAGGAAGTCAAAGGGTGACCCATTTCTACCAGAGCTTTTATTTTGTTTAGTCTTTGTAGAGAAGTGTGATGGAAATATACAGTTTGTGTAGAAACTGGAGGAGTTACATTTAACACTGACCTCAATGGTTTACATAAACCTGTCGTAAGCGTTTTAAGAATATTACGCAACATCTAGAAGGTACTGGGTAGAACTATTATAGATTAATGATATGACAGAAAATAGGAATAAACCTATGATTTCAATATTGTCAAGTCACTAAATAAGTATAAAAATATTATATTGATGACAAAACACTAAACAACTGCCCTTTTTTCAGACACAAAAACATAGTTTAATGCCTTGATGTTGCTACAGTTTACATTTTATATGTTTAAAAGTTGCATGTATTTGTTAATATATAAAATGCAGGTAGTTTATTAGATTTTATAGAACTATACAGAAAAACCAAACTGCTGTGTAACATTATAAGAATGGTATCAGTATTTACACAGTTTTAGAGATATCCAACAATCTTAAAAGAATGAAAAATATATTTAATTTTCATTGTGTAATTCTAAAAAGGTGATTCATCTATAACACAGTGAACTACGTCTTTGAAATTCTAGTTAAAGTAATAAAAAGCATAAACATGTATTAGAGCAATGTTAAGTGAGGTTTTAAGGTATTTTATATTGAATTAATGACACTGACTGTATATAATGACATAAAATCAAAAGTTAATTTCTAAGCTGCTCTGACTTAAGTTCTTAGTTTAACCTCTTTATAACCTTCTGATTTTAATTTTTGTGTGTGTGTGTTTTTATTCCTTTTTAGGCATGAAAAAGCAATCCAATTGATGTTTTAATGAACGTACTTTTCATGGAATTGCAAAAAATATCCACTGAGGTGAATACCAATGCATTTAATTTCTAATTTCTAAGCAAAAAAAAAAATCCTGATAATACTCTATGAAATAAAAACATGTTTAATTCAGCTAATCTGAAGTTTTCTCATATTTTAACATACTTTAACACTAGTCATTACTCACCTAATGGAGATAATATGTAAAAAAAAAAGAAGTAAGAAACACAAAACTGTAATTAATTAAGAATTAAGCAATTGATTTACACCCTAAGATACTACTGCAGGTTTATCAAGAACAGTAAAATGACAGTTATGTTTTGACTTTCAGTGTATGGGATGATGCATAAATGTCCACTATGGAACTAAAACAACACAACCATGAATACACAACAGAATAGTTTTGAATACTGTCCACTGTAATGACCATTATGAACGAAAGCGTTAAGACCAAATACATGTCCAACACTGAAGACATGGTGGTGGACTTCAGAAAATCTAAACCCCATCTTCAGTCAGTCAACATATGTGGGGTGGATATCGAGGTGGTGTCGACAAACAAATGTCCTGGTGTGAATGTTGACGCTAAGATGGACGGATCCTAGAACAGCAGTTCATTCAAAGGGACAGAGTCTTTGATGTCTGTCCTAATAGAATGCATATGTTTTACCAGTTGGTTGTTCTATACAGCTGTCCAATAATAATAATAATAATAATAATAATAATAATAATAATAATAATAATAATAATAATAATAATAATGATGATGATGATGATGATGATGATGATAATAATAATAATAATAATAATAATAATAATAATAATAATAATAATAATAATAATAATAATAATAATAATAATAATAATAATAATAATAATAATAATAATAATAATAATAATAATAATAATAATAATAATAATAATAATGATAATAATAATAATAATAATAATAATAATAATAATAATAATAAAAAACAAAGTGAATAAGTAAGTCTTGAGCTTTGCTTTAAAAACATCCACAGAACATGTCTGCCTTATGTCCAGAGGACGACTGTTCCAAAGTGTTGGTGAATGAAAAGAAAAGGCTCTTTTTTTCTAACTTTAGTCACAGTCAGCAGGACATACACTGTGACCAGATCAGTTAAATAAGAAGGTGCTGCTCCATTTAAAATGTTATAAGTCAATAAAATCACCTTAAAATCAGCAGGAACATGACAGTGAAGTGAAGAGCAGCCAGTACTGGGGTAATATGTTTATATTCTCAGCTCCAGTCAGAACCATCTGCAAAACTCTGAACATGTTTTTGGGTAATCCTGACAGAAGAGCGTTACAATAGTGTGATCGACATGTTATAAAGGCATGGATGAGGACTTGAGCATCTTTGTCACTCAGGATTGGCCTGATCTTAGCAATGCTTTGAAGTCAATGTAAAATCAGACAAAAGGACACAGAACAGTGGAAAAATGTGTCTCTGTTTTTAGACAGAAGCTGGAAACACGAGGGACAGAGGAGGACATGTTTTAAAATGGGCTCAGGAGACAAAACAGGTTGGGAACCACTGGACTATAGTGAGGGACATTTTAAACATTGTCATCTTCATCCCATTAATGTGACAGATCAGAATGAGCTGCAGTGAGTGACTGGTGCTCTGGAAGATTCTACTGCATTCAACCAGAACCACAGTCTGTTTACTGACAAACTGTTGTTATTACTACAACTATAGCATTAATATGACGACTAGTCAACATGCTGACACAAGTCGACTTAAATTTGGAGGAGTTGACAAGTCGTGTGTTCTCTCCCTGCCACTCTCTCTCTCTCTGTCTCTGTCTCTCTCTCTCTCTGTCTCTCTCTCTCTCTCTGTCTCTCTCTCTCTCTCTCTCTGTCTGTCTCTCTTTCTGTTTCTCTCTCTCTCTGTCTCTCTCTCTGTCTTTCTCTCTCTGTCTCTCTGTCTCTCTCTCTCTCTCTCTCTCTCTCTCTCTCTCTGCATAAACCAGACATGGCTGCTGCAGGTAAGACAGTTGTAGTGGTCTGACAAAACAATAGAGAGTGACAGACACACATCACATGTGTGGAAATACATCACTTTAGATGGAAAAAAAATGGCACGGCTATCTGAGGAGGTATCAGCTAACGTCAGTGATACGAGTAGCATCCTCTAGCTAACCTGTGTGATAAGCACTGCAGTCAATGCACAATAAGACAACATGCTCTTTTTTTCCCCCAAACATGATGTGGACAGTGTGGTGTTCGTCTTGTCGGCCGCTGTCTTAAACTTTTTGCACTTAATATGAAAACTGAGGACGTGTGACAGACATGTGGACAGTCTGGTTTTAGAGTCCAGACCAAACGAAGACATATGTTCACCCTACTGATGTTGTTCAGTTAAATTTTAGTGGACATTGTTATGTTGCAGTGAACTTTGGGACAAGTTCCTCATTGCTGGACAGACCTCTGTCTGTGGTTTTTTTGGGGGGTTTTCAGCTGTGTGTCTGTGTTGTTTCTCCGCTGACGGATAAGTCGACTTGAAAAAAAAACTGAAGTCGTTAATGCTGTAACTACAACACCTACAGGAAGACGGATGTGACTCATCTGAACAGACTGGTGAGGAGGGACAGTTCTGTGTTGGTACTGACCTGGGCTCACTGGATGTGGTGGCAGAGAGGAGGACCCTGGTGAACAACACAGACCATCCTCTGCACAGCGTGTGTTCAGTTACAGGCTCCTCTCTATGTCCAACCACACCAGCAGCTTCTTCAACTCTTGTCTCCTGGGCCATAAAACTGTCGAACACTGTCCAGTCAAAAGCAGAGGTGGTTAAAGTATTCACATTCTGCACTTAAGTAGAAGGACAGCTGCTTGTGTGAAAAAAATACTCTGGTAAAAGTAGAAGTACTGTTTCAACTCATTTACTGCAGTAAAATAAAATTAAAAAAAGGACAATTTCTCAATGTAATAAAGTAAAAAAAAAAAGTTAAAGTGTTTTGTTTTGCTGCTATAAATGCAATGATACTTATTTAACTAGGACAAATCAGAAAAGTTTCAAAAGTATCCAAAATGAATCCTTTAAAAGTGAGTTAGTGTGTATAGAAAATGTGTTTGATCAGGTCACAGTTACTCAGTTATGTGGATATGGGCAGGACATTTAGGAAAAATTGAATAACAAAGTCACAATTGAGATAAAAAAAAAAAGTCATCATGAGATTTTAAAAAAGTTATGAGATTTTAAAAAATGTAATAATTTTATGAGAAAAAAAATCAAAATTTTGAGATAGAAAGTCAAAATTGTGAAATAAAAAGTCATATAAATATAATGAATAAAGTCATAGTTTCTCTCCTCCACTGATTTTCCTTCTGAAGACACTTAGACACTTATTTTTCGTACTGTCACATCTGTTTAGTTTGAAAAAGTAATGAGTCTATTCTGAGAATGTAAGGAGTATAAAGTATAGATATTATACAGATATGAACAAATGTAGGGAGTACAAGTAAAAAGTTGCCAGTAAAATTAATACTCAATTAAAGTACAGATATATACACTTTACAATAATGAAGTACTTTTACTGAGTTACTTTTCACCTCTGGTCAAAAGAATAGGCAGTCCTCTCTTTTCCATAGGGCCATAATTTATTTTATTTTATTAATTTTATCTTATATTATTTTATTTTAACTTATTATATTTAAGGGGATTATATGAAGTAAAAGTCATTTTAGCTACATTTTTACATAATTGGGAGTACATATACAGTACATATATAAAGTTCAGATGTGGCTCAGTTGGTAGAGCGGGTCGTCCAATGATCGTCCTGACTCTGGCTGTCCACATGTCCTTGGGCAAGACACTGAACCCTGACTTAGGCTCCCAGTAGGACTGACAGAACCTTAGAAGCCTACTGGAGTGTGTGAATGAGTGAATGTGAGGCTAATGTAAAGCTTTGAGCACCATGAAGGTGGAAAAGCATTATATAAGTACAGTCCATTTACATTGACAATTTGGCCGTTTGGAGCCAAACTGTGTTAGCATGAAAGGGATTAGGGCATCTTTGCACCAACACAAAATGCTATTTTTAAGGCTAAAGTTCTAAACAACATCACACTTACTGGTAGTAAGTAGAAGGTCCCTGAAGGCAAACCAAAATGTCTCGAGGTCTTCATATTGTCGGATAGTGTGTCCAGAGTTACTTATCTCAAGCCAGTCCCAACTAATTGATTGCTGAGTGCAGAGTTACAGTTTCATTGCATTCTTTTCTCAAAACAACAACCTGTGAGTAGGCTAAAGCTTTGCTGTTGCATACGGCTTCATTTCAATTTGTAATGAAATACTGGACTTTGTTTTTACACATTCATGTCTTCGTCATTACTGATGTGTGTGCGTGTGCCCACAAAGAGCTGTAATAATCTGGACTTTTATTGTCTTGTTTTGTTGTTTTCTGTTTGTCTTCCTGTTGTGTCTGTCATCATTGTTATGTGGATTCATGTCTCACTCTGTCTTGTTTTGCTTCCTGGCACAGGTGTTTGTCACACCCCTTTTTGATTTTACCTGATGTGTCCCACCTGTTTAGCTCCCTATTTAAGCTCCTCTTGTTTCTCTATCAAATTGCGAATTTGTTTTGTCCCAATACAGCAAATGAACGGTTTACTTCTTGTCTTGGTTTCTCTGGTCATTGATCAGTTTAGATACTTTGGTTCTGGTCCATTGTTTCTCCCTTGTCTGCTTTGTTTGTCTGAATTGGCTTCACGTTACCAGACCTGGAATCCTCCATTGACACCGAGTTTGCCTCCTCCATGTCGGCGCTGTATTGGATTCTGCCCTTGTGTTATGACCCTCACATGTACAACGTTAACGTATATGAGTTTTTCCCAGATCTGCTTTTTGACCTGACCTTTGCCCTATTTCCTAGTTGCTGCCTTAAGTAATCCCTGCCCAGTGACACCTGTTGAAGCAGTTCTCCTAGTATCAGCACCCATATTATTTTAATAAAGCTGTTCAAACTGAATTCTGGTCTGTGAGTCTCGCATGTGGGTCCCATTTGTCTCTGGTGCCGTATCAAGCCCGAGGTCAAGAATCTTACAGCCAAGAGCTCTTTTGTTATTCACTTGAGTTACACATTGACTGTCATGCAAAACACTTTTTACATTTAAAATGTCAAAGAGTGTAGATTAAGAATTAGAATGAAAGATCAGGAATAAAAGAGTCTCTTTAGTATTTTACTTTATTTTTGTAACAAATGGAAGCTCTTGCTGGAACAGGATTTGAAGCAACAAAATAATGATTAATACATGATTGTAACTGACCACGAACCAGACTAACTTAATAATCACTCTGCAAAATTTCCTGGTAATATGCATGCAAACAGGTTCCTTCCACTGCCTGAACTTCAATCCTTTCCATGTATATATTATCAATACTGTAAAAAAATATATTATCAATACTGTAAAAAAAAGCTTATATATTTTGGCAGTGATGACACTAGTTACAATTAATGAGCTTTCAAGAGGTTTATGTACAATGAAGTTGTCATATTTCAGTTTACACTTTTGAAGAAGGTTTGGCTAACAGATTTAAGCAGCAGCTATGTAGCTAACTAGGGCATTGACATTAACATTGACTAGTCGACACGTCAACATGTCGATTCCGCAGCACAAGTCGACTTAAATTTGAAGGAGTCAACAAGTCACATGTCATTCTTTCTCTCCCTCTCTCTCCCTCGGTGCATAAACACAGACCAGTCACACAGGAGACATGGCTGCCACAGATAAAACGAGGTGGTGGGTCTGACAAAACTAAATGGCAAAGTGACCTGCACAATATATAAGTCCAATTTAAAATACAACAAAAACACAAGCGATCAGTAAATAAAAAATATGAAAATACCAGATTTTCACTAAAAACTGCAAAATACAGATGATAATATGATAATAAATGATGATAAATCACTTAAGAAAAGTTAAATACTGAGAAAAATAATATTTTGGACCTGCCACAAAAGTAGCACTGGGTCTTTACAGGTTAAGAAGGATGTCAAACACTGGTACAAATTGTCAGATAGAATTGTTGCTGAATGTTGTATGTAGCTCTTTGAGTGTGAGATAGCCTGTTTTACATGGTTCCACAGGCATGGATGACGACCTGAACATGGCCACAGGCCAGGCTGCATAGTCACCAGCAGCAGCAGCACCAGCACCAGCAGTACCAGCACCCACAGGTGCCTGCTGGTTCACAGATGACACCTGGGTTAGACCTGCAGGAGGAGGAGGAGGCGATGGAGGAGAGAGGGACACCAGAGGGAGGATAAAAAGGGGAGATTCCTGGTCTTTTTCTGATACCTCTTCATTTTCTTCATCCATGTCTGTGTCCTCATCCTCTTTGTCCATACCAAAGCCAGAGTCTGTGCTCTGCGGCTCCATCTTAAGGCTCTCATATTTGGAAGAAGTGCTGATGGAAGGGCACAGTGATAGGTGAAGGCTGTGGCTGTGGCTGTGATGAGAACGGACGAAATCATCTTCATAGGTGAAGTAGGTTGGACTGGGGTTGGTTTGAGTTGAGCTGCCGGTGTAAGTGGACATGAAATAACCCATGTTAGAAAAGCAGGATGAAGAGGAGGAATTATCGACTACCCCGCTGGTGTCTGATCCATCCATGGGGTAACCTCTGAAGTGTAGCAGGGCCATAGTGGAGCTGGAGGGTGGAAGGGTGGAGGGGACCACGTCCCAGTTCTCACAGACCTCCACCTCCGAGATGTGGTCACATGGCTGGATTCTGAAGAATGATTCAGGATCAGCAAGAGGATTTAACCATTCCTGAAAAAAGAAAAAGGCATTTACAGTATGAAGAACTAGAGAAGTGCAGACACCGCTGAGTAAGGCAGATCACCCCCCCCCCATTTTTTTTATCTTATCTTATCTTATCTTATCTTATCTTATCTTATCTTATCTTATCTTATCTTATCTTATCTAACATATAATAATGAGACAAGCATATTTCTGATGGATTTCTAAACTACAACTTTGAGTGATACCAGAACCATCCTCAAAATAAAAATAAAAGAAGAAAAAAGTGTATCACCACCTAATCATCTTGATGATTCATATCATTTTCAAAAGTATTCCTATGGAAATAAATAAATAAATATGAGGAGTGTCAAATTTAAAGTGCTGGACAAAGCCAGATTTCTGGTGTTGAACAACAACATTGTTAAGCTCAGCATTTCTCTGTAACAGATCATTAATATAAATAACAGACCTTTGCGCAATTCTGCGGGCAGAATCTTAAAGAATATTTTTCACATTGCATTAGTCATGTGTTAAACTTCAAGATCCTGCAACACCCTGGTGTAGTTTATTTTGATAAAATGTAATAATGATGATCAGCTCAGATTAATTTTTATCTATTAAATAATTAACAGAATGGATGGATAACATATTTTTCTTTGAGGGGTATACAGTAATGCCATTTTCTAAACAGGCATTTTCCCAGCCTGTTGAAGACAATAATTTGGTCCATATGGGTTTAGTTTGGCAAGATATTTCTATAAATATCAGAACACACAATCCACCAAGAAACAGTATGAAAGGCCAGACATTGTTTTTTTTAGACGTTAAACTGAATATATCGTAGATATTGAGGGGATATTCCACACAGCTGATGCAGAGACATTATTCTGTTGTGTCTGTTGAGCAGTAGAGGTGAGGAAAGAAGGAAACTTCCATCAACACAAAGGAGTTACTTTCAGTTTTGTGTAAGTGCATTCTTTATGTTATACATACAGTATGTATATATTATATAAACCAGTCACAACACTTGTATATGTCCCGGTCTCTCAAATAAGTCCACAAGAGGCTGAACCTATATATGGCCTATATCTGTTATTTCAGACATAGATATTGTAGTGCAGGTTCATTACACATATAAACAATAGACATGTATAAATTGTAGTGAAAATAGTGGCCCCAGTATTGAACCCTGGGGTACTCCAGTCAGAACAGATGAGTCACAGTTCCCCATTCAGTGATAATGTTCTACTGCATTTAAGACATATTCAGTTATTACAAGTGGTATTATTGATCTAATATTGATTGTGTCTATCAAAGTCTAAAAATGTAAAACAAAATAAAAAAAGGAATTAAAATAAGAGCTTAAATTTGGAATGTAAGCAGAGTCATGTCAGCTGATGCCCATATACAGAAATTAAATATTTTGAAACTCTTCTCACTGAAATGATTGGGATACTGTGATTTGTACTCGATATATAAAGTGGGTACGATGTGTAGAAATAGGAAGAATAAGAGGAATGTGTCTAAAAACTAAATGATTCCAAAGTTATAAGCAACAATGTAATGAATAGAAAGTGTGCAGCTGAAAAAGCAAATGTATTAGAATGCAGTGGAAAAGTTTTTCATGTGCTAATGTTGTCTTATTTATTTATTTATTCATTTATTTATTTATTTTGTCTTACCTTTATATTTCCTTCATGAACACTGCCAAAATATTTGGAAGGGTTTGGTATTTCCTTCCCCTTCAGATCTCTGAAACAAATCAGACAGTCATTACATAAAAGCAATATTGGATGGGGAAAAAAATGACAAACCATTTGTACATTCACACCTAAATTATACTCACATTCTCTTTTTGCAATATCCGTAAACGGCCAGCAGCACAATGATGATGCCTGAGATGATGACCACTAACACGGTCACCAATAATATCTGATCCTGACTCTGTTCTGAAAAACATCACTCACGTCACAGTGTGTAATATGTGTGTAAAAGAAAAATCACTAAACAAAGATTTCTATAGGGGTGGGGGGCTCTATTTAATCAAATTCTACCTAAATACCTTGATCTTCTGATGCTGGTGTGGTGTCTGTTATTTGACTCCAGTCGCTCCAGTGGGGTTTATATTCAATGTTGGGCTTCACCCTGACCCGGACCTGGTGAGGCCCCTGGAGTCTACTGTACAATCGCAGCTCTTGACGGTCTGGATAAAAATCATGAGCCTCCTATCAACAGATTAAAGCAATTACAAAAACATAATATCCAGAGAAGAAACAGGGTTAGAGAATCATACTAAACCATTTCTGACTCCAGAAATGAGTAAACAGAGCCCTACCAGTTAATATTATGTTAACCCTTTGATGCATGAATTATGATAACGTTAGTCGAGATTTTTTTTCTACGTGTTTTTATTCCTGTTTAGGCATGAAAAAACCCCCAGTGTGATTGAAATCTGTTTAATGAACCTATTTTTTATGGAGTTACAAAAATAAAAACTGGATGATATCAGCCTAACTGCGCTTGACGTCCCTAGCGGTAGCAAATCTAATGTGCTACCGTAGTAGTCTAGTTACGCTCAATGTAACTTTTGGCTAGATCTCCCTGAAACTGGTAGATGAATCACGGTGAAGAGTATAGAGTCAGAGGGCGGGCGTAAAATGACACGGTAACGATTCGGAAAGAAACAACCACAAAATAACCATAGAAGAAGAACAACAACGACAATTGATAGCTACTGACTGGGTAGCGACTTCCTTTTATCAAAGATGAGTGAACAATGTGAGAAAATGTCAGCAATCTTTAAATAATCTTTACAGAAATGACAACAGACGTTATATTTATGACGTAAAACATAAATATTAATCAATTAAAATAAAGTAAAAGAGAAGAATGCAGATAAAACTCTTCCAGTTCTATACACATTTGAACAGGACTGTTTTGGATTTAAACATTGTCAGATCAATGCCATCATCAGGAAAACTGTTTTAGAGTTTAGCTACATGGAACTGAAATGCAGCTTCAACATGTTTTGTCCTGACTCTGAGCTCCAGTAAAAGGCCTCTCCCTAAGGTGCTCAGGATCCCAGATGGTTCATATGGGACCAACATGTCCCAGATGTTTTTGATGTTAAACCATGGACAGACTTCTACAAAAGCAGAGCTGTTTTAGTTTAGTTTAGTTTAGTTTAGTTTAGTTTAGTTTAGTTTAGTTTAGTTTAGTTTAGTTTAGTTTAGTTTAGTTTAGTTTAGTTTAGTTTAGTTTGCACTTTAGAAGATGAAAAATACATAAGTAAGTATAACTAAATATAAAATATAACAATGCAAGGGAGGCCAAAGGATTAATATGCTTATTTTTATTTTATTTATTTTGGGTAATTTAACAAGGACAGCATACATTAATGAAGATGTGCCAATATTAGAATCAACCATTGTCTCTGGGCCAGATGTAATATGCCAGCATCCATAAAATTCACCTTCTATCATTATGATTTCTTTAGATTAGATTATGTGATATCAAGGGGAAGGGTCTACTTTATACTCTATACTTTATAGAAATCCTGAGTGTTATGACACTGTTTTTGCTTTTAGATCAACTCTATACTGTCATGCATACAACTCCTTTTTTTTAATGTCCTGAACTCGGTCTTGACTTGGACTTGAAACCTCTTTGGACTTGGTCTTGACCAGTCCTAGTCTTAGACTTGTCTTGGATCCACAAAGGTGGTCTTGACTATAGCCCTGCCATCCTCTCATCATCCCTTATCTGAGAAACCAACTAACCAACTAACTAACTAACTAACTAACTAACTAACTGAAGACAAAATGTGAACATGCATGCACTCTCACCTTCCATGTCTGCTGATCCTTTTTTATTTGAACTTGAAAGATTAATGTATCAAGGTACTTAGAACGAGGGCTGCCTGGATCCCATGTGATCAACGTCTCATTAGTGCTGCACGTGACATTAGGGATGCCAGGAGGGTGCATTTTAACTGCCATGTTTGGGAACACAATCATACAAAACACATGCACATAAATCCACCCAAACACAAAAATGGGAAAAAGTGAAATCAGTGAATTCCTTTAAAAAACAGTGAGCCACCTGTCTATTAAGAAAGTAACTGTCCTTACTCTTAGCTGTGCTGGTGTCACATAAATGAAACATCTTCCCAAAGTTAATGAACAATACCACTGGGGAATAATTAAAAAAAAAAAAAAAATCTCAATTTCTAAGGTGATTCAAACAAAAATTTCCATGCTGATTTCAGTCAGTTTCTTTGCAGCACATCAAGTTTTTTCCCCACAGCTTACTCTTCAGATAAGTAAAATTCCACTGCATAGCTGTAGTAAGATGTTCCAGCTGATTATGACTGGACTCATCTACAGCTACATGGAAACTTGTTAGTGCAGTTACCATGGAGACAGTGTGGTGAGAGATGTGTGCAGCTCCCAATAGAGCAATATAATTACAATATAATTACATATAATTACATATAATTACAGTAGCCATATCCTTTTTTAAAAACACAATATTGTTAAACAAACACTACAGTCATGCATGTTTCTTTCATAATTAATTATATGTCAATCTTTGAAAATTATAATAAAACAAAGACACACCTGTTAAGTACAGAAATGTCCACATTTTAAGGAAACTAGGATCCTACTGTATAGTTCAGAAACTTAACATGATAGAGAAAAACTGAGATCAGTTTTGGTTTCCACACCCAAAAATGAATTTAAAACAGCTGTCAGATCTAACTCAACAAAAATTGTGTTCCCCAGTGTAATGTGTCTGGAATATGTTACCAAAGAAGAAAACATTACTCACTGTGATCCTTTGGGCAATAATTAGTGATCTTCATCACCAATGTGTCATTACATTTTAGGGTGATGTTGGTTGATTCAAACATATTGAATGCCTGGAATGAGATATATGGCTGTTAACCCATGAACACCCAGTGGTAGTTTTGTGGAAGTTTGAAAACCTTTTTCCCCACTATATTTAACTTTTCTTAAGTGATTGATCATGGTTTATTGTACTATTAACCTCTGAATGTTGCAGTGTTTTCAATGAAAATCAGGTATTTTCCTATATTTAAGTCACTGATCAAAGTAAAGTTGAAAGTTATGATAAAAACGGAGAAAAATTAACTTTTTAAGCAACAAGTCAATAACAGAATGTAAAAACAATCATTTGCATCTACTGTCCTTGATCAAATTTACATACACACACACATACATACATACATACATACATACATACACACACACACATACATACACACATACATACATACATACATACATACATACATACATACATACATACATACATACATACATACATACATACATACATACATACATACACACACATACATACATACATACATACATACATACATACATACACACACACACATACATACATACATACATACATACATACATACATACATACATACATACATACATACATACATACATACATACACATACATACACACACACATACATACACACACACACACACACACACACACACACATACATACATACATACATACACATACATACACACACACATACATACACACACACACACACACACACACACACACATACATACATACATACATACATACATACATACATACATACATACATACATACATACATACACACACATACATACATACATACATACATACATACATACATACACACACACACATACATACATACATACATACATACATACATACATACATACACATACATACACACACACATACATACACACACACACACACACACACACACACACATACATACATACATACATACATACATACATACATACATACATACATACATACATACATACATACATACATACATACATACATACACATACATACACACACACATACATACACACACACACACACACACACACACACACACACACACACACACACACACATACATACATACATACATACATACATACATACATACATACATACATACATGCATGCATGCATACATACATACATACATACACACACACACACACACACACACACACACACATACATACATACATACATACATACATACATACATTATTGTATTTTCATGGAACACTGGAGTCTGGAATAAAGTCATCAATCAATCAATCAATATTGTTGTATCTCAATATTTGAAAATTCCTAGAAAACAAGCACATCCTTGTTAAGTGCAGTATTTTTTATATGTTTTAAGAAAACAGGAATCCTATATTACAAAAACTTGACATGATAAGAGCAAAAACTGAAATCAATTTAAATGAAAATCAGGTATCTTCCTATATTTAAGTCACTAATCAGATTAAAGTTGAGAATAAATTGTGAATTGTGTGAAAGTATTATAAAGTGTTACCAAGTTGGGTATATCAAAAACAGAGAAAGTGACTTTTTTTAAACAAACAAGTTAGTCAGTAAATGTAGAAACAAGCATCTACATCCACTGTCATTGATCACATTCCATTGGTTTTACTGGTGAATCAATGTTATAGAAAAGGGCTGTTTCCACGGTAACTACAGAGCCAAACGGGTCATATCTGATGACCAGGAAAAAAATAATTAACTGTATTTTGTATTTTACATCAATTACTTGCATGTGTTGATAAAAGTAATGGATTAACAAGTATGAAACATTTTTAACCAGTAGATGCTTCGTGTTGCCAGTTTGCAATTTTGCATCTTTATTGGTAAATTGATATTGTTTGGATATTCACATGAATGGCCAGTCAAAGTAACTTACCTTTTTATCAAAGTAAATACTGCAGCCTGGAGGAGAGGTTCCTTTTTCTATGTTGCAGCTTCGGCTAAGTACAAAAAAGGATCAAATAATCACTGACTGCCTCAGTTTGTAATTAATGTATTTTTTTTTTTTTTTGCTGTAACTAACAGAGTAAACATGTGTGTCCTCATTAAATCTACAGTCTTACATTAATGGATCAGGATTGAATGTCCTCACACTGGATATAAAGCAGTTGACACCAGGATCAAATGGAGAGCCACTCCATGTACAGCTGAGGTTACGGACAAAGTCAGTCACACATGAAAGTTCTGTGGACATAAAACAACAGGGAAAAAATGACAGGGACCAATCAGGATAAAATGTATTCTGTGAAATTAATTTACTTCTTTAAATGATCATGAAATGTGTACAATAATATCTTTCATCTAAAGTTAACCCATAAAGACCCAGCGCCAAAATTAATTAGTCTCTATATTTAACTTTTGCTAAGGGACTTATCACTATTTATTACAATATCATTCTCTGTATTTTGTGGAAAATCTAACATTTTCCTGAATTTGATTCACTGATCATGTAGATGTTCTTAAAAGCACAGAGTAAAGCAAACTGGAGTCAAAGTGACTTTTTCAGCAAATATATCAATGAAATGAACATAAAAACAAGTATCTCCAGTCACTATCATTAATGAAAATTATGGCTGTAGAGGTTGATGACATAATAAATGTGCCCGTTTTAAAATGTAATAGGCCAATAAGGTAATAAAACTCAACATAAGAACTTCTAATGGAATAAGATAAGATAAGATAAAATTTTATTAATCCCGTAGGAAATTGTTTTGCCAGATCGCTTGAAAGATTACAGTAAATATAGACAATAGAGCATCAAAATAAGGTAAACAATAGAGCATCAGAAGAAAAATAAGTGTCATTAAAATAAGTGTGTGTACATATTGCACCTGGCATTGAGCTTAAAGTGACCTATGGTATTGAGGTTGGTATTGCACATGACCATGTAAAAGAAAATTATAATAATAGTAATAATTCAACATAATGTTGAAGGTAGTATTGTACATGGTTTAGAATAATAAATATACTATTGCACATGGCATGGTGAAGAGTGTGAACTGTACATTTTATCAGAAATTATTATATAATAATATAAGTTATGACATTATTGGCTCAGTTATTACATTTGCAAAGATTTTCTTTTTTTTTTTTTCACTAGGGCACTAATGTAATAAAGTATTACATTATTGGCCAAAAGTTATTATGGTATTGGTTCGGGACTTTCATTATTATTGGCCTAGTTCATCTTAAAAAGAGCACATTTATTACGTTATCGGCTGTTATTATACTATTGGCCTCTACAGGGCTGTTAAAATTAATGCATTGTTGTGGATTAATCCATCATATTGATTCATCTGATAAAAATTTTTAACACATTATCTGAATGTACGATGGTTAGTGTTGTATAAACGCAAATGTGCAGATGGAAAAATAGAAGATGCTAAACAACACAATATCTGAGAACAAAAAAATACAAGAGGGAATAGTTTACAGTTAAAATTATTAGACACACTCTGCAGAACAGAGTTTTCTTTACACAGATTGAAATAACACATTAATGCGAAATGTACATTAGTCAGAGCTTCAGCTAACACATTAACTCGCTTGGAATCAAAATGTTTAGTGCACATATTATTTATCCTCTTCTTTCTTGAGTCTGTTTTCTCATGAAAAGTAAAATTCATAATTCATTTTAAAATTAGATTAGATTTTTTTTTTTTAGATTAAAAATGAATGGTATTTAATTATGATTAATCAACAATAATCCAAAGAAACCCTGTGATTAATCTGATTAAAAATGGTAATAGATGAGTTTGACTTGTAAATCAGTGTTTTGAATTATTCCAGTGTTTCCATGGTAACTATTGTAGCCTCTGAATGTCCAAATGAGTCATATCTGATGACAATGAATAGATGACAAACTATGTATTTTACTTTATCATTTCACCATATCAATAGGTTTAGTGGTTCAGAAGTTATTAAACATTTCAGATGAGTGGATGGTTTTGGTTGCCAGTGGCTCTTTGGGTCTTTATGGGTTCATTTAAGTATGTTGTGAGTCTTAGGTGTGCTCATACAAAACCTTGTAAACTTCTGTGACAGTGGGTGGCGTTGACTAAAAACAGAACGACAGCTGCATATAAGGACCACTGCATCTTCACAGCCATGCCCATGACGTGACTGGAAACACAAATAATAAACACACACTGTATTTTAGAAAAACAAACTGGATTCCTCTTTTCATATTACACTGCATATATTTTTTTAAATAGACTCATTTCTGAAACAGACGTCAGCAGTTTTAATTGACATGCTTCATTCACACTGAATAACACTCTTCCTGAAAAGTTGGCAGCTTTAAAAGAACTAATGATACTTGACTAAAAACTGGTTCACTGTAGAGAATATGTAAAGCAGTTGTTGTATGAGGTCAGTTTTAGTCATACTGCTTCAGTTTTGATTACATCCATAATGTGCAAAAACACAGTGTTAAAGTTGACATATAATTAAATAGAAAAGATACACAATGTGCTCTGTGTCTATAAAAAAAAAAAAAAAAAGTGGGGGGAGGGTTGATTTGTTTGTAACATTTCAGCACTTTGTTTTAATAGCCGTTACAAATTTTCCATCATAAAGTGAGCTAATGGAAAATGTACGAAAGTGTCACTGAAATGAACACTTGTAACATACTTAATGAATAGGAGGGGAAAAAAAAACTACACCAACAGACATGGAAAACTAAATTCATTTTTTTCAGTAGAAGTTCTATATGACGCCAAAAATGACATTTTGACATTGATAAATGACAGTACCTGCTCTAGCCGTGGGTCTCTGAGTAGAAACACATTGCCGTCTCCTCTGATGTCAAGCCAAGTTTTAGAAGAGTAAACTCTCCTGCTGCAATTCTGTACCTGTTTTTATCAGTAGCTTTAACCTTTTAACCTCTCTCACTCATCCCTCTGTCTCCTCAGTCAGATAATGTGCTCTTCTTCTTCTTCTTCTTCTTCTTTTTCTTAAGTGCCCGGTGACATTTTCCATTTATAACCACAGCGTCTCTCTGAGGCTTACAGGAAGCCTAGTGAAGCTGTGAGTGATAGTGAGAGAGGATGGGCCGATTTTGGGTTTTGGGTTCGGGCGGGAGGTGGTGGAGGTGTCAGTGGGGGTGTTGGAGGAAGGTAGATTGTAGAGTGAAGCTCCTCCTCTTGTTTACCAGCAGTAGCAGTTGCAGAGCAGCTACCTGGACCCCCCATAAGAGGTCTTAAGATAATAAACTGAAATTACAAAGCACACCACATCCTGTTTCAATCACAATGTTAAGTGGGTCGAATGAAGACAGACACACATTTGTCCTATGAAGTGGTTTATGTAAATGAAACTTGCCTTAAACAGAAGATTTGGAGGATTAAAGAGTCTAAACTTACTAGATTTAGACCCATGAGGTTATTTAGGATGCACACACATAAAGTTGTACAGCAGCAAAACCACTGCCGTTACAGCCACAACCACTGCAGACTACATGTGGGACTCAAGTGTTTCTGTAGACACAAAGAGGAAAAGAGGTTGAAAGTTAAAGCAGCAGCCTGCTTACTATTTAAAGGTCACAAACCACAAGTCTTATTGTCGATCACTATGCAGCGCTAAAGTAAAAAAAAAAAATGACACCTTATCTTGTCAGAGGACCAACTTGTAATTTACAATGAAAGTCAAATCTGGATGAATTATTTCAAAGTGGAGCAACAAGTTGAGACTTAAACAAAGAATTTAGATGATAACACTGTAACACAGGCATGTTAACAGCTGTGGTGTTTCCTTTTTATGACACTTTTTAATCATTTAGGGACTGAGAACAACTCTGTTGTCTGTGGAGGACATTGTCTGGGTGTCCTCTACATCATGTTTTGACATTTTCTGCAGACAGGACAGTCCAGTACCAACACTAGTGGAGCTGATGCAGACTGAGGCCTGGGGTAGTTCTGCTGAAACCACCAGCAAAGGTCAGTTTAATGGTATTGTGTCAAACATTCCAGTCTATATCTTCATATTGATTGTTTCCTCACACAGAACCCAGGTCATCCACATGGACACTGATGACCAGCAATGATGCTGATTTAGTATATTTCACTGATAAGAGTCTGGATGATCTTTTTCATGTACAATTATGGTTTTGCATAAAACAGATGGAGCTCTTTCTACAGCTTCTTGTTGTCTTTGTGGATGTATGAACTGACAACAATTTCTGTGTGCATTTTCATCGTGGTAATTTGATGTTTCTTCATACAATGCATCCTGAAGGTCAAAGGTCATGCACACTCAATAGTGTCCTTGGCCTGTACATGCTGAGATCACTATGGACTCCTTCAACCCTTTCTTACAATATGTGCTGTTGATAATCAAACACTGACACATACTGCTTTTGAGCTTTTTGATTGAAAAACTTCTCACCATTCAGTATAAAATGTTAAACCACAGCTTATCCTATGATATATGTCAAATTTTCTTGATCTTCTCACATATATTTTCAGTATATTTTCAACCTCAGACAACAGTGTTACTACAAAGGTTCCTACAAAGGAACTAACATCTGCCTCTCAGACACAAAAACATGCTTTTAGGATGCTTTGAATAACCATTATTTAATAAAAGAGCATTATTAATGATAGTGAAAATAATAAATACACAATAAACAAACAAATAAGAAAAACAAAAGCAAACCTCTGACGTATGTACATTTGAATGAATACCTAAAAATATCCATACAGTATTTTGAAATTAAATATTGTGATATTTAACAGAAACAATATTTTTTTTTTTTACATCCATATCTCTAACGTGACATTATATTGTTTGTCATTTCTAAAGAAAATTGGCTGCCAATTAAAAAACATTTTATTGTAGATATTGTGAAAATGGAAAAGGATTATAGCTATTACAAAAGCATAAAATAAAGTGTGACTTCACTCATTTTACAACACATCAGGAAAGCATTGTTCTATTGTTCTATTGTCACATTTAAGGCCTCGCAGTCAAATAGCAATATGTGTCATCGTACGTTCAGTGAGGGGCTTTTGTGTGAGTCTCCACACACAAAGCAGGTCTGAAAACCACAAAAGCATTCACGCAAACAACAAAAGTTGCAAAACAGTTCATTTCAACTCAGCAAGCGGCAGGTTTTGGCGCAAAAATTTGTTTTTTTTAAGTCTGCAGTGGTGATCAGCAGCACATCTACCCCCCTCACCCCCCTCACCCTGTTCCTGCAGTTACCTCAGTGTCAGCATCAGTAGGTAACAGTGACAGGAGGGCAAAGGGAGGGGTGAAGTAGTGAGGGAGGAAGAAGTAAGGAAGTTTATAGCACTCGCTGAAAGGTCAAAGTCCGCTCTACTTGAGGCAGGAAGCGGCTGAGAAGACCGTAGTGATGCTTGTGCTCGGAAGGCAGCGAGGAACCAGTCTCCATTAACAAACCACAAAGGGGGGCTGGGGGCTGGGGGGGGGGAGGTGAGAAAAATGGTGCAATTTTATGAAAACATGTAGTTATCAGTATAAATAAAACTGCAAGTTGACTTTTTACAAGTACATTTGATATTCGAATAATTTTAAGAGACCCATTTGATAAGTGACACAACTGACACTCAATATTATCTTATTTGATTCAATGTTTTTATATTTTCTTTTAAATTTACCTTAATTTAATTTACCTTAATTTAATTTTTAAAATTATATTTTGTTTGTTATTTTATTTATATTAATATTATTGTATTCTCACACCAGACCTTTCTGTGTGGAGTTTGCATGTCCTCCCCGTGTCCACGTCGGTTTTCGCCGGGCACTCTGGTTTCCTCCCACCATCCAAACACATGCACTGATAGGTTAACTGGTTAATCTAAATTGTCCATAGGTGTGAATGTGAGAGTGATTGTTTGTCTATATATGTTCAGCCCTGCGATGAACTGGCGTCTCATACAGGGTGTACCCCGCCTTTGCCCATTGTAGCTGGATTAGGCCCCCAGTGACCCCAGTGACCCTAGTGAGGATAAAGCGGGTTCAGATAATGAATGAATGAATAATATTATTGTTATGATTATTGTTATTATTATTATTATTATTATTATTATTATTATTATTATTATTATTATTATTATTATTATTATTATTATTATTATTATTATTATTATTATTATTATTATTATTATAAATGAATTCATGAATTAATTGTATTTATTTATTTTGGGGATATATATATATATATATATATATATATATATATATATATATATATATATATATATATATATATATATATATATATATATATATATATATATATATATATATATATATATATATATATATTAGGGCTATCAAATTATTTAAATGTTTAATCAGATTAATCACAGTGTTTCTGTGGATTAATTTTGATTTGATTTCATGATTAAATATTAATTGCCTTTCATTTTGCATAAGCAAACAGACTCAAGAAAGAAGAGAATTTATCTGCATTTAAAGTGTTTGTCATAACCTAGGTGATGCATTAGCCAAAGTGTTCGCTGAATCAACAACTAATGTATATTTCATGTTAATGTGGTATTTGAAGCTGGAAACGTCTGTCTGTCTAATGTGCAAAACACTTTACGTCAGCCAACTGTTCAGTCTGGTTTTTTTTTACACTCAAATTTCCTACAAAATACACATATAAGTACACTAAGAAACACAAAAAATTGGGAGACAATATGACAATATGAGTATTCAACACCTTCAACAGTTTCAACAAAACAACTGTTTCATTTAATTGTGTTAAAATGTTTCATCAGATTAATGATGATGATGGTGATGATGATGATGATGATGATGATGATGATGATGATGATGATGGTGATGATAATGATGATGATGCATTAATCTGCATTAATGCATTCATTTTGACAGCCCCATTACTCTAAGTCTATGCACTAAACCAAGAAGGTAGCATCCATGTAAGCTGTGGCTGGAGTTGACTTAAGCTCAGTGTCCTGTGATACATTATCTGGCTCATTTACAGGATACTTCATCCTCTTGGATGGACTTCCTGTCAAATCTGCCTTAAACCCATCAACATCACACTATCTTTATTTTACTAAACTGATGTCAAAGATGCTAAATGTTAGCATAAGCAGCAGACAAAGTACCAGTATGAAACTGCTGAGGATGACTATTAGTCCTCAGGTCTTTACAGTTTATCTGACACATGATATGACAGACCTTAGCTGGATCTTCTTGACCGTTACTTGTCAACTTCAAACAAAACCTGGAGCCCTATCTTTGTTGGTAGAGAAATGATCTGATTGCAACAACTGATACTTATCATCACCATCGTGCAGGTTTAACTTGACAGGAGAGGCAGTCATTTGCGACAAAAAGCAGGTTTCAGTGGTTTAATATGAAACCACCTCCATATGCTGCTGTTACACATGACACGCAGAAGCCAATGAGTGGTTGAGCTGCTGCTACGAATGGCAGTTAGTAGACGAGATCCTTTACTTTAAGTATGAGTATAGGGACTCTTGGCTGATCGTGTTTCTCACTCCTTTTTGGCAGCACATAAAGTATTACACCGGGGAACACAATTTTTGGTTGAATTTGTTTTTTGGTGCAGAAAACTGATCTCAGTTTTTCCTCTTATCATGTTAAGTTTTTGTAATATTGGATTCCTGTTTACTTAAAACAAGTGAAAAATACTGTATTTAACAAGTATGCGCTGAAAAAAAAAAAAAATATATATATATATAACTTATCTTTACTCTGATCAGTGACTTAAATATAGGAAAATCCCTGATTTTCATTGAAAACACTGCAACATTCAGAAGATAATATTACAATAATCAATGATCAACACCCTTCAAAAAAATAAATAGAGGTTTTGAAACTTCCACAAAACTGGGTCTTCATGGGTTAACAGCCACATATCTCATTCCAGGCATTCTTTTTTATTTATCAACCAACATCAGCCTGAAATGTAATGACACATTGGTGTCACATCACTAATTCTTACCCAGTGTATCACAGTGAGTAATGTTTTCTTCTTTGGTAACATATTCCAGACACATTACACTGGGGAACACAATTTTTGTTGAGTTAGATCTGACAGCTGTTTTAAATTAATTTTTGGGTGTGGAATCTAAAACTGAACTCAGGTTTTCTCTATCATGTCAAGTTTTTAAACTATAGGATCCTAGTTTCCTTAAAGCGTCATCATTTCTGTACTTAACAGGTGTGTCTTTCTTTTATAATAATTTTCAAATATTGACATATGATTAAATATGAAAGAAACATACAAGACTGTAGTGTTTGTTTAACACTATTGTGTTTTTAAAAGGATATGGCTACTGTAATTATATTGTAATTATGCACACACCTCTCACCACACTGTCTCCATGGTAACTGCACAAACAAGTTTCCATGTAGCTGTGGATGAGTCCATTCATAATCAGCTGGAATGTCTTACTACAGCAAACCAGTGGAATTTTGCTTATCTGGAGGGTAAGCTGTGGAGAAAAAAATTGACATGCTAGAAAAAACTGACTGCAATTTTGGAATCAGTACAAAAATTGTAGTTTTAATCGGCGTAAAAATGTAACTCAACAGAATTTAACAAACCAGAGCCCAAATTTACCGAGGCTATAAAACTCAGCACTCAGTCCACTCTCTCCAGTTGATTTTATTTCAGTCAGTGTCTTTGTCTCTTCCTCGCTACCTCAACTTTTTCAGGTTCCAGTAGAATGTGGAAGAGAGGGGCGGAGTCAGCTGTGGCTCATTTGCATTAAGGCTTTAGACACTAAAACCACGTGTTTTAAAAAAGGTCTGTTTCTCCAGGTTGAAGAGGCTGCTGTATCTCTGCATCAATGTAATATTCTGACCAAAGCATGTCACAGACAGGTCACTGAGACCCCAGGGAATTGAAAATGGGCATGATATGTCCCCTTTAAGTGTTTTATGGTGAGCTCATCTCTGTTTACGTTCACACTGCAAGGAAAATGAAACAAATGTGGCTTTTTTTCCCCACAAATGTAACTCATATCTACATTTTTTGACATTTAAAACAACCCAAATCTGACATGTATTAGTTTTGTTTTTGTTTGCTTTCTGAAATCAGACCCTAGCCATTTTTATATTGATATTTTTCAGTACCCCTTCAAGTCATCAGTGCTTTATCTGACTTTTTCATCCCTGAAATGTGACAGATGTTACAATTATGTGGTGAAGGACGTGGGACACAGCAAAATCCATACTTACTTCTCCAGGGTAGTAGTGGGTCTAATGTCAGTTACATTTATATTAGAATATTAAATTATCACGTAAAACTTATAATAAAAAAAAATATCTGAATTCATTATTAAGACTTGAAATGTGAACGCAGCCTGAGTGACAATATATTTTAGTTAAGAGTGACACAAACGTTCTCCTATCTTTGGACAGATCAACCTAAGACCACCTTTCAGAAAATTCAGGACCATATATAGAAGTGACTCATATCATAACTGAGAGGATTAGATAGATTCCTTGTGCTTTGTGCTGTTGTGAAAACACATATGGGAGTCACATGTGAGTGAAAAGATCAGATTTGGGACACACCATAGCCAAAGAGAGCTCACAAAAAAATAGAACATACAAAGAATAGAAAAAGAAAAATATCGTACAAAGACAAAATCAACTGTATATATGTTAAAAATTTTATAATGAGTTTAAAGGTAACAAGGTATTTAAAAATACAGCATCAGTCGCTTCTTTAACACAACACAAAGTTTTTCATTTTGACTTGAATATGAGATTTTTGCAAAACCTAGATCAACATAATGTGTATTTTTCAATGAATGCAGCTGCAAAACATTTGACATTTACCCAGACATTTATGAATACCAGCAATATTTGACTGAAGACTGAACTCTCACACATTAACATTCACCAAATGTTGTGGGGGACACCCATTAAGTTCAGATCAGGTACATATTAATGTTTGTTGTATTGTGTCAAATGAACAAAGTAGACTAAAGATGTAATATTTCACTTTTTTTAACCCTTTAAAATTCCAAGGATCCACATATAGGCCAGAAGTAGTCGCTCAAAAATGTTAATTAAACCACCCAAACCTGTCCCAAATGTCACATGACCTAATGTACTTTGACAACAGAGGTTCTTACACATCGGAAAATATAAACCACTCTCAGATCAAATAACCACAGCAGGTACAACCACTCATTTGTTCAAAATACAAACAGCTGATCTGAACCTTTATGTCTCATAATTATCCACATATTCCAACAAAATACAGTCATAGTCCAACAAAAACATCAAAACAAACAAAAGTTTTTTTACAACTGTAGTCCAAAACACATTAATAAATATCCACAAATGGCTATTGCATCATTTAACAGGACCTGCCTCCATTATCCCAGTTTTCATCTTAATATTTTCATTTATAATATAAGCAAACACTAATTGCATGTTATGAAAATAGTTCAAGAACAACATTCAATAAACTTCATTAAATAATTTAGGCGACATTGAGTGGAAGTTTAAAGAGTTAAGCAACATCTGAGAAAACAACAAACTTCATATCCTCCTTGCACACATTTTACCTGCTATCTCTTATCATTGTGAAAACACATTTTAGGTGACTGTGACCTTTGACCTACATTCACCAAAATTTAAATAGACCACCTTGCACCTTTCCTGAAAACTTCATGGAAATTGCTCCAGTAGTTTTTGTGTAAACTTCCTGACAAACAAACCAATAAACAAACCAATAAACCCACACACAAACATTACCCCTCTCCCCCTTGGGGGATGGGGTAACAAATGAAGAAGACAATTGTGGTTGTAATAAAACACACATAAAAGCCACATTGTATTTTACCTCCACCACAAGCACCAGCTTTTTTTTTTATATATATATACAGCTAGAGGGGAGAGGAGGATTGTTTTTGAGTGGGTTTGTTTGTCTGTCAGCAGGTTTATCCAAAACCTACTGGACAAGAAGAAGAATAGATCCCATTACATTTTGGTGAATGTAGATCAAAGGTCTCACCCACCAAAAATGTGTTTTCACAATGATAAGAGATCAGGTAAAATGTGTCTGGAGGAGGAGGAGGGGTGTTATACCAGGCACCACTTGTTCTGTTTAATTTCATTGTACTTTCTATCATATAAATTCACACACAGGGTATGTACTATTGTTTAATATGTACACACAAATGATTTCCTTCTGGTTTAACTAAAAGGAAATCACATGTAGTATGTTATCTATACCCACTAATCTTAAGTGAACTTTTAAATACATATTCATGTTCACTTATTGGTAAGAAATAAGAATATAAGATGAATATTTACACCACATACTTTATTCTTTTGTTTCTGTTGTAACCATGTGTGTTGAATGTGTGTGTTGTGGTTTCACAGTATTTCGCAGGACATCATTTTGTCTTTTTGCCTCTTTTCTCCACTTCTGTCAGTGTCTTGTTAAGTTTATGGGTCAAGATATTCCTCTCCGTCCACTGAACTGTGGGTGAACAGTAATGAAAAACACATCTGAAAAAGTACTGACAAACACAACAGGATATAAAAATGAAAGATGAAGGATGAAATACAACCTACTCAAGTCATCTGTCTTATGCCCAAACCAGAGATGGGGGTCTGGAGGCCAGGGGTGCAGGGGGTGGCTGATGTATGAGTCCCTACTGAGGGATTTCCACTCCACAGGAGCACCTAGACACAATCCACACAAAATACACAGTGAATGAGTTGAAAAATATGAAGGAACACTGGACTCACGTACAGGACAAGAAGCTTTTAACAACTGTAAGAGGAAGTTTAAAACCATCAAATATGACCAAATAAGACAAAACACTCACTTATTCCCATAGGCCAGACAATCATTTGTACACAATGTAGTTTATAATAAATAATAAATAATAATAAATGAATGAACAGGGCATTAACTGGACATAAACCAAGTGTCTCCACCCACTGTCATTGGTCCAACTCCATGGGTTTTACAGGTGAATAAATGTTGTAGAAGATGATGGTGTTTCCACATTCACTCAGAGCCTCTGAACGTCCATATGTGTCATATCTGATGAACATGAAAAAAAGACAAAGAGCCAATTCCAATTCCTCCCTTAACACTCAATGTCAAAAATGTGCGCTCCCGTGAAGTGCAAATGCTGTCCCAATTCTAAGAATGTTAAGTTGAGGGGCAGGTTTGAGGGCTGTATAGCCCTCAATACTGAGATTCTCCGACACCACCCCAGGGAGCAAGGGTTACCCAGAATGCATTGCGTATATTCAGCAACAGACATGGCTTCAAAGAAGTTGAGCTACAAATGTAAGTATTTTCTTTGTTAATGGAGATATAAAACTTACAAAAATCATTGTATTATCTTAGTTTAGTTTAGGTCTATTTTATACATTATGTACATCATTGTTGCATAACATGTATTTTTTATTTTATAATCTTTTGTCAATAGCAGCTGGTGTGGACAAGCTAGCTATCATTTAAGTTAGCTAACGTTACAAAATCAGTCATTTTTCACAGCGGTAATGTAGTTGTTTTATCAAGATAACAGCCTATATAACATGTTTGTGCCGATAATGGTATAAAATGAACGGGCTAATATCATCTGCTGTAGCCGCAGAGTTATCTAATGATAGTTATAGCTGGTGTTTACCTTTCATTTAGCCATTGTATGTGGTGACAGCTGAATATGGTTGTGTTATTGTTGTGTTATTTATACAGATTATTTATTTGATAGCTCTAACTGAAGGAATCATTTACAGATAGTCCACAACAATGTCAAAAACGTGGACCTGATGGACCAGTGGATGATATCTGTGTTTGTGGCTTATCATTAACAATTGTGTCTCATTTCAGGGACTACAGAAACAATGCGGGCCCTGATTAATTTCAGGACCAACATTTAAGAGGTGTCCCATTTCCAAGTCACAAATAGCCTTCAACAATCAGTTTTGAGGGTGACTGATTGAGGGTTAAGGGAGGAATTGGAATTGGCCCAAACTGCACTTTGTAACAATTATGTACATGAATTGACAGGATTAGTGGATCAACAGATTCTTTTGGTCTTCACAACTGTTTTTATTTCATTTATGGGGCTGCCGTGGCTCAGTTGGTAGAGCAGGTCATCTAATAACCAAAAAGTTGTCGGTTTGAATCCTGTTATGTCCTAGTCAGTCCTTGGGCAAGACACTTCACTCTCCTTGGCTCCAGTTCCACTCACACTGGTGTATGAATGTTTGGTGGTGGTCAGAGGGGCCGGAGGCATGAATGGCTGCCACGCTTCTGTCAGTCTGCCCCAGGGTAACTGTGACTACTAATGTAGCTTACCACCATCAGAGGGAGAATGTGAGAGTGAATGGATAATAGGTCAGTAATGTAAAGCACTTTGAGTGGCCAAAAAATGCACCATATAAATCCAATTCATTATCATTATTATTTTATTTTATTTTTTCTGATATTATGCATGCTTTTGGTGGTCTAGTTTTACAAAGAGGTAAATAACAGCACAGTGGTTTGTCTTTTTTTTTTTTTTTTTTGCTTGCAACCCCATTTCTGGCTTCAGAGTCTGATTTCAACCAGTTCTAAATGTGAAGTCTCATGAAATAACTTTTACTATGATTTGGTGCTGTATAAAAACAATTGGATTAAATTTTTAACATCACACATTTCTGGTGACCCCAGATCATCCAAATTTATTTTCTCTTGAAAACATTTTTTTTTTTTATTGCTATGAACAAAAATAGTCAAACATGTTGAAGTGGGTCTGATGAAAAAATCTCTCTTCTTTAATGACAGTTGTGAATTTTACACTTAAAGAAGACATCAGATATGATCATATGATTTTTGAACACACCTCTCACTAGCAGTCTTAACACACCATTACCACCACATAAGGTACTACCAAAACAGGATGTTCAAATGGTATGTTTTCCAACCTTTACTCTTCTGTTCCTCTTTTACAAATAAAATAAATTTGACATCTAGTTTACCTCTAAATGTATCAATCATGGTTAAATTTAAGGTAACTAAAACAGATTGTAATTTACTGACAGGAAAACACACTGACCTCAATTTATTATCCACAGTATTTTTTTATTTATGTTATCATGTAATAGTTTGGTATATGATGGTGTAAATAAATATTCATCTTAGACAACATTTAGTCTCTATAAAGTACATTATTATGGACCGAGGCAGAAAAGCCTGGTGTAGATTATTACTGCAAAAAGTGAGAATTTTATTTTCCTTGGTCAGGATATGTACAGTCAAGTCCAGCTTGTATTTACAAGGCTGACAATTAAAACTTAACAAATAGTAACTCAAACTATCAATTATCATTACATTTTTTAAAGCAATTAGTGGAAATTTCAAGTGACCCCATTTGAATACCAGGTAATCCACAATGAGGTCTCAACACTGGAAACACTAATGTAGCAGCATGACAAAATAAAATAAAAATAAAAAAATAATTCATACAAGTGAAGACACTATCACACCTGGAAATACATTGGTACGGAGACAGTGACCCAAACTGTGATAACTGTGGGCAAGTAAGACCGCAGACCCAGATACAACATAAGGAGGTAGAACCAGGGCCGGCACCTCTGGCCTTTCTACCGCTCTCACCTACAACCACAGAAACACATACAGTTCAAAACAAACCAACACGATAATACACTGGAAAAAGCAGAACAAAAACAACCGTTCTCACCTGAGCCATCGCCAGTTTGGGACTTTTTGGCCAATTGAGGTCATACTGAGCTGACAAACCACAGAGTGTGAGCAAAAACAAGTGGTGTTACATTTCTGAAGAATGTCAGGCGAGATACCTGAGAACATTACATCAGGTTTCACCTTGTGTGAAAAGTTGTGACCAGTAAATAGAGACATGTTCAGCCGGTCAGTTTCTTTTTTCTGTTAGTTTGACAGGAGAACAGAAAGGATATGTACAGTCAAGTCCAGCTTGTATTTACAAGGCTGACAATTAAAACTTAATAAATAGTAACTCAAACTATCAATTATCATTACATTTTTTAAAGCAATTAGTGGAAATTTCAAGTGACCCCATTTGAATACCAGGTAATCCACAATGAGGTCTCAACACTGGAAACACTAATGTAGCAGCATGACAAAATAAAATAAAAATAAAAAATCATTCATACAAGTGATGACACTATCACACCTGGAAATACATTGGTACGGAGGCAGTGACCCAAACTGTGATAACTGTGGGCAAGTAAGACCGCAGACCCAGATACAACATAAGGAGGTAGAACCAGGGCCGGAACCTCTGGCCTTTCTACCGCTCTCACCTACAACCACAGAAACACATACAGTTCAAAACAAACCAACACGATAATAACATTAATATACATACTAATCGTGACAATATTCCATGTGTTTAATTTCTTACTGAAGCAAAACTTAACCATTCTTGATAATGGATTAGATTTCTATAGCGCTTTACATTAGTGATCCATTATTCATTCACTCTCACATGCTCCCTCTGGTGGTGGTAAACTACATATGTAGTCAAATTTGCCCTGGGCGTGGCAGCCATTTCGAACTTATGACCCCTCTGACCACCACCAAACATTCATACACCACTGGAGGCAAGGAGAGTGAAGTGTCTTGCCTAAGGACACAACGTACTGACTCGGACAGAGCAGGAATCGGGGTACCATATAACTCCGCAGGTAGTTCAGACACTTTGAAAGTAAATAATCGATTTTCTCATAAGCGGGATAATGTATTGCCCATGCGTGACTATCAGGAAAAAAATTCCTGACGGGGCCAAACAGCACCCCGAAGCCGAAGGCAGTACATTATCCCTTACTTGTTGAATATGAAAATAAACAGCAGTTAAATAAAGATTCTATGAAGAAAATTGATTTATGTCCCAGACATCCCCCATCCTTAGACTCTTCTTCCCAGCAGGGAAAGATTCCAAAAACCCAATAGGAAAAAAGAAACCTCATTGAGAACCAAAGAAGCAGAGATCTGTCAAAATGTACATTGGTGACCTTGACTTTGGCACCTGAAGGTCAAAGGTCATGAACCCAAATGAAAGTGCTCAATAGTATCTGCACTGATATCTGTAATCATTTCCATTTTTATAAACCATCAAAATATAGGCCATTTTAAATAAAGGCAAATTTGTGTAAAAAGAATTTCAAAATTGAAACATTTAAAAACTATGAACAAACTTTATAGATATTGACCCAAAGCTGCTACATATGAAATTTGAAATTAATCCCAGCAATATTTTAGTCACAGAAGATGTTTGAAGAAATTGCTAATAAAGACGATAAGACACAATGCCTTCATCCTAAATCATGGCCCATCGCCTGGTGAGCTAAAATAAAGATTTGAATACTATGCAAATGTCTGATATTTTTTGGCAGATATTTGAAAAAGAAAAAATATGTATGACAGGACTCCTTGCATAAGTGGGAAGAACATCACTGGAGATGATACAGGATTTATGAAGCAGATCAGGAGCTCAGAAAATTAAACATAATTAATATATAGTAGTGGAAAAACGTTTTCATACAACTTTAAAGTTTCACACAATCTCAAATATTAGAAAATATCAAAATAAGAAAAATACCTGAATATATGAAAGGTTTTTTTTGTGTTTCGAAGGGTGTGACTGCATCAATGACCAGAGGATTTCTCTGAAATTCTTGACAGTTTCAACTAGGGCTGTCGAATGATTACAAATTTTAATCAGATTAATCAATTTATTGCTTTGGATTAATTTCAAATAATTATGATTATTCATTTTTAATCTATATTAATTGGATTTAATTTGTGATTAAAGTGAATATACTTGCACTTGGTGGAAGTGAGGTTAGCAGAATCCCTGACGTGTAGTTTTGCATTAATGTAGCGTTTTAATCTGAAAATGTTTCAGTGAAAAGGAAACTGTTTTACAGAGTGTGCAAAAGACAATGTTAGTCGACTGTTCTGTAGGGTTTTGTTTTTTTATGCATTCAAATTTCCCACAAAATACATAAAAAAAGAAACACAAAATATGCAGAGTAAAAAAAAAAAACTATACAAAAACTACACTAAAATACAAAAAATAAACTTAAAAAAAAAAAACTATGAAAAATCCAAGACATGATCAAAAACTTCTATAATACAGAAACACCAAAAAATGTGACAAAATATCAAAACGTATGGAAGAATATGAAAATATATTCAACTAACATGTGTCCCACCTTCAACAGTTTCAACAAAACAACTGTTTCTTTGAATTACGCTAAAATGTATAATCGGTTCAATCATAATGATGGATTAATCTGCATTAATGCATTCATTTTCACAGCCATAGCTTCAACATATCATGTCCTGGATGTGTTTCATTATCTTACTGAAACATCCTGGTTTAACCTCCACAGACCAGAGCACATGCAGAAGTGAGCATACAGACTCAAGTGGAATATATTACAGATGCATCAAGTGTCCAAAAACACTCTTGTAACCACTGTAGATAAAAAAAAAAAGATGAATCAAAATGAATCCACAGTAATCCTGTGATTAATCTGATTAAAAGTTTGACAGTACTAGTAATGTTATTACTGACTGTTCCTACAGCTCAGGGAAAGTTAAATTCAAAACTTTTTAATACTTTTTTTTAATACTGTTTGAAATTAAATTTAAGACCAAGCTGACAATGAACCAAAATTGAAAAAGGAAAAAAAAAAAAAAAAACACCAGATGAATTACCTGGGGGCAGTTTTATCCAATTGTTTATTTTAAATAGAACATGACTTTTTGGTCCAGTTGCTGCTGCTAGTCATAAACAATTTGCATCAAGAAGCATAACTTTAAATTTTTTAATATATAACACACACCATAAACACAAACTTGCAAAAAAAAACTAAGTATAGCTAAAGGAATACTACACCCACAGAATGATGTGCCCTCATTTTCTACTCACCCTCAATTATTTTTGTAATATAAACAGCCTAAATGTTACCAAATACTTTTTATTTCAAACTAATATATCTTACTTATGTGTCCACATTTTTAAGACTTTAGAAAATTCAATTTTTAAGACATTTTAATGCCAATTAAGGCCTTATTTTTAGAATAATTTATTCAATGCCTTTTAATAGTTTTCAAGGATCCATGAGAACCTGGACTGGTGTGATCTATTTCACATCATCCTGGGCTGAATGTGGTCACTAAACTGCCGTGTGACGCCCCTGCTTCTAAGTCCTGTGTGAAATTTCTTCAGTCAGTGATAATTTGGGTTGTTTGCTCATCTGCTGATGTTGTTCCTCTGTGTTTTGACAATTCCAAGGCCAACAACAGTCAATGCCTCTGTCTGCTGACAAGCTTTACAGAGACGCTGTCTTCATTTACCTGCAGGAATTGCCGCCTGCCTTCAGCGCCAAAACTAGCTGCAGCCGTTTTGCTGATGGTGGCGTTACTGCGTTTCACTTGGACAGACCCCTCAGCCGACCCGTGAGAGAGAAGCTATGAGCTGCTGCCAAGAGAAAGATAAGAGACTCCAGATTCAACAGCACACTGGAGCTGACCCCTGTTATCTGATCTACCCTCGTGTTAAAGACCAACTCACAGAACAGATGCATTTTTTTTTGGGTACTTTTATTTAACTTTATTTCACAATTGTATGCCATTTATTGTGTTCTTTTTGTTATAATACCACAGACAAATGTCAACTGGCTAAAACAATATAAAACATAACTTCCACAATATTCTTTATTTATATTATGTACATGCACTCATTTACTTCGAGGCAAAGAAAAAAAAAAAAAGAAAAAAAAAACACTCAGGCCGTCGCTTACTCTCAAGTGCACTTTCATGTTTGTCTTTTCTTGCTGGTTGAGAGGCCATTCCAATGAGGACCCTTCAGCTGTGTTACAAATCTAACAGTTTTTGGATCTATACCTTGATAGATGTATGTATTGTGGGATAAAACAAGTGCAAGTGAACAAGATAAAGCCAGATAAAAACACACAATTCTTGTTACTTTTACTTTTCAACTTATGTTTTATATGGTGCTACAGTATTTTGGGCATCAGATGAAGTTCTGGTTTTGAATGTGCATTGAGGTCATCATTTATTACGGATAGATTCACAGAAACAATCTTCTCACTAAAATTAAAGTATTTCCACTGCAAAAAAGACTTTTTTTAAATGCGTTGGAGGATGCAAAGCCCTGAACAAACTTCATTATTTTCAGTCCTAGAGCTGCAACAATCTATCAATTAGCAGAGTCAAAACTATTCTAATATCTAATTAAAAATGTATGTGGTTTCTGAACTAAAAAAAAAAGACTAAAAGAATTCTTCTCAAATGTGATGCCGTCATTTTTCTGCCCCTTTTTCCTCTTCCAAAGAAAAAATGTGACCGTTTGTTGATGACAAAACCTCAAAGAAGATGCCAACATGGGCTTTTTTCACTAATTTATTATTATTTTTAAATCTAATATAGCTAAACTAATACTGCAGGAAACGACTAAAAAGGTTGCAGCCCTAAACCATTTACAAAGTGAAGCAGTCAGAGGCCATGAAATAAACTAGATGTGCCCAGATTGTCGTTGACCTGATGTGATGAGTTGTGGCTATTTTTCTTTTTTTTTTTTTTGGACACTTTTATTTAGCAATGAATTCAAAGCACAAAAGAAGAGTCGACTTCCATTGTGCTTCTCAGTATTTTTGCCAATATGCATGAACACTATCTACAACACTTCTGGAGTCTGGTTTGTAAAAGAGGGAGGCTGAAAACAGGCTAAACCTCTTCCTCTGCCCCAACTGACTTCACATTACACTGAGTGGCTTCGACATGACATCTTATTTTACAGCTCCGTCTGTACATCAGCATGACATGCGCGGGTGGAACGAGCAGCACTCATGTCCAAACTGGAAATGTGGATTATACAGGAGTTATGAATAGTAAAGGCCATGTTGACTGCAGAGTTCTAGGATCATGAGCTATGCATTAAAAACCGCCTTTCTTCAAGACAAGTAAAATAATAATGTGTCGTTTTAGAAAGAATAAAACAAAGAACGAAAAACAGGTTCAGTTGTCACCTGTGTAGTAGGATAATACTCAAAAGCTGGATTCTTATTGGAGTGGTCCTTCGGGTGCTCCCTGACTCCTGCTTGTAACCTCTGTCACTTCAGGGGGTGGGGGGAATGGGGCGTTCAGGGGCATAGAAACCAACTCTTTCCTCTATGTGGGGGCAAACTTCTTGGCCTGCGCCCTTACTCGCTTCTCATAGTCCATCCTGTTCTGACTGAAACACAAGCACACACAAACACATTCAGTGACAGATGCGAAACTGTGCTCACATTACTTTCACATAGAAGCCATAGCACCATCCTAAATTCTTGTTGATCTTAATTTGTCAGGTCAGTTGTACAGCTTGTATCATTAATAGAAGTAAAATAAAAACTGCCGTCAAAGCTTTCCTAATCTAAACTAATTTCACATGGTTCATTTACCAGTGTAATCAGGGTGTTTTACAGAAAGCAGAGCAATAAACAATGGGACTATGTAGCGTTTATGTCTTTAAACTGAGGTAGCCAGGTCATTTTCAGTCTGTTCATTGTAATACTTAAAACATCTGTTGGTACTTAAGGCATTGAAACATTCAAAAAAAATAATAAAATAAAATCAGCCACTGCAGCTGTCAGACTGATGTCATGGCATCAGAAGTACAATAGTTTTCTTCTGTTTCTCTGTTGTGGATAAGGGGTGTTAAAAGTTGCCTAAAACGGGAAAATCAAGAAAGCAAACTATCTCCAATGTATACTTAAACACAGTACTTGAATACGAGTAACTATTTACATTCCAGCTCAGACCCAAATGACACAGACGTCGACAGTATTTATATTTTCATCCCTAAAAAGCCCTTGAAGTTAAAAAGAATTAATTTGCTGCAATTCAGTTTGGCCACAGTTCATTTGTTTGTCATTTGGCGGCAGACATACTGACCAGTAAATAGTGTATGCCTCTGCTTGTGCTGGGTCTTGAATATTAGGTTCATTCAGCAGCTCCTGGATACCCAACAGGATCTGAAATCAGGCAAAACACAATGCAATGAATGTTGGGTATTTGTTTGTTCACAGCAGATGTTCATGTTGCATCATCTTTCTGTGCTGTAAACCTAAAAGGGTCCACTCTGAAAGAAAATGGAGATGTATGCAACATTCTCGTGCAGTGTTTTTCAACCTTGGGTTCAGGACCTCACGTGGGGTCACCTGGAATTTAAATGGGGTTGCCTGAAATTCCTAGTAATTGGTTTACAAAAAACCATATTACTAATAAAATATATATATAAAAAAAAAATAAAAATGTTCCCCTCGCCCCACCTGGGCGGTGTCTCCTTCAGACTCGGGTCCTCTACCAGAGGCCTGGGAGCCTGAGGGTTCTGCGCAGGATCTTAGCTGTTCCTAGCAATGCGCTCTTTTGTACAGAGATCTCTGATGTTGTTCCTGGTATCTGCTGGAGCCATTCTCCCAGCTTGGGGGTCACTGCCCCTAATGCTCCGATCACTACTGGTACCACCGTTGCCTTCACACTCCACATTTTCTCTAACTCCTCTTTCAGCCCTTGGTATTTCTCAAGCTTCTCATGTTCTTTCTTTCTGATGTTGCTATCACTGGGGACTGCTACATCTATCACCACCAGTGTCTTCTCATGTTTATCCACCACCACTATGTCAGGCTGATTGGCCATCACCATCTTGTCAGTCTGGATCTGGAAGTCCCACAGGATCTTGGCCTGTTTGTTCTCTGTCACCTTTGGGGGGTTCTCCCATCTTGACCCCGGGACCTCCAGTCCATACTCTTTACAGATGTTCCTGTACAGTATGCCCGCTACCTGGTTATGCCTCTCCATGTATGCCTTGCCTGCCAGCATCTTACACCCTGCTGTGATGTGCTGGACTGTTTCAGGGGCTTCTCTACACAGCCTACACCTGGGGTCCTGTCTGATGTGGTAGACCCCAGCCTCTATTGCTCTGGTGTTCAGGGCTTGTTCTTGTGCAGCCATGAGTAGTGTCTCTGTGCTGTCCTTTAGTCCAGCCTTTTCCAGCCACTGGTATGTCTTTTCCATATCAGCCACTTCCTCAATTTGCCGATGGTACACGCCATGCAAGGGTTTGTCCTTCCATGGTAGCCCCTCTGGTTCCTCGACCTTACTGGGCTTTTGTTGCCTGAGGCATTCACTTAGCAGTTGGTCATTGGGGGCCATTTTCTTGATGTATTCCTGTTCCTATATATATATATATATGGTGAGTTGAGACTATGGATGTGAACCGATGACAGTTTGACTAATGGTTGACCACATCAACGCTGTCCGGTCATAATTTTCTGTGAAAAAATAAATAAAAAAACCTTCCTGCAACAGTCACTGCACAAACTCTTTTGCATAGTAGTGTAAGTTATAAAGAGGAAGCTTTGTGATCTCTCCATAACATATCTTTAAAAATGATGAATTTGAACATTAGCAATAGGCTTCAAGACAGAATTTATTAATAACAAACGCAGAGCTCCTGCAGAGCTCAATTAATCTTGTGGTACGACCATTTCGGGCTAGTTTAGAACCTTTACTCAAAACTTAAACCAAACACAAAGCTGCCGTGAAGTAATAGAACTCCTAGAGCTAACAGCTAGACACTGGGACAGCAAGTTGTCACCATGACAACCCGACAGTGTGGTGGGTGAGTTGTTTTATCCATCTTAATCCTACTTAAAATGACAGAACGGGTGGGCTACAGCAAAAGAAGTTTATGCAGAACTGATGCAGGCTGGTGGACATTGCCAAGGGTTTTTCCCCCACAATATTTAGCAACATAATTTCCTGTAACATCTAGTGTTTTGTCTGTGTGTGATGCTTTAAAATTAGCATTTAACATAACATCGCTTGACCTCGCAGTATGACTCGTGTTTAAAACGAACTGGATATTGGTACGGCAGCCGTACGCTAGATGTCGTTCGCTGTAGGTATGTCGGTAAGGGTTTAGGGTAGGAAGTCTTATGGTCGGAGCACATGCGCAGTTCACTGCCATACCTCTGTCCCCCGATTTTGGAGTATGGCTTCCATATCAATATCCTGCGCCTGTTTAAAAAGCCAAGTGAGCGCACCGTGGTGTGTGCGTGAGCCGACTTCAACCAGTTAATGAGGCTTGGTGATTGGCTAAGATTTTTTAGAAATTTCACCATCCCTAGTTGAGACAGACGGTCACAATACATAAATGACATGATAAAGTGTGAAACAGAAAACAAAGTACTGTGGTACTGTTTATCTATCAAATGTTCACTGTGGTTGGTTTCAGATACTGCAGCTCTTTCATAATTCAGTTTGGATTAATGTTTTTTCAGTGTTAATGGTCAGCCTTGGAAACCCAAGCTGGATTGACGGTACATATCCTGATCAAGAAAAATACAATTCTCACTTTGTGCAGTAATCTACACCTGGCTTTTCTGCCTCAGCCCATAATAATATACATTATATAGATTAAATGTCCTCTAAAACTAACATTTATTTGCAACTTGGTGGAACAAATTCTTACATGATCAAAACCAAATTCATTTTCATCTGTCCAGTTGCTTATGACAAAGGCATGTTTTCCAACCTGTTTAATGGTGATGGCAGGTCTCCAGTCTTTGTCCTCCTCCAGGATCGACAGACACACAGTGCCTGATGGGTAGACATTCGGGTGGAATATCGGTGGCTCAAATTTACCTGAATAGGAAATAATTTAAATGAAAGTCAGGATTGTCATAATTGTGACACTTGGAATTTTTTTTTTTTAATTTCAATTACAAAGTAGTACGTTGTAGAAAACCATCTTTACCTGATGTTTTTCACTCAATATCTCTAAAACACAAGAGGATGTGTAAAAGTACTGCAATTTGGTTAATCTTTACATGAAGAATGCAAATGTCTTCATCAATTGTATTTGTTCAACAATGGATCTGAATGCACAAATATGCAAAAAAGAATATTTATACACTATTTGGGCCCAAATTACTTCAGTAAAGAATGGAAGAGTAATGCTACTCTAAGCTAACGTCATAAAACTTCAATAAAAAAACAAACAAGTATAGTGACCAAAAGAAAAAATCACATTCACATACAATATAATATGATGCATGTTTTAATAGCACCATCACACAAAAGACACCTCATATTGTAGAACAAAGATATACTCACACTTTGGGGGAGAGGATGGGTAGTCATCTTTGAACAGCATTCTGAGTTTATAGAGTCCACCCTCCCACAAAGTCTAATGGAGGAATAAGAAAAAATTGCTTTAATTATCTACAAATGGCACAAAATTTCTACAACAGCACAACATTTAGCGAGATTAATTACAAAGAAAATTAGACCTGGAAGACTCTGTCCTATCACTATGCGACACAATTCTTGATTTTCAAAAAAGCAAACCTTTGTTGTTCTGTGTATTTATAAAAAAAACTTTATATATTACACACCTCCTTTGTTTTGGTCACATAGCAATGGAATGTGCTTGTTACACCATGAACTTCTGCTATGGCTTTGATAAGAGGTTTGGTATTATTGTCCTCTTTACATGGACTACATAATGAGTGGCATTGAAATTGTAATGTGGCTACATCCTAAAGGCTTAATGTGTGTATGAAAGATTTTTAGACTGTAACACTTAGCAGAGACAGGACTTGTGTAAAAATCCAATAATCAAAAGAAGCTTTGTGTAGTAAAATGGACCAAATAATATAACACTTATATAGTAACATGGACCAAGTTATGATGTTAACTTATGATAATGCTTATTTGAGTTAAGTCCTCTGAAAATCTGGGAAAACCTTGAGTTTTAAAAAATTGCGATAATATCTGAAGTAACTGCAATATGACCTTTAAACAAAATCATGCAGTACTTTTACCTGCTGTAATTATAGTAACTTGGACTGCATTTATATAGCGCTTTTTTCACCTTCATGGTGCCTTTACATTAGCCTCTCATTCACCCATTCACACATACACACTCATACACCAGTAGTAGACACAAATGTTTCAGTCTTGTGACTGATATCACTGTAATGACAACAAACTGAGACATGAATATGTGTGCTGTTTATTAAGGAGTTACCTATACATGTATTTCTTGTTTCTGATGTACATGGCTGACATTTGTAGTCAATGTGTGGTGGATGAAACTAGGTGTTGAAGTTGGAAGAAAAACTATGTCACATGAGCACTTACTCCCTTCTTCCCTGGAATGGCACATTCCCAGTTCATCAGATTCATGGTTCCATCAGGATTCTTTGTAGGCACAGCAACAAAACCCTGTGTGTCAAAACATACATATATTTATTGCTTATATGAAACCAAAAGTTTATGACTTTTACAAAATCCTGTTCTCAAAACTTAAGAGCAGCACTCAGACCTTAGGAGACAACACTGAAAAAGTGTCATAGAACAAATACATGGGTATCTGTCTTTTACACCTGAAGTATAACTTCTGATACAAAAGCATAAAGCACTACTTGGCTTTTTTTTGCAACCTATATCCTATTTTGAAGATTAATGTTAGGAGAAAGCTTTTACAAATTCCCAAACATTTTGGATTATGGGGACAATTACAGGAAAGTAATTGTAACATCTCTCCACTGTCTGGACACTGTCCATCACAGCGTTTTACATTTTATTACACATGTTGCATTCAGGGCCCATCACTGTGAGGTGTATGCTTTGGTCTCATGACCTTCACTAAGGTTTAGGAGCTAATAACATTGACTTGTATTTATCTACAAGACTGTAATGGTCAAACTACCCCCCATATCTCTGTTACCTCCTGTCTTCATCCAGGAGCAAATACAACTCACCCTTATTACATTAACTCCTCGTCAAAGTCTCCACAATCCACTCAGAACTTTGCAAAACCATTTTTTCCAAGGCTCGACCTTGGTCATGGCACAATTTGCAAAACTCACATCTGCTTTACCATTCCATGACCCTGGGTGATTCAAATCTGTTCTGTCTACCAACAGAAGTGCGTAAATGCTATTATTAAAGTGAATTCAGTTATTTTATGTTGTCTTAATTGTATTGAAGTTTTCTATTCTGTTCATGTTTCGTGTACTGATGTGCCTCTTCGTCCGGTCTCTCTGGAGGAGATTTTATTTCAAGGGGTTTACATAAAAATGCAATATATCAGCTAAATGTTTGATACAGGGGTTAAGAGTCGATTAGGATGAAAGCAAATAGCTTACAAATGGGTGGTCTTTTCTCCAAGCTTTGCGTTCCTGGGACAGTCTGCTAAGAGCGATTCCAGACATCACTGCTCATTAACGCCTCCCTGTGGAAAAACAAATGAATTATTCAATTAACGCTGCCCATAAGTAAGCGTTACAGTAAAGACCCCCTTATACAGTCATAAAATAAGAATAATCGTGAAAACAATGCAAGATGTTTGTGCGTATGAGATTAATTATGGAGTTAACTAATCGACATAAGCCAAGTGCTTCGGTCTCTAACGATAAAGGAAATAAATGAAATTAGCAAACAATAGTACGTGAGTGAGATCCCACACGGGATTCAATGTAAAACAATTTAATCCGAACTGAACTTACCTCTCGTTTTAGTTGGCTAACTGTCAGAGCAACGTAAGTTTTTAACGTTAAGCTTGTTTGCTAATGCTAACGTTACTGCTGTGTTGACGGCGATAGAAAAAAAAACAACCTTCGACGTTTAAAACAAAAGTAATGCAGCAGTTAGAGAACATTAAACCAATCCGACAAAATGTCTATTTTATCAACATTCCTCTACTCAACATTTATGGGTATTATTGTCTGTCGGTGTACTAAAAAGTGTGAAACAATGTGAGTGTATTACGTCTCCGACAGCTAGCATACCGCAAGAAAGGACCCCAAATTGTTTATTTCGCGAGGACCTTCAGGCAGTGTTCAGGACAACTATGACGAACACGTCACAGACGGCCGCCATGTTTGTTGTGGCATCCGCACTTTTGTTTTGTATTAGATAAAAGTACTTTTTCCCCCAATAATTGTTAGAAACTGTATCTATTGACTATATATTATGCATGTACAACCCTTTTAAATGCTGTCTAATTACACGTAAAATAAAAACGCAGGGCGTTATAAAATCAGTTCCATAACGCCCTTATAAAACTGTTTTTCTGTAGTTGTATGGGGGCGTTTATTGATTAGAGTTAATCATTTTAGTACATCTTTTACTACGGTTTAGTTTAAGTTATTTGTGAAAGAAAATATAATAAATATTTTAAGGACCTTTATTGAACACCCTTTTATTTAAATTATATTTTCAGGTAGCCTATCACTGAGCTATTTTAGAAAAGCTACATTTCCTTGTAGACAACTGAATAATCCAACTGTTGTATTTTGTGATGACATAAAATGTTCATGTATTACAAGCCCCTTCACATTTTATCAATGGAAATATGACAGTGAGACAATGACCTGATAAGCTTCGCCCTTTTCAAAGGTAAATAATGGATCAACTACGTATGTGCTACTGTGTATTTTAACATAAAGGTAACAGTTCTCTTTACCTATGATTAAAAGTGAAAAGTACACAGTCTACAAGTATATTGTCTTCTCTGCTAACTGTCCTTGTGTCTTTCATTAACTTGACTTATATAATGAGTGACTGAATCAGTGGATACATCCTACAATCAGTCACAGATTGACTGGTTTATTTTTTTATTTCATTTTACACACCCCTAAAGGTCACAGAGGTCCATTTCCACATTTGACAATAATATCAAATAACTTGCCTCACAACTTTGACCCTGTGGAGAAACTTGTTCCTTTTTTCACCTTGGTGGAACACGGTAGTAGTCAAGTCAAACACAACAGTAAAGAGATATAATTTGGCTATGTGAAACAATTTAATAAAAATGTCAGAAGAGAACCATTCAAGTTTGTACTCTTAGATTCATTGTGTCTTCCTTAACCATACAAAAATCATATCCTTTTTCCCCCACATTATTTAATCATCCAGGAAATACTATAGTGGTAAATGTGGTAAACTCCAATTAATCATTATAACATCACGACATAACAGGAGGAGGAGGACCTACATAAATGCATAGAGGTGACAATGTCAGAAAACACACCAAGCACAGGCTCTGCAACATTTTCTATTAAGCTTTGGAAGTACATTATAAAGTGGCAATAGCTCTATTTAATCTTTCCAGGTTTAAGTGACATCACATTCTCATTTTATATTTCTTCACTGAAGTGTTCACACCTTCTTTCCCTCTCCCTCTGAGATGATGTACTCTGGTGATGCTCGAAGGAACCACTCAGTCCAGGACCCATCATAAACACACGCCCCAGGGTACCCCAGCTGGTGAGCGGCCAGAACAACATGACATGCTGTGACCCCAGATCCACAGGTAACCCAAAGTGGTTGGTCCAGGTGAACTCCAGCCTCTTTAAACAGTCTGGACAGGTCTTCAGTTCCAACACTCTTTCCAGACTCATCCATGAAAGAAGTGAAGGGCATGTTGATTGCATTGGGGAAATGGCCAGGCAGCGTATCTGTGACAGAGGAAAACAAAAGAGTAAGATGTAAGAATGAGAACCATGATTTATTTGGACATCAGCAAATGTTTTGCAAAAACTGTTGTGAAGATATAATGACAATGCAACTCAAAAATCAGTATAACAAAAGAGGAAACAGCCAACTTGATCTGTTCTGGAAGAAGCCATTAAGTAAATCACAGAGGTGGGAAGTAAAAAAAAAAAAAACACAAGTACTTTGTAATTGTACTTAAGTTGATTTTTTAGGTATCTGCACTTTACTGTAGGATTTAATTTTCTGGCAACTTTTTACTTTTACTCCTTACTTTTTTGCATAAATATCTGTATTTTATACTCCTTGCATTCTCAGAATACTTTTTCAAACTAAATGGGTGTGACAGGTTGAAAAATACATCACATCAGAGGGAAAATCAGTGGAGCAGAAAAGGTACACAGGCTCCAGTAACTCATTTTTGAGGGTATTATTTTCAGTGTTCAGTGACACAGAATTGTTGAAGCTGATTCGAAAATAAAACAAACCATCTGTGGATCAACCACAGTGAAATTATCATCAATAATGTCCTGAAAAAATTCACCCAGAAATCTGTTATTTTTTCACTTCATTGCCTGCATTAATTATGACAACTTTAGTCAAGATATTTTTCCCTGAATGTTTCTATTGCTCTTTAGGTATATATATAAAAAAAATGGGATTCAATTTTGTTTAAGGAGTTGCACTCACTTGTACACCATGCATCTAATTTTTGAAGTCAAAGAAACATGTATTTAAAACCTAATAACAGAAAGTGATATGGACAACTGCAATAAGAACATCTTTAATGTAGTTTTCCCACATTTCAACATACTCTAATACTACTAAGTACCGGTAGTCATAGTAATAGTACTAAGCCCTGATGAAGGTCATTGGACCTAAATATGTAAGCTAGTTAGTTTAGAATAAAGGACTTTTATCAGTATCAGAGTGCCTCAGGACCTCCTTTGTCCTGTTTTAACACTCCAATACGAGTTATTATTCACTTCATGGAGATAATACGAAAAAAAAAATGTTTTGTTTGTTTGTTTACACTAAAACATGTCATTGCAGATCTGGTTTATCAAGAACAGCACAGAATAAATTACAATATATGGGATAATGTTTATACCATGTTGGCTGATGTGCAGCTAAAACAACAAAACACATGAATATACACTAGAACAGTTGTACAATAGTCGTCCACTGTAATGACCAGTATGCATTCATTTTGCCAGTTTAATTTTTTAGTTTTGTAGTTTCTTACAATTGAGAACATGTACTTTTTTTTTTTTTACTTGAGTTGAATTAGAACATTTGGTTTTATTAGTGCATATTTTCACATAAGTAGTCATTATTTAATTTAAGTGCAGAATGTGAGTACTTATACCACCTCTGATCCATAGACCCTTAGGATGTTTTGGTAATCTTTTGGTTATGTCATGGAGGATGTACCAGATGACCTGGTAACCCTACTCACCATCTCTGGGTTCTGGTTCTGTCCCCCTGAACCTGCCTGCAGACCTGGCATCCACAACTTGGACCTTCTTGGTTCTGATGTTCTCCAGGATATCTTCATAGCTCTTCACCCATGACTGATTAAAAGTTGTTTTAAACTCTCTCCACTCTGGTTTGCAGTACTCAGAGGTCACAGGTTGACCCACAGACTGCCAGTTCTTCATGCCACCATCCAGAACCGACACCAGACTGTGTCCAAACACCTGGAACATCCACCAGACCCGGGGGGCACTGTAAGACCCGAAACTGCTGGTGTCGTACACAACTACGTGGGTGTCATTACCGATGCCGAGTTGTCCCACGTACTCTGAGAAATGTTTGGAAGTTGGCAGCATGTGTGGATACACGGAGCTTTGGTCACTACATTCGTCTATGTCAAAGAACGAGGAGCCGGGAATGTGCGCCTGCGCAAACTCAGCTTTAGTGTCCCGCTTGGTTTTCGGCAGGTACCACGACGTGTCAAGAATGCGAAGTTTGGGACCCACGAGATTACTTCTTAAAGCATCTGACAGCCACTGAGCTGAGACCAGAGCACGGGTCTGAGCCGCCATGATGAGCCTGCTGAGTAAAGTTGAGTTTCCGGCCACTAGAGGGCAGCACTCACTACAGGGCTCCTGAATGGACAGCTGGGGTCAGACTGTGGACTTTAAACACCAGAGGACACACACAATAAACAGAAGCAGTGATACAAAGGGGGGGGGAATATAAAAAATAATAACCACAAAGGGGAGACACACAGTTGTTTAACCCTTTAACCCCTGATGCGTCAGCGATGACACGTTCTGAAAAGATGGTTTAGTTTCAATATTCAGAAAAAAACTTTTTTTTTTTTTTTTTTTTTTTTTTTTTTACTGTGATTTTACTGAGTTTTGTTCATGGATCTCTTATATGGAAATAAACAGGTGTCAAAAAGCACCTAATTTAGAAAAAAGCCCAAACTAAAACTACTGGAACCAAATTACATTATTTATTTATTTATTTATTTTTCTTCATTTTAGTTTCTTTTAACTAAGTTAAGTTATTTTGTAAATATTTATAGGTTTGGTTTTTTTTTTCCTTATTTTGTTTTGTATTTCTACATTTAATATTGTATTTTATTATTTTTCTTCACTTTTGTGCCATTTGTCTTATCTCATCTTGTCTTATTTTATTCATGTTACTTATTAATTTGCTGATTTATTACATATTTTTGGCTTTTATTGTCCATTTAGTTAGTAATTTTATTAATTTGATTAATTCTGGTAACGTCTCAGGAGTTAAAGGGTTAACAGAACACATTTTAATAAAAAATAGGCTATATTATTTTAAATCACAAAAAAAGTTCACACTCTCGCAAAAAGTATTCACTCACCTGCCTTAACTCATATGAACTTGACATCTTAATCCATTGGGTTTAATCCAAGGGTGCAGACAGGATATTTGAATTGGGGGGGGGGGTCGTCATTGCCCCCCCACCCCCTCTGTCTGTCTGTCTGTCTTATCGATAACAGCAACACTGCCCATTTCAGACTGTATCTGGCTGGGAACAAGAAATGCTGTCTTCTAATTTGTTAAGAAATTAAATTTTCTGATTTCCTAACTTAATTTAGCTGTATGAGTGCACAGTCATCTGCTATTGACTTGTTCATAGCAACACAATAAAGCTAATTTGTAAGTATCAGGGTCACACCTGGTTACACTGGGGCCCTAAGCAGCTTTTTATTTAATATTAACATTTACAATGACTACCTCCAAAAAAGGGGAATAAATTACAAGAAAGAGGAACAACAGACTGACTAGAGAGAAAGACAAAGGAACTAAAATATGAAGACTACAGAGTTAGGACAATTAAAGATGAAAGATAAAACAATGTGAGGAGGAAAAGAGTGGAAAAATATTAACTAGGGCAGGGTCCAGTCCTGGTGGACCACTCGGATTGTAGTAGATTTGTTTTTAAAGCACTCAAAGCAGGCACCAAATAATAAAAACAGGGACTGTAATGAGGACCCAAGTGCAGCATGGAATCAGTTATGTCTTCATTGAGTATCAGGGAGAAGGGAAAGAGAGTGTAGATGCGATCAGGGTTCAAAATCCAGTGAAGTGCTGAAATTCAGGCAGGTGGAATTAAAAACCATAGTAAACTCAACAGCAGGCTGAGGCACCAAGATGATTAGGCAAAGTTCATAATCATGAACACAGCAACAGGTCAGGAGAGCAGGGAGAATCAGGCAGGTTCAGTTCAGGCGTCAGAATGGAGCAGCTAATATGTGAATAAACCATGGATTGAAGACATACTGACAGCTGTAAAACCTGAGGCTTAAATAGACCACAATGAGAAGCAAAGGTAGATGATTAACTGAGTGAGAACCAGTTTGTGGACTTATTGATTCCATGGCAGGTCAAAGGTTACCAGGCAGGAGGTCAGAGAACTGGCCCATGACAATCAGGGACACAAGTCAACACAGCATAAAAGACATAAGAACATAAAGCCCTCGGCCATTCAAATAAAAACAGATAAAAGGATAAAATAATAAAATCTGATTAAAACATAGAGAGTCACGATGCTAGTCCACATGTCCAATGTGCAAAAAGGCAAAGATGCGGAAAGTGCAGGAAGCATCAATTGTGTAATTTCATCATATTTATAGCTGTGTTAACAAAGGAGCATTTAAATCTTTTTGGGTCTATGGGTGGAGACTCTAAATGTGAATTAGAGTCTATTAAAATACTGTCCTGTGACATCAAACCATTTTCTTTATGATATTTTAATTAATTTGATCTACTTACTTTAGTAATAACACTTCCTATTTTTCTATGCAGTCTCTATTTGACCAAATTTGATCAGATTACACATCTATAGTTTGTTATGTGTAAGAATAAGGTATTTTCCATCACTGAGCACAGAAAAGCCCTTATTTAAGACTATTTATTTCTGAAAACAGGGTGAACACCACTGAGTTTTGTGAAGCCCCACCTGGTTTATGTTTATGTTATGGAAGTAGAGTAACAAATGCAATACATTAATACTGGGAAAAAAAATACAGGACGGACAGACAGACAGACACTGACTGATAGACTCAGATTGAGATGGTGTGTGTGTGTGTGTTCCTATCTTTATGGGGACATTGATTTGTGGGTAAATTAGGACTTCGGACAACATGGGGACCAACATTCAAGTCCCCACAAGTATAAATAAATATAAATGTAGGTGAAATCTGTATGAAATGTTGTGAATTTTTTCAATCACTACAAGGAGACAAAATGTTTAAATCAAAAATAATCATTGTATTGATCAGCTAACAGTGAGAACAACCAGAACATCAGATATTATCAAATGTTTTAACCTTTCATTTAGTTAAAGAATAATCACAGTAGAAAACAGCATCTCTGGCACCGTTATGTTTATACAAACAAAACCTATCTACAAATGTCTTTAACTAAAATATGTCACTATACATTAAAATACCTCTCCCCATTTCTCCTTCAGTCAAACTGGTTTAAACATTTTCTATTAAGATGATATGAGATTCACCAATGTGGTTGTACTGATATGAATGTCTTTTATAAGATATGTGTATGTATAATTTTTTATTAGTTCTGTTTGGTGTCTGTTTTTTATTTGTTTCTTTATTGAGCTTGTTCTTTGGCATGTGCAATCTATGTGGTTTTAGACCTTGTGTCTGGCAAATAAAGATGATGATGATGATGATGATGATGATGATGATGATGATGATGATGATGATGATGATGATGATGATGATGAGATACTGTTGATTCAGTTAATAATATAATGTCATGGTGACCAGTGACAATTAAAGACAGTGATGGCACATTTCCATCACAATCTCCAATTTTGATGAATTAATAAATATTAGATTAATTAAAGAAGAATAAAATCACATAAAAATCAAGACATTTACATATCCATGTACTAAGAATAATGTCAATAGGAAACTTTTGTCCATCTGAAATGAGCTCACACCTAACATGTGTTAGTGGGGTAATAGTCAATTTGAAGATAGTGGGGACCAGATAAGACAGATGACAGGTGCCCACCCACCATGAAGATAGGGAAGGGTATGACTGTTTTCCACACGTCCGTACCCTATCTGTGGGACAACCGTACCCTATATCAGATGCTATTGAGACCACAGTAGATTTATATGTGACAGTCGCATTAGAATCAGCATCATATCTTTTATTTTTTAAATGTAAAGGAGTGCACAACAATGCAGTGGTATTAAAAAGGACCATATATGGTTCAGGATTGGAGAACCCTGATGTAGGATGTAGGAAGAGTCACATTATCAGTTCTGTTGTCATAGTTAACTAATCTACAAGCTATCAGTAATAACAACTTCACCCCCTTGTGTGTGTGTGTGTGTCCCAGCTGATAATGTGTGTGTTTGGTTACTGGGGAATGGAGTATATAAAGGATTAGAGACATTTCTTCTGTGAAAAACAACATTCTTTTGCACAATAGACTAATTTGTTGTCGTAAAAAGAATTTCTCAGGTTTTTGAAGATCATACTGGCCTTCCAGCCCAGCCACGGGTAGAACAGAGTGCCCCCCCCCCGCACTCTCTACTTTATCAGGGTGAGCAAGGTGTGGTTGGTGGAGACAGGGTAAGCAGGGTATCTTCATGACCTGTGGGGCAACATCCCTCAAATATAACACAATTAATAATAATACTAATAATAATACTAATGCTACTACTACTACTACTACTACTAATAATAATAATAGATTGGATATATATATAGCGCTTTTTTGGCCACTCTAAGCGCTTCATATTAGTGACCCATTATTCATCCACTCTCACATGCTCCCTCTGGTGGTGGGGAACTACATATGTAGCCACGGCTGCCCTGGGGTAAAACTGACAGAAGCTCTGACCACCAACAAACATTCACAAGCATTTATAGTGGCACTAGAGGGAAGGAGGGTGAAGCAACTTGCCCAAGGACACAACGGACCAACTAGAACAGAGTGGGATTCAAACCACCAACCCTTCAGTTACTGGACGACCCGCTTTACTATCTGAGCCACAACTGATTTATAATTGAAATCAATCACATGTCTTCTTCCAAAACACATTATCTGTGTGATCGTGGTGGTCAGATAACGTCTAGGACACTGTTTGAGTCTTTTGTCCCCTGACACTGTCCATCAGGGTGTGATGTGATGGGGTATGTCAGAAAGGGACCAGATCTGTGTCCCCTTTCAGATGGACTGAGATACCACATGAGGATGACCATCAGGGTGTATAACAACCCAACACTTGATCCCCAGAAAAGTCATTTTGGTTTTGTTAAAAAAAAAAAAAGAAAGACATGCAACCATGTAATCAGCCAAGATGACATAAACATTACACAAAACACAACAAGAGTCAAATCCTAAGAACAAATGATCATGTATATAACACCAACAAAGGCTTGTTTAACTGACAGTCTACAAAACTAGAAGAGGCAAATGAGGACACCTTCTGAATTAAAGAAATTATTCTGTTGACAATCTTTCACACAAATTCGTAATCAGTCACAATCTCACCCCAGCTGTTTTTATATTCGGCTTTGAGTCCAATGGAGGAGCAAGCAAGAGGTGCGACTGCAGGCCCAGTGGGAGGGGCAGTGGGTGTGGCCTTAATTCCACAGTCAAGGCTATGGAACTCATTTTAGTTCAGGTTCCACATACAGACCAATATCTAGAGTCAAATAATAGAAAAACCTACATTAAAAAATAATAAATCCATATTTTCTTCTTGGTGTGATGTTAACATTATACATTATGCCGAAAATGACAACTTCAAATTTGTATCTTTGTTTGCATTTTAAAAAATAACATGAAAATATGGAACATTTACATTTACAAACTATAATGTAACAATAAAATGTGAAAAACATGAAATGTTTAAAGAAAATTCAGTACAATTTAATTTTTTTTTGCTTCTTCATGTAAAAATTATATGTCGAAGCAAAACACTGCATTTATTTTTCCGAGGAAATTTGAGTTTTTTTTCTGGTTATTCCCATTTTTTTGTTTATATAGTTTGTAAAATAAAATATTTTCATAATTTAATGGGGGTGTTTTGCACTAAATCAAAGATAGAAGTTTGGAATTATTATTTGTATGCTATTCTATTATTTTACTGGAATCAAATCAGGCTGATTGTGGTGTTTAAAAGAAAATGACTTTGAGACCCCTGATCTAGTGTGTCACCTTTTGCTCCAAAACCCCATCTCCTCTCTGCCTCAAGCTCAGAGCTTTGAAATTCCCTCCTGGAAGATGACGTCCATCACAGCACTTTGGATATTCATCCCAGGGGTCACATTGGAACATTTCGGCAGGCTATATATATATATATATATATATATATATATATATATATATATATAGAGAGAGAGAGAGAGAGAGAGAGAGAGAGAGAGAGAGAGAGAGAGAGAGAGTGAGAGTAGATAAATAGATAACACATTAACAACCCCTGTTCTCCATTTTTTCAGTGTACTCTGGCGTTCTGAAAAATAGTAAAAGTGCCTATTAGGTTTTTCCTTTTCCAGGCAAAAACCCCCAAAAATACAAAAAAGCCACAGACTTAGGAATGAATCCACAGTATCAATGTCGGTTAGTTATGAATGTAAACTGAAAACTATTGTATCCATACAATAGTGAACCAGTGAACATGTGTTTATGCTCACTACCTTACTACCTGTTACCTACATGTGATGATTACAAAGTTGGTCCTCATGACACATGGAAACCTCTGTGTGTGTGTGTGTGTGTGTGTGTGTGTAAGAGAGAGGGAGACAGAGAGACAAGAAACTGAATTACTTAATTGAAGTCACCGTTTCTAAATTATACCAAACCCTTTTTGTCGTAGTCCAACCAAGCTTTCTCCCATTTGACTGTTCCTCCATCCTACCAACGGACCAGATCGCAGAGGAATTGTAACTGAGGTAAGATGATTTTTTTTTTCTTAATTAAAAGTTACATGAATAATGTAGGAAACAAATAATTGGATTACATTGATCATTAGGTGGTTAAAATGAGCTTAGTTTTAGATTTTGTTGAACTTTATTGATCCCTGTAGTAAATGTGTCTGTTCTTCAGCTCAAGAAAAATAAAGAAAAAACATAAAAATTTAACTAAAATTAAAAGAATTTTAAAATATTAAGTCTATTTCCCACCTGTTTGCTATATCTCTATGATAAATGTTCATCTTGAAATGTTTTCAATGTAATGTGGATCCAGAAAAGAATAATTTATTTAATTATTTTTGGAAATGTAGACTTGCATACAATGGAATTAGACAGAAATGACAAAAAAGAAACAAAAAACTGGATCTGCACTGACAAAACATGCTCAAGAGTAACTGAAATCCAAAGATATAGAAAGTCACAAACCTCTAAATAATCCATTGATATATATTATTCCAGCAGAAATGGATAGGTTCTACTAAACATAGTTCTACTAATATCCTAAACAATGTGACCAGTTAATTATCTTTTCTGTTTCCTGTTTTCATGTTTGTGTAGAGTTAATCCACCAACCATGTTAGTTTTTCCTTAATTTTTTTTCTTATTTTAATCAGTTTTTCTGAAAGGAAGTTGGCAGGAATACTTGATAAACTATAGATGTAATGTCAATTTATTACAGATTTATTACAAAATAATTGCATATATAAGAATCAATAACTAATTTACAATATACTTTAATAACATATCTTATAAACAGGGGTCCTTTAACATGTCTAAATGTAAAATGATATAAACCAAAGTCGTTATTTATATAGTTGGTGATCACAAATTTGACTCAAAGTATCTGTACTGTTTTCCTAAAATCTTCAGTTTAAGTCATGAAAAAATGCTCTTAAATGGACTTTAAAAAAAAAATACAAGAAACATCAGGAAGAATGAAAGAAAATGGACATGTTTTTAGAGATGAACAGAGTAGTAACAGGTGTCTTAAGTACAGAAATGTGCGCATATGTTGTTTCCATCCAAAACTATACTGAATATAAAGTTACTGTCAGTGAAGAGGACCTGACATACACAGGCAGTGCATGTGAGACAAAAGCAGAGGGTCAGAATAATGCATGCGGAGTGGATAATTAAATAGATTAGAAGTCGCACTAGTATCCATGCGACTCAATTGGGCTATTGGAATCACAAGACCTTGTAGAACCTGAATCCATCCACAGACAGATAACATTGTGACTTGAACTGGGGTGGGGGGGTGGGGGGGCAAATCAGGAGAATCTAATTTTCCAATGGCCATATGGTAAGGGATCTGCTTCCTTGACAACCAGCAACAGAAAAATGTCAAGTCTGAAAATTTGGTGATAAAGAGTAAGTGCTTTCACGTGTGAGCAGATGGGTTTAGTTATCAGTCATTACTATGATGTGAATCGTGGCTGATTCCAGGGGGTGTTGTCTCACACAGAAGAGAAAAAGATGGACACATGCCATTCATGTTACCTTCATGAGTATACAAAGGGACCTGTGTTGGACTCATCAGACTGTTAAATCACATAATTAACTTAGTGGGCAAACTAATATGAGAAAGGTTGCACATCATGTGAAGAAAACGTAATATGTGATGAGCTGTTTGTACTCTTACAGAATGTCATGCTCATGAGGAAGAGTTTAATCATATCCGATATGGTATTACAGTAACACATGAGGCATGGGAGGAGGGAGGGAGGGGGGGTCAGTCTTATTTAACCCTCTATGGGACTACGTCATAAGAAACAGCTTTAAAAAATAACAAAAGCCTCTAACCAATCATATTGTACCATGTACCATTATTTACCATTAATTTAGAATTGAGCTAATTGCACTGGTTCTGATTTTTGTGGATGTTGAACCACATTTCATTTGTAGTCATCCATTCAACCTTATGTTCACCAACATCTCAGAATTTATAACTACCAATGATATATATATATTTTTAGTTTTTTATGATTTCTGAAATTTCTGTTTTTCAGTCAAATATGTTCATGAATAATGAAGCCATTGGGTTTTTTTAGCAATTTTTTTTTACATTAAGAATTCATGAAAAACTATATACCCTAATGGGACAAAGTCATTTAGAAATTATGGTACCCCCCCAAAATAAAGGTCAAAGGTCAATTATGTAAAGTGAGCATTGAAAATTTACTTTAGGGCTTAATACATTTAAGATAAAAGGTCATTAATTTTTTTTAAAAAATGAATGAGTTCCAAAAGCAAAGTTCTTCACGATGTGTTGTGAAGTACCCTAAAAAGCCGAAAACTACTGCTTTGAAGACCAATATGCAGCATCAAAAGAGGGACACACACACACACACAGTAATATTATTGAAATTTAGTTTTAAATAAAGTTCAGTTGTTTGAAATTTTAGTTTTATGTGCCCTTTTTTTTCTCCGCTGAAACTCCTTCACAAAGAGTAAGTGCAACAAGACTGATTGAAATCCAACAATTTGTGTTAAAAGATAGTTTGTATTCTAAATACTGTCATGCAATTTTTATATTTAGACATGGGCTTACATTACATTTTCTCAGTTTAAATGGTGACAAATTGGAGATGGTTTTATCTGGTCTACCCTTTACTTTAACAGCTGACAGTGTTGTCAGCTCCATTGATTCTTTTACTTGCACTGGCTTCCCTCCACTAGCATTCTGTCACTTATAGGATCAAATTTACCATTTTAATACATGTTTTTCAGTACTTGAATAATTTCTTTCCATGCTTTTAAGACAAGACAAACACAATCCTCAAATCACTTGATTTTTAGATGTGCCAAAAACCTGTCTAAAGACTAAAGGCACCAGAACCTTTTTTTGTTTTGTCTCATGAATTTATGTTTTATTATGAAACCTAACTCTCCTCTCATTTCACATCATTGACCACTTCCCCTTGTGTGTTCCCACCTGTATAATTGTCACCCTTGCCCTGACTGTATCCACCTGTTCCCCATTACCTCTTGTATAAATAGTCTGTGTTTCCCTTGTCGTGTGTCAGTGTTTTGTTCTATTGTGCATTTCTGGTCTTGTTCACAGATTTTCAATCATTTTTAAGGACTTGTTACTACGTTGTGGTTTTTGTGTTTATATTTTTTGACTCCATTAATGATGTATTATAGCTGTTTTCTTCCTCGCTGTGAGTGACTTGTTTTTTTTTTTTTTTATTAACTTTCATAACATTTAGTCTTTTCTCAATTTCCTCCCTTTTGGACTGATTTTCTGTTAAGAATTTCATCATTCAAATTAGTTGTTTTCCTCCTTTTCTGGAGTGATTTTGTGTTGCCCTATTTCATAGCTTGTTTGTGGTTCTTGTTAAACTGTGAATAAAGTTACGCCCTGCATCTTAGTGTCGTCCTGACAATGGCAGATCCAAGGTTCTGGAATACTGCCCCAACATTACATGTGCACAGTCTACTTTTAACCTCTTTTAAACATGTAGTTATTTGCACTGGCTTTTAATGCAAATGTGTGATTTTTCTTTTTGTTACCTTCTGGCTCTGTTTTAGATGTTTCTGTTTTTATTATGTTATATATCTATAGCGCTGTATTAGTTTTATCATATCGTTTTGTTTTACCTCATTTGTACAGCATGTTGAGGGTTACTTCATTTGACAGACATTTTATCGATTCTTTATTAAAAGCATCGTATGAAGGGGACACATGAGCAGGGTGTGTGTGTAACATTTCATAGCCATGACTGTGGTGCATCTCTGTGCATAAGACACATTTGTTAGAGGGGAATTCTGCACAAGCTGTAGGATCTGGGACAGGGTGGACGGAAGTTTCGGACTTGGATGTTTGGGACTGCATTTTTTTGCGGAGTAGGACTTTTTGGACAAATCATATTTTCCAAACAAACACCAGAAATTTATGTTTATTTGCATAAAATGTTATTATTCATTCAAACACATATTAAAAATGTATACAATATACTCAAATTAAAGTATCAATATTATATAAATTACATGGCAAGTATATAACCTCACATTATTTGAAAGAGTCCATAAGAATTTTACACATGATCACACATTACAATTGTATACAATACACTCATATTGTTAGAGTTAGGGTTATATGTTCACTGGAGCTTTTACTTAGATTTTTATTTTCTTTAAAATGTTTTTATGTCTTGATTTTAATTGTGTTTTAATGCATCTTTATCATTTAAATTTTCTTCTGTTTCTGTTTTTGTGTAAAGCACCTTGAGTTGTCCTGTACATGAAATGTCCTATACAAATAAATTTGCCTTGCCTTGCCTATAAGAAAATATGACTTGACCGAAAAGTCCTACTCTGCAAAAAGTGCAGTCTGGAATGTCCCAGGCTGAAATGTCCTACATTCCTGGGACAGTTACGAAGCCTCGAACAGAGAATAACAGGTTTAGGAGGTTTGGACGAGGGTTCCTAATGGAGGATGGGTGGGGGTGGGGGCATGAGACAGTACAAAAGGAAGCCATTTTCTAGTGTTCAGGAGTTATTACCCATTTGTTGTGCTGATGTGTCGATTAAACACATGTACTGTTTTCGAAAAAGCTGCTCGTTTGTGTTCTTTTGTCGGTGATGACTACAGATTAGTAAAAGAGTGAGTTTTTATTTTATCTCAAAGATGAATAGAGCAGAGACCTTTTCCACTTTTGGTCCTCGTCAAGCACTTAAATAAAATTAAATGTACTACTGTATATAAAAATAACACTTTACCTTGATTGTGACCATGAAATGATGAAATTAGATCACACTTTCTTAATAAGTATGTTTAAGTATTATTATATACTCCTATAAACTTGACTTATTTGTGTTGTTCATTCATTCGGTCGTTCTTTCTTTCTTCTCTCTCAGGATTGTTCTGTTTCACCAGGATGAATCTACACGACTACCCGATACCCGAGTTAGATGTTACCCTGAAAGAAGTGGGCCGTGTCCTGCAGCTCACTTTAAGTCCTGACCTTTACATTGAGTACAAACGTACACTGGAGCAGCAGAGGGAGATTCTTCAAGATGCCCACCAGAAACTGGCAACTAGAGCTGCAGGCCAAGAGAACTGGGTAACAGAGCAGTTCAAAAGAGGCCTCCTGGCTTGTACCGACCCACTGCCAACATCCACAGCTCTGCCTGTAATTCTACTCCCATCCAAAGCAAAAAGATGTACCCAGGTGGGGAGGGCGGCTGCTCTACTCTGGGCAGCGGCAAAGCTGTACAGTGAGCCGTTGTTGCTGGAGGGCAATGTGCCAATGGAGCGCACACAGCAGTCTGAAGTATTTGCAGCCAGCAGGATTCCTGGCAAAAGTCAAGATGAGATTAAGGTGGGATTACAAAACTGGACAGAAATGTTGGACATTTTAAATGCTATCCAATCAGATACATACACTGCTGTTCATAAAGCTGAAATATTTTTTTTCATTCAAGCTCCTCTTTTTTTATTACTAAGAAAACAATTAGTAATCACCTTCGGTCAGATGCAGTGATTACATAGTTCTACTGAGCCAGCATGTGCACATAGACCCCAGAATGGTCACATTTGGGCTGCATATAAGGGTCAAGTGTGGGTTTGTCTACAGTTTCCATGGTGATCCCACATGTCCATATCAGAATCAGAGATTTGAATATCTCATATTAATTAATTTTCCACAATATTTATGCCACAATAGTTATCTTTAATTTCATTTGTACTACATAAATTATATTTTTGGACATTTATTTATTCATCATTATTATTTATTTATTATTTTGTATATAAATATTTACTGGGGCAGTTGTGGCTCAGTTGGTAGAGCGGGTCATCCAATGACCAGACTCTGGCTGTCCATATGTCAAAGTGTCCTTGGGCAAAGAAACTGAACCCTGACTTAGGCTCCCAGTAGGACTGACAGAACCTTAGAAACATATGGGTGAATGTGAGGCTAATGTAAAGCACTTGAGCACCATGAAGGTGGAAAAGCACTATATAAGTGAAGTCCATTTACTATTACTGATATTTGTTGTTTCTATCAATTCTTACACTGAACTTGACAGCTCTACCTCAGTTTTATTGTACTTGGTTCAATGACAAAAAAGAGATTCTGATTGTGATATGAGCAAACATGTAAGATGACCATAAAAATTGCACACAAACCCACATGGGCTCCTTATGTGCAGCCCAAATGTAACCCTTCTGGAGCCCACGTGGACATGCTGGCTGGGTAGTTACACTTTATTTATCCAAAGTAAATCTCACCGTTACAATCATGTCATGAGGAGAGGTAAAATATTGTATTTCAACTTAATGGGCAACAGTGTTTTTGCCTTCATCTAAAAGCATTTCTTATAAGCAAATATTTTTCAATCAAAATCTATAATGTCACTGTATCATTCACAGGTTTATCCGGATAGCCTCCATGCCATCATTACTTGTGTTGGAGGTGTGTTTCCTGTTGACATTTTGTGGCGCTCCACCACGGGTGGCCCAGTTTCTGCTCGATCATTTATTGACATCTACAATCAACTGGCTCAGGTGATGGAACAACCCAGAGCAGGAAAACAGAATGATCCCTCCACCATTTGCAGCCTTTCAGCTCTAGGACGGAAAGTCTGGGCTTCTAGCAGGGAAGAGATCCTTGAGCAAGGAGGAGCTGCAGCAGCATCACTGGGGCTGATGGAGAGCGCTCTGCTTACACTTTGTCTGGAAGATTGTAATGCACCATTGGAGCTGGCTGACGTTCTCAATGCAGTGAGGCTAGGAGGAGGAGGAGGAGACGGTCCATGCCTGAGATATTATGACAAGGTGCTCAAAAGACAATGTCATTCCTAATACAAAAAAAAAAAAATCAATATGAATTATAACTCACTGATGCGGGTGCTGTAGCTTTGTTAAATACTCGAAATGTCATTAGGTTTCTACTAAATTACTTTATTTGTATTGTATTGAATGTGTAACATATACTACTGGACATTAATCTTTTTTCTATTATTTGACAGGTGGTGAATCTGGTGGTGTTCAAGGACAGCACAGCTGGGATGTTGTTTGAGCACAGCGCAGTGGACGGGATGGTAGCTGGGCTTGTTACTGAGCGTGTTTATCATTTGTCTGAGACTGTTGACTTAAACTTAGTCCATACTGACACACAAAATATGAATGGGTCCCACACCTCAAACAATGATGATTCTGTTTTCCCAGACTCCTTACCATTTCCATTGCAAGGGGTGCAAACCCCTAAACCAATCCCTGACTTAAAAGCAACACATCCAATACTCACATTTGACCTCTCGTCCTATCCTGATATGTTTTCTACTCTAAAAGAGCACCGAGGTCTGTATGATGCTTGGATAAACTTTTCTTTGCAGCTTTCCCTGATGCAGACTCTTGGAGATTCAGCTGCCCAGCACATTCTAGTTACACCTACTCATATGCGTCACTACAAACATGGCCGATGTGATCCAACATACTCACTCACCATGCATTCTCGCAAGCTAGTTGCTGCTGTTGCAGCTAGCATTGGCCTAGACAAAAAATTTCAGTATAGTCATGATCTTTTTCGTCTGTTCCACATTGCATTTTTGGAGCACAAGAGCTTAATCAAAAGCACCAAAAATGGTCATGGCATTGGTCCCCACCTAGCTGCTCTACGTAGGGCTTTGCCTTCTGATAACCCTCTGAAGAGATTTTTGGACCCTTTTGGATGTCCATCTGTGTACCTCACTGGTACTGACATGATGGAGGGCATTGAGTGTGGAGTTGGAAATGTTTATGCAAAAGATCAACTGGCTGTAACCTACCTTGGGAAAAAAGACAAGGTTCGCATTCTGCTTAATGGCAAAGGGACCTTCACTCAGACACTGGAGAAACTCAAAGAAAACCTGAATATGAATCTGAAGTTAGTGATGTTTCTAGCTGTAAGATATGCCATTGCATCTCAAATGGGAGGCTTAGAGTGTCTCCTGCAACAAGGTCAAGCAGAGAAAATGAACGGAGACGTACATCACTCTATAAAGGGTCCAGACAATAGTAAAACCAATGATGACGCTCGTACAAGCCCAGGCTATACTTTGTTGATTCATGGTGGGGCAGGAGGGACAGTAGGGCCGTCCCTGAACCCCCTAGTTGCTGGGGTTATCGAGTTTGCTATGCATACAGCTTTATCCCTTGGATCTAAAGTGCTACAACATGGTGGCAGTAGTCTGGATGCAGTTCAAAGGTCAGTAGAAGCCCTGGAGGATTGCCCTTTATTCAATGCTGGTAAAGGCTCAGTACTCAACAAAGATGGCAAAATCGAAATGGACGCAACCATTGTAGATGGTAAAGCAATGAAGTCAGGGTCTGTTGGCTGTGTGCAGTATGTAAAGAACCCCATAAAAGCAGCCAGAGATGTCATGGAGAAAAGCTCACATTCACTTATTGTGGGTACAGGGGCTGAGGAATTTGTGCAGGCATTGGGGGACAAGCCTATTGATCCTGCATATTTCTTCACTGAATTCCGCCATAGAGAGTTAACTACCATGCTCAATTGTGGAAATACTCAAAAGAACAATCACCCTGAGACCGTAGGAGCCATTGCCTTGGATCAGTGGGGAGGGTTGGCTGCTGCATCCTCTACAGGTGGGGTGATGGGAAAGTTGAAAGGGCGAGTTGGTGATACAGCAGTGGTAGGGGCTGGAACATATGCTGATGACACGGTAGCTATCACCTGTTCTGGAGATGGGGATACATTTTTGACACACACAGTGGCACAGAAAATAGCCAGCCTCTACCATCATAAAGGATATAGCCTCAGGCAGGCATGTAGAGAAGTGATTGATGAAAACCTGAAAGGGCTCTGTGCCGGCATCATTGCTATGGATAATAAAGGTGATGCCGTCATTGAAGTAAATAATGGTGTGATGTTTGTGGCTTCAATGATAAATGGTATTTCACGGGCAGAAGTCCTGAGACCACTGAATAATGTCCAAAATGTGATCTGGGAAACTGATGAGCTCATAGCCTACCTGCATCCCAACCCCTGGACCCCAGGCTCAACCATTCTGACTAGAAAAAGTCTAGGTGGGGCAAGCAGCATCTTCCATTTGCCAATACCTGATTTTATAGCTATGATGGAAGCAGCAAGAGATGTGTCAAGGGTCTTGTGTGAGCGATTGGCAGTGCAACGCTGTGCCTTAGTTTTTAATCCAATCCCTGATCATCCAGCTCAAATCAGACTACTCCCCCTTCATGGTCTTGATTCAAAATGGAAGCCACATCTGGCTGAGGAACAAGAATTCCATCCTTTTAACCCTGGGTTTTGCACCTCAAAAAGCGGCCCACGCTGGGATGATGAAGCACTAACTCAAGTTCAAGGCAACATTAGACATGGATTGCCCACACCAAACGCACCCTCTTGCTTTGACTTCTTCGGTGACCCTTCAGATGATAACCTATTCAGTCGCATTGTCAGTGGAGTGCAGCAACAGTGGAGAGTGTGGGAAGACAGTGAGCACGTTGCCTTCTTAACACCATTTCCAAACACTCCAGGGTTCACTGTTGTGGTGCCACGCAAACCACTGTCCAGTAACATCTTCAGGCTGGATGAACCTGACTTCAAAGCACTCATCTTAGCCACATATAAAGTTGCAGGACTTCTGGAAACTGGCATGAGAGCAACTGGAGTTGCTTTGATCTTTGAAGGCTTTGAGATTGATTATGCTCACGCTAAGCTGATCCCTCTGTCACCTCCACCAGATGGCAATAAACCTACCAAAATGCAACCAGAGTACTTCAACAGCTACCCTGGATTTGTGTCATCAGTGGATGGCCCACCTGCTGAACCTGAAGCGCTGAAAAAGATCCACACAAACATCACCCAGTGTACACCACCACGTTCATGGGAAGATCCTCAGTCACACTCCACAATTGCCATGAAGAGCAAATGGTATCGCAACCTGTTCCAGATTCAGAACACCCTTTTCCACAGCACCGTGGAATATTTCCACACTACCTGCCAGTATTCATATGCTTTGACCCCTGTCACTACAGACTCCATCTCCTCACCAATGGGCCTGGGCTCTGACTCTGAGCCAGTTTCTGTCAACCTGTTTGGCCAGGACATTTATCTGGCTGACTCAATGCAGTTTGTACTTGAATATTTCCTTCGTCTCCAGGAAAACCTACCAGGGGCTTACTACATTTCTCCCTGCTTCAGAGGGGAAGATCCTGATTCCACCCACTTGAACTATTTCTATCATGTGGAGTGTGAACTGCTGGGTGACATGGACCGTGCCATTTCCATTGCTGAGGGATACCTGGCACATCTCACGAAGTCCATGTTGAAGAAACACTCAGATATAATCCTCCACACTGCCGGGACACTTGACCATGCCACATCCATGCTGAATAAGCTCGAGGGAAAGACCCCACTACCAAGAATTTCCTTAGATGAGGCAATTCCTTTGATGTCTTCTCCTGATTGTCTGGAGTGGGTACAAGATGGCCAGCCCCAGTTTGGCCGAAAGCTCACACGTAAAGGAGAACGACTGTTGATAGAGAAATATGGAGGTGCTGTTTGGCTGACAGAGATGGATCATCTAGGAGTTCCCTTCTACCAGGCTTATGTGGAGGGCACTGGGCACTGCAAAGCCAAAGCTGCTGACCTCCTGATGGGACTGGGTGAGACTATGGGTCTTGGAGAACGTCATTCCACATCAGAGTTGCTACAAGAAGCTCTTAGACACCACGCAGTACCAGAGCAAACATACAAATGGTACATTGACTTACGGCAGGTGAAAACACTCCTGACTAGTGGATGGGGCATGGGAACGGAGCGCTATCTGTGTTGGCTGCTTCAGCATGATGATGTCAGGGACATGCATATCATTCCAAGGATGAAAGGAATGAATTACTTACCATAATCATGATTACTCCATGAATATTTAGTCCCACAGGTGTGATATTATTATATTGATAATGGGGCTAAATAGAAAAAAAAAATCAACAATCACCTCTGATCTTACAGCTATATATCTAATCTTTTTTTTCACAGACCCTTACACCCATCAAAATAAAGCAACATCACAGACAAATAGGAAAATATAGAGAAATCTGAAATGAGATTAAATGAAGCAATTCAAGTGATTATTCTTTATACGTTTAACAACTGCATTGTGATTCCAAAAGCAACAGGTACATGAACATTACACCAAGAAACTAATATCTACATGGGTTATGGGTTTGAGTTCTGAAAAAATGATCTGTGTGTATTTGTTACAAAAAATGATTATAAGAGTTTCTGAGGACAACATACAAAAGTATAACATGAAGATGCTTAAGCCTTATTATTGGTAAATGTTGTATTCTTAAATATGTGAGCAACTCAATGTTTTTTCTTATTTGTATCACATTATCTTTGTAAATAAAGGAATGTTGTAAAAAAAAATTCCATCATGTGTCATTTTTTTCTTTACATGAAATTACAGAGTTGGTGTCAGCTCCTACTTTGATTAAAGTACTGGATGAATTTAATGTAGTTGAACTTTGCTTAATTATTTTCTTTTCATACAACATTATACTTATATACATCTCAGAGACAAATATTGTACACTCATGCCTCTGTGTTTCTCGGACAGCTTTACTTATTATTACTTATTATATCACAATTTTTTCAAACTCTCTTTGTCCAGTGAAAATCACATTTTAAAATGTAGAGAATTTGAAGCTTTGTGATTATGTGATGATTGACTTCTACTTCATGTACTGAGGACATGCTTGTCTTTCTTAGGTAGATAAAACAAGTCTATAGACCAGGCCCAATCTGTCCTACAGGCGAACCAGCTTTCTGTGCTGGGGGCGCCCCCACCAGCCCTCACAAAAAAAAAAAAAGGCCGCCCAGGCACCCCCCTCTTTGAACAAATAATCAAGAGCAAATACAGTTTTTATTTACAATATTTCACCTGCCCTGGCTGCTGCACTTGAACAGAGACAGGATTCAGCTAATTGGGGGGGGGGGCACCCAGATGCCAATGTGTAGGACCGGCCCTGCTATAGACTTCTGAAAGATACGTGACTCTCATGATGGCAGTGCTAAAGTACCAACATTAAAAGAAGAATATCATGCATTTATGTGGATTTAATAATACACTTGTAATATATGTTTGCTTAGCCTTAAAAATACATAACTATTAAAATGCAGTACACACATTATGTAAGTTAATAAACACTTTTGTATTAAAGTTAAACAGAGGAGTAACTGTAGGTACTGTAGAAGTTTGCTTGATCAGGTTCTAACTTTTAATACACTTTGAGGTGGAATGTAATGATATTTAATTCAAATATGGTACCAGACGCCTAATTTAAGGTACATTTATTCTCCTGATACTTCTTTGCTTTTCAGTTCAGTTTTGCACTTTTTCTCCCCCAGACCTCAGAAGAAAATATTATACATTTTCTTCCACATTTGTGTGACAGCTCTAGTTGCTCTTAGATTACATTTTACAAAATGTGTTGATTTGGTTTGAATTTAGAGGAAAGCTGAATGGTATGTTGTTGTTTTGTTTTTAGAAATATGTAAACATAAATGCTATGAATGCATGATGATCTTACAAAGGATTAAATACTTTAGCTTAAACTACCAACAGCACATAACATATCAAATAAGCTCAAGTTTAAACATTTACAACAGTGAAATATTACATAAATTAACTGTAATTATAACATTAAAAACATAAATATTTGTAAAACACGGACAGGGATGATTTAATACAAGGCTGTCGAACCCTGGTTCCAGAGAATGGAGGCCATAATTAGAAAAATATACATGGATTAATCAAACCTTTTTTCCCCTATATATATTTAATTATGGCAGGTCCGGTCCTCCTTACCCAAGAACTGCTGCATGTTTGAGATGAATCCCTTTTCCAACACACATGACTTAAATGATAAACTTACCCTCAAGCTCTGCAGAAGCTTGAGGGTACCTGTGCTGTCAGGTATGCTGGAAGAGGGAAACATCTAAAATATGTAAGATAGTAGCTCTTGAGGACCAGAGTTGGACACCCCTGATTTAATAGATTGATTAAGGATTCACTACCATTAGTTTTACTGAGGCATTGAATGTAGCACCTTTTTCTTGTAGCTATGTATTTTCACATTTTCCTATAACCCATTAGAATAACATATCCATCTACTCTTTTTTCCCCCACAATTCTACATCACGGTTTATATTTACAAAAAATACACTTCATATAAGCAAACAATTGGGGCATTATGTAAATGCTCACTTATACTTGTTTATAGCAAGAAAAAGAGAAGAGAGAAAAACAAACAAACAAGACGAGAAGAAAGAGAAAAGTATATGGACAGTTGAAAAGAAAACATTAGGAGAAGTACAGATTTTAACAATTTTGAATGCCTTTTGTTTTTCAGAGTACTTCATTGAGAATTTGAAATTGTTGTAGAATGCAGTGAAACATGCCTTTTTTGTGAATGTTTAAAGCAACGTATGTGAAAATTTGACATGAAAATTAAGAGATTTATTAGATGAAGTGATTCATTTTTGAGCCAGCTAAAATCACAGAGTTTTTGAAAAAAAAATTCTAAATAAAATTACAGTATGACATTGCCAAAATCAATGAATAATAGTTTCAGGACACTCATTGCAAAAGCTGCAGTCAACATCAATGTTTTCTTAAATCTATGTTCAGTATAATACTTAGCTGAATAGAATTAATGAATGCGTTTAAATGATTCTTCTCCCCCCCCCCCCCCCCCCCACACACACACACACACACACACACACACACACACACACTGTGTAGAAGCCTAAATTATTCCTACTCTTACTCAACACAAGTACTGTGCATCATAACCCGGAAGTGAACATTTCTGGCCTATTTGTTTCCGGTTGTCACTGTCGTTTCTGACCCCCGGCTCGAGAAGGGCTGTACCTCTTTCTAAAGACGAACTCTGTGGTCTCTTTTTAGAAACGTACGTTGGACCATTTTTATAGACCTCTCTTTGTTGTGTTTTTGCTTCCGCTTCGACTTTTTTTAAAGAGTGTTTTTCGTTAATGAGGCTGATTAAAGGTAAGGTCAGGGCTCGCCTAGCCCCGCAGCTAGTTAGCGTGTTCAGCTCACGCGCTAATCAACAAATGTGTGACTTCATTGGGACAGCCATGTTCTGTATACAGTTCTATATACAGCTGTACTTAGCTAGCGTTTGACTTCTGATGCAGCATTGGTCTTGTTAGAGCCAGCGGAAGTCAGACCTTTAGCTAATTAATTAGCATGTGAGCATGGTTGTTCAGGCTAGCTGCATTCAGTAACAGGCTGAAGCTCCATCCGTGATGCATCAGCAGGAGTTATAGCAACAGCTAAATATTGTGTCAGCACATAAACAGGAACGGGAACAGGTTGTGTTACTTGTATATGAATTGTGTGGTAAGGTTAGTTTATTTGGCTGGAGATGTCAGTCACTGAATATTAGAAGCATTGCTTGTGGGTGGACCATTGAGGGCCTTATGAAAACATCTCCATTTGTAGGACAGGGAGGTTAACATGTCCCAACATGGCGATACCTGCAGATATTGTCCCATACATCATAGCACCACTACAATTTTAACTGTGTTACAGTTGCCAGGGTGGTCCCCTCTCTTCATGTGCACTCCCTGATGGGCGGCTGGTCTCGCAGTGCTGTGCTGGAGCTGTACAGAGCGCTCCTCCGCGCTGGTCGACACCTTCAGTACACTGACCGGAACTACTACCGACGTGCTGTGGCTCGTGAGTTTCGTCGCTGCCAGGCCCTAACGGTACCCGAAGAGAAGGAGGACGCACTGAAGAGGGGCCAGTTCTTCCTGGACAGCAGACTCGGGGGGCTTATGTAGGGGGAAGGAGTTGGAAGGCATCTGGAGGTGGGCGAAAGGTCTTCTGGAGGTGTTTGTCCCAGGTGGGTCAGTGGAGGTATTTGGGGAGATGTTGGATATAGGTTAGATTCATGAGTGAGGTTGATTTGGGGGTCTTGAGTGTAGTTACAATAAAACTGTGTATAAATTATTGGTGTGGTAACAGAACATACAAATGTTCCTCAGCAGCAGGATGGCAGGGGTGAATGGAGACCGCAAAGGAAAAAAAGATGACAATGGGATCGGCACCGCCATTGACTTTATGCTTTCCAATGCCAAGCTTGTTCTGGGGGTGGGAGGAGCAGCCATGCTTGGCATTGCAACGCTTGCTGTCAAAAGAGTAAGTCAGAAGATTTACATCAAAGTGCATTTTACAAACCTTCATTTTAAGCTTAATTTGTTGATCCCACTATAGGGAAATTGTTACTGTTGGCAGCTGCATAGCACTTAAACCAAGAGAAAATCATGGAATGTCAAGAGGAAAAAAATAATCTGCAGGTCATATAATTTATATAAATATATATTTCAATCTGGTTTACATATTTACAATGTAATTGCACATGGTGTAATATGGGGGGGGGGTACTGGGAATAATTATATATTTAATTCTGATGGGAAGGAATTACCTGCTGTATTGATCCCTCTAGCACTGGGAATGTAAAACACTGATGCTGAAGAAACTGCTCAGGTCCCCCATGGTGTGATGCAGGGGGTGTGAGAGTTTGTCCATAATTTATGTGTAATTAAATAAAATGACTATGCTGTGTTGTACAGATGTATGACCGTGCCATTAGTGCTCCTACTAGCCCAACTAAGATGGAGCAGGGAGGAAAGAGAAGCTGGGAAGAGCCTGCCTGGATGGGATCATCTCCAAGAGTACTAAATCATGACATGAAGTCCACAGTGAGCAGGTCTCTGCAGTCTCTGCCCACTTCCTCACATGCTTTTGAACCAGGTAAATGCAAACAGTAGTTAATTTTCTAAATATATATTCTATCTAAGCAGCATCATTTATGTAAAAAAAAAAATAATTTTTGCCACTTTGGTGTGGACTGTCAACTTGTTGTATTTCAAATGTTTTTTTAAAAATCTGTTGGCAGACGGTCCATGGGGAGGATTCTTGCTCTTTCTTTACAGTGGGTGTTGCCTTTATTTAGTGTTACTTTATCCCCTAGCTGTTTTTGGTTAGTTTCGGATTATATAGAATGTACTTTGATGTATACTAAAAAGTAGTGATTTCACTGACCACACCTCAAGTTAGTCTTAACTTGAATCAGACGGGTTTTAGGACCTTGAACTACCCACTGCCCTCTCTTTAGCTTATCACTTAAAGCAATAGAACATTAAAAAAGTGCAGCTGTATGTTCTATGAATATGATTTCTATTTTCCATGTCTTCAGACTGCCTGCGGAGGACTGTGGGCCGGGCTGCTATGGGTACCAGTGGTGCCACCCAAACAGACCTGCTGCGAGCCCGGATGCGTCTTTCTCTACAAGAACATCTGTGGGAGTTCTACCAAAGTAATGTGAACATTCCCACTGAGGAACAAGCTATGGCCAGGAGGGCAGCGCTGGACATCTGCGCTGAGCTCAGAGTCTTCCTTCATGCAAAACTGCCTGATATGCCACTGAGAGAGATGTATCTGAGTGGTAGTCTGTATGACGATCTGCAGGTAAAGAGGCTACCTCCTTTTGACTCTGACATTTTAAACTTTTTCAAATTGTAGCTGCTGACTTTAAAAAACACTGCCAAATGCACAACTATAATTTACCAGGACTGTCAAAATCAATACTTTAATTTCTATGAATTTAAATATTTTATCTGTATTTTGCTTCCTTCTTGAGGCCGCTCATGTATGACCCTAACATCACTATATTTCTCATACAAAATTAATATAAAGCTATATATTAGTAGAAATGATATTTCAATGTAAATTTGTCCTTTATGTTGACTCTACATTAACACCTTGATTTTAGATTTATACCAAACAAAGTAGTCATATGAAGTAGTAAGGTGAGAGTGATACAGTAATGAATTAATAAACACATTTGTTATTTTTTTAATAGATCCAAATCTATCGTGGTTTTTCAGTATGGTGCACATAATGCCCTTTCATTTTTTTTTTTAAGTTTAGAATATTGATCTATCCCAGGTAAAATGTTTCAAATTAAATGGTGTTTACTGGGTCCACCAACAGTTTGAAAATGCACAATATTTAGCCATTTTCAGGGTGTATTTCAGTATTTCCACAATTTCACCTGTTCATGGTTTTGCTGGTTGTACAAAAATATAACACAGGAGACAAGATGGGTCAGCACAGACTAAAAAGTCAGCTATCAATGATTACGTGTATATTGTCACTGCATCAAGCAATAATGAAAGTTAAATATTTTTAAATTGTTGTTAATAATTGAATGTTTTGCTGAGTCCATTCCGTAGTGATGTTTCCTTTGTTATGTAACCCCATAACTGAAAAAGTGAATCCCATATTTTTTAATCGAACGGTGGACCCAATTAACATAATCTGATTTACAAATAAAATGATCAGAAAAGTTTTCTCATGTATTGGAACAAAATAAGACAAGATACAGATTGATTGGTTTCCATGAGGGTGTTGTGTGTATCCTATTTTTCAGCTTTAATGGGTTTATTTTTTTTTCTTTAACTTTTCCTAGGTAGTGACGGCAGACCATGCCCAGCTGATGGTCCCTCTCATTTTGGAGAAGAACCTGTGGTCTTCCATCCCCGGGGAGGACACAATCATGAATGTCCCAGGTTTCTGGCTGGTCCGAAGGGAGAACCTGGAATATTTCCCACGGAACAGCAGCTACTGGGACCGCTGCATGGTTGGAGGTTACCTCTCCCCTAAATCAGTCCTTGAGGTCTTTGACAAGCTAGTAGCAGGGTCCATCAACTGGCCTGCCATTGGCAGCGTCCTTGACTATATCATCCGCCCTGTAGTTCCCTCAGAAACACTGACCCTTGAGGTGCAATACGAGACCGACCGAAGGCTTTATGTGGACTTCCTCCCATTACTTGTGATGGAAGATGGAACATCACTAATTGCCAAACCTCATCGACTCGCTGCAGAACGCCATGAAAACCTGTGGCGTCAGAGCTTCCGTGTGGCTGAGACTGCTCGTCTGAGGGCACTGGATCAGGAGGATGGAGGTGTTCGATGCACCTGCCTGAAGGTAGCGAAGGCCGTGTGCAAACTAAACCCCGCTCTTAGCCGACTCAATGCCAGCCAGCTTACCAATACCATCCTATTGCTCAGTGAGAAGGAAGGGGACTGGACCCAGGAAGCGCTGGCTGACCGCTTCCTGCAGCTGCTGCGGGCACTAGTGGGCCACCTTGAGGCAGGGAGGCTACCCTGTGCTCTCAATCCAAAGGTCAATTTATTCTGTGAATTGACTGAACAGGAAGTGGATGAGCTGGGGTATACTCTGTACTGTGCCCTGTCAGATCCAGAGGGGCTTCTGAGAACTGCTCTAGGACAGCCCCCCAATCCCTGACAACAGAAAAGATGAACACTCAAAATATGAAACCACTGTCATTGTGGTGACCTAGAGCCATTATGAGGTTCATGGAAAGAAAAGTTGCATGGAATCATCCTCTTTGCTAAAACCCATGTTCTCCTCATTTCTTACCTCTTCACAAACCTCTGTAAGAAAAATATAACACACACACAGTTGCTGTCATTCAGTGTTGGGTTGAATTCATGACATTAAGGCTTTATGTGATGTATGATAATCCAAATATTTTACTCTCTGACTAAAGTGAAGGCCCCCTGTTTTTCATGGCTTTCACTAATGCCATTGTATTAATGAAGTTCTCACTGGTACCGAGTTTAATGCACAGGGATAAATTAAACTACATTTCATCTACATGAAAATGAATCCAAACATTTAATATTGCTATGTATTTCAGGTATTTTTAACTGAGTGGAGAGAATGGAAAGAACAGATACACTGTATCTGCAGTGTTGCCATGGTAATTATGCTTGCTTACTGTCATGAGGTGTGTGTCCACTGCATCAATGGACAGCATCGAATGTTGCTTGTTTGTATTTAAACCTAATAAATAGTTGATCAGCCTGATGGACTCAACATTCTTGTCATCTCATACCTTTACATAATTATTACACCAAACATTTCCATTTGAAATCAGGATTGTTGTTGTTTTTTTTCCTAAGTAAACTTCATTAATACAGCGGCTTTATGTGTGTCTGGGGATATATGAAAAAACTTGGTCTGTTTGCAGCTTGCATGTGTTCTCTACCTAATCTACAAGCCAGACCAGTGAATGTTGATGTCTGATATGTATGTTTCCTCTTTCCTCATAATCTAATTGTGAATAACACAGAAAGTTGAATATATATACATCAGCAAATGGAACGCTCACATTTGTGGAAATGTGCAGTTACTAATTTATTAGTGACCGTTCAATATATTTTTTTTCTTATCCCAAAGTTATTTTGGCGTGAGCAGAACATGTTTCCTTGTGACTGAATGTTAATGTGTAAAGTCTCAGATACAGAGCTGCTCTTTGTTTGCAGTTATGAAAAGGAGCTTTCTTCAGTCCCACATTTGTTTGTTAGTGCACAGGTCTGTTACGCTTTAACTCCATCATTGGTGTTTTCTCAGTCAAAAACACAAGTGGATGGAGTTTGACTTCATTAAACATATGTTGGTTCTTACTACTAATCAGATCGCATGCCCTGTGGGGAGGCAGCGACAGAAGCTCTTGTAAAAGATGCGAGGTAGGGTCAAGGTCAAACCCTCTTTGGTCAACATCACCTTCAAACATAGACTGTTTTACTGTGATTAGCAGACATTTGCTTGATCTTCATTTGGAATTTGGTAAAACCTTTGGTTATTCACCCCCATTCTTCAGTTTCTCCAGTATTAGAAACTGGTAAGATCCAAATGTAAATGTCATTGGTAGCAGTGTCAGTGTACGTATTTAAAGTCAACATTTAACCTGATAAGTCAGAGGCATGGATCTGGCCTGCTTTGTCTCAACAATGTAGTGACACGTTGTGTTGCAGATCTAGAGAAAGTCACAGTTTAAAATGTCTAGTACTGTAATTCTTAGCAATTTATGACTAGTGAAGATTTCTACCTGCACCCTGTCTGACAGATCCATGTTTATATCAATAGGTGCTGAACTCTTACATTCAATCTGCTCAAACATTGTCACTTGCATAACAGCAGCTCTGATAGATCAGCCTGGTTCTCAGTAAAGCTGGATAAAATTGAGCTTTAGAGTTCATGAAATCAGTGCATTTCGACAGTAATTGGAGGCCTAAGATAATCCCACAGCTGCTTTTCATTCTCTTTTAGCCTTAGAATAAACTGAAACAAGTTTCCCATGTTGGCCAACCCAGTCTTTATAAAGTGTACAATATGGAGGTTATGGGTTGTGTACTTCTGTTATATGTTCAATTACAATCATTCAGATAATTAATAGAGAAACAAAAAAGGTGAATATTTTTGTATTTATTGTACATTTGTAACCAAAAACAGCATAATTTATTTGATTTGTTGCGCTTCTTTAAGTGCTTTGTTGTTGATAGGGTCAATCCACAGTGGTTGTTAAATCTTTGTGTGCATATTAAGCGTCTTCCTTTGCAGACCTGATTTATGCTACAGACTACTGCTGTGCTGAAGCGATAGGAGTCACTGTGCCACATTTGTAATGTTATTGTAAAGTAGGTCACTACCTCTCTTGGAGTTCATACTAGCCATACATTGCATGCTATGTATTTTGTTCTGACTTTTTTTTTTTACTCAGCTCTGGAGCTGAAATGTGCAGCACTTTGTACACTTCATTAAATGTCATAAATAACATTGTGTATATTCTGATTCTTTCACAGCAGCATATATCATTCCATAGATATTGGATTATAACATTTGTTGATCACATTCAATAAAATGTGCAGATTTATTACATTTTTTGATATAAAAACACTGACATGTTAAAATGAGCCTCCTGAGATGCTGTCAGAGTACAAAAGTAGCTTGAATCAGAACATTTTAGGAATGTACCACAATTATATTCATCTTTGGTGCCTTCAAAGCCTTCTCTAAAACACTAACACACAAAAATACATCGTTCAAACGTGTAAAATCCAAAACATGAAATGTATGTTAAAGTCATATGCAGCTTCACAATTATACTCCATAGATTATGAAAATGTCCATTCAGTGACAAAGCACAGGATCAGTGTGCAAAAAAAAAAAAAACTGACAAATTGACATGTGAAAAAAAATCTCACTGGAAACCAGTTCATGTAAACCTTTTTTCTGAGCAGATTTAAGACAAAACAAGAACTGAAAGCCATTAAAAGCATGCCACATTTTCCAATACAGCCTTGTTCTTTTTACTTGGCAGGGGCAAACCCCACACGGTCAGCGTTCCTGTCAAACACAGTGTAGTACTTCCCAATGAACACATCACCCAGGATCCACAGTGGGCCTGCAGGAGGTGGAATATCCATGGCCATGAAGCCTGACAGACAGATGGATGAACCCATCTGAGACTCCTGCATTAGACAACAAATACTGTTAGTCTTGGATTTCACAAATGTTGTGAAGACACTGAGCCTATCAGGTTACGAAAGGCTTAAAGTATTGCAATACTGTTCTCATATCCAGTCCTGAACATGTACATAACAGACCATTTTCAAAGATAATTTCAATATTCAGTCAATATAATGGTTAGAAACACAAAAAACACAAACCACAGGCTTTGACCACAACACTATGACCATGCGAAATAAACCTCAATGACAGTTGTGTCACTTTTGAAGAAAAAAATGTTCTGTCTGACTGTAGTTTAAGTTAAAGTACTAGATCATAAATTAATATATCACATACTACTCAAGAGAATGTGTGTCTGAGCTTCCAGTTCCAATTCCAAACTCTGTACTTTATAAAACATCCACTTTCCACTTTCCAACTCATGTCAGAGGTGTGTGTGTGTGTGTGTGTGTGTATGTGCATACTTTTTACCACCAGCATTTTGGTATTTTATTAAAGTATATAAAAATTCACACTCTTTGATTCAGATAATTTCCAAGATCACTGTAGTTCGCTACAACTATAATTTTAAAAATATGGATCATTTTAAAGATCATTTCTGCTTAAGTCTGACTTTCCTTATATGCCTTTAAGCTCTCATGCCACTGTTCCTAAGGTTTTGTTTTTTGTTGAAAGCAGACACATTTCCAAAAATGACTGTGTACTGTAGCTTTTAGCAAACGTTACTCATAGGCTATCTCTCAATCTTATTTGGTGATCTAGTGGACAAGTGACAGTCATATGACTAGATTAAAAATAAACTGTTTATGCTTTAGATTCTAGTTTGTGACAGAAGCTTTAGCTGCATGTACTGAATAATGTTGCCTGTTACAACAATCATGTGTTTATTGGTTTAAATACATTGCGTTCGACTGCACTACCTGTACAAGATGTCTTTATTGTCACTGAGCATTTGCATGTCAGTGAAATTTTCAGTGCAACCCCCGTGTAAAATAAACAAAATGGCAAACAAGATAAACCAACTGGCATGCAATAAAAACAGAATAGAATAACATAAAATAAAAATGAAATAAATAAAATTAAATAAATAGAATTATGTGCAAATACAGTGGAATAGGAGGAGAAAATATACATGTCTGTATGTGTATATATACGTTGCATATATACACTAAGGTGCGGTTGTGTGGATGGCAAAGTGCAACTGGTTACAAAGAACACACACAATATAGGATGTGTGTTCTGTTCATTCATCTTGCAGACACAAAAAGTGAAGTGAATGTCTGACATGGGCGTATCTACCTTCATGACATAATCCTCTCCAGTCAGGTTGAACATCTTTCCTCCGATGTTGAAGGAGACAGGAGGGAGAGTGGGGATCTTCTTACAGTCAATCATATACTACACATGAGGGAGAGGAGAATATGACGGAAAACACCAAAGACTAAAGTCAGACTTTTTGTTCAACCACAAAGTTGTTCTGAGGATGACAGACATTCTTCTAAGTGCTTTACCTCTCCCATCAGCAGAGGCAGAGCCCCAATGGCTTTGTGCAGTGCTCGAATTTCCTCCACAGGACCAACAATTAGAGACGTTCCAGTGTCAACAATAGCTTGGCAACTGGTCTTGCACAGTGTCAGCTGGTTTCCCACTTCAACTCTGTGGACCAGGTTGAAGGGACACTATTTAACAGTCCAGTAAAGCCAGTTGGAACGCACAGAGGATGAAATTACAGATGGAGAATCAAAACAAGAACGATGACATGAAGTAGCATGGGATCACAGTTTTCATAACCACTGTCAGTGCAACTTTATCGGGCAGAAATTTAGGGGTGAAGTGATGCATGAAAGTTTTGTCCATATTATGTTTAGTCATGTATAGTCACATTATGTTATTTCATTTTGTAAAAAGCTGCCAGAAATAATATTGGCAAACTTAATCTATGTGCTTATCTTTGTCCGATTCCAGTTGTATGTTGTTAGAGGGAGAAACGCACATGTATAGTCATGACATTAGCACTTTATCTCGCAATTGTCTTGCAAAATGGCATATAAATGACACCAAAACTATAAATTTGTAGGTAAAATCCTGCTGTATTTTATTTATTTTTTTTATTACCGTGTCTCTGATATTATCTTTTTAACAAGTGTAATTATCTGTATTTTCCCATCAAAGGGGTTATGAAGTCAATTGAAACAATATTTCTCTAAATGTGAACATTTATACAAACACTTAATTGTATTATACACAGGTAAGTGTGTATCATTGGTGTAGTTTTTGTTTTTTTATATATCAGAGAGTGGGACTGAGAGTGAAAGTCAAGTTCATGACAAAAAAGAACAGGAAGTGTCACAGACCACACTAGATCAGTTCCTCACAATAAGAAAACTATGAGGTTTCCTCTTACCCGTCCATCTGAATCTGCCAATAGGCCTTTCGTGTGACATTGACATAGTGTAGATCTCCAGTGTAGTACTGGGGATCAGTTCCTCCTAGGATCAACTCTCCTCCTACTGCTGCTGCTGGGTCTCTAAGGGGCAGGATGACACAAGTGTAACAGGACATTCAGCTCTTTTAGAATGACAGACAATAAAGATAAAGAATCAACTGGTAATGAGTTCTTAGTGCAGCAGTAAAGACATAAACCTGCTTATGTAGAAAGAGAAGATATTCTGGGGCAGCAGTTTGGCCTCCATGGCCGAGTCAAACACTGGAGTGACTTTAGCTACTGATATAGATGGGTAGGCCATGCCCAGCACGCCGTCAAACCGCGCAACTGCAAATGTGATGCCTGGTTGCTTCACTGCCTCACCAAACTGCTGTTTAGACACAGCCAGCCCAGCTACCTGGGGGCAGAGAAGAGGGGATTCAAGCCCAATACAAACAGAAAATCATTCTTATAATGAAATGATAGGAATGGCATGACCAATAAAATGGTGGAATGTAGTTAAACAAAGGCCAGTGTGAATGAAGGAATGTGGATGTCTTAAACTCACAGAAACAGTGTCGCCACTGATGAAGCCAGACAGGCTTCCTCTGCCGTACTGGATGGAAAACTCGGTGCCGTTCTTTATGTATGTGCTCGACTTTTTTGAGTTGTAACGGCGATGAACCCCTGATGAAGGAAGAACCAAGAACGTCACTGACAGGGAAAACACCCACACAATTCAGCGTCAAAATATGGTTTAACCTTTAGCTGCAGCACACGTAACCGCTTTTAATCAGGATATTTTTAATCAACTGCCCTACTGACACTTAACTGTAACATCATCATCTTTAACCTTTACACGTTACTAAACAATTAACACTGAAGTCAACAGTCCAAAGAATTAGCAGTATGGTTGTGTGCAGACTTGAGCATAAATATTTAAGAAATTGCCGAAACAAGAGTGATTTTAGTTACTAGAGGAGGATTATTAGTCAAATACTTTACTTGAACATTTCCATATTCTACTATTCTGCATCTAAGGGGCGCTAATCTGAGGCTCTGTGAGGTATACTTTTGGAGAAAATGTGAACGGTGATCAGTAGACAGACAAATAATTTTTAATCCAGTTGAATTGTGTCACCATTTACAAATATGAGTTTTGTCAATTCACAAGCCAAGAGTCACAGACTTAGGTAAAGATGGTAAAGATATTTAACAGCTCAATGGACTGCATCTCTTATCACACATGATACATGTGACCAACAAACCAGCTGCTGTCTTTGAAAAAAGATTAGAAGAGGTAAAAAATACAAAAAAAATTATAGGTCTGATCATGTTAAACCTTCAAAAACAATTAACAGAAAAATGTCCCTGCTAAAATCTTTGGCTATTAAGTCCTATTTATTTTTTTTATCAGTCTGATACTTTCACTAAACTGCAACTTTTGTAACTTGTAAAATTATCTTTCAAACTGACATATATTGTATGTGTAAAGAATGGAATAATACAAATAATAAAAAAAATTACTTCTCTTTCACAATTGACTCCATAAGAATTTTTTTCTGAAATAAAGTCACACTGGGGGAAATTTTTTTTAAATTGTATCTTGAACTGCACAACAGGTAATTTGATATGTGTAGTTTCTTTTATTTTTTTTATAATAAAATCTTAATACGTTTATAATATGATGCAATCCCTTGTTACTAATTCCACTTTAACAAACCGTGATTATTCAAATATTCTAACATGCATTTCAGTTAATGATAAAAGACAATTGTAGAACACCTTGAAATTAAATATTCTGCATAATGCTTTGGCTTTTTATTATTTAAAGCACATTAAGCTGATAACACTACTGTCCTTCATAAAAAAAAAAAAAAAAAAGCCAACGCATATTAATAAGGTTAGCATTATACGCAAAAAAAGCAAACTCACAGCAGGCAATATCGAAAAAGGAACAATGAATGGAAGGCACCCAGAGGTTGGAGGAGCCGGTGTCAAACAGTACAGTGAAGTCCTGTGGGGGGGTACCGATGCTGATTTCTCCATAGTACTGAGCCTATCGAAGCAAAAAGCACACGTTAAGAAGAGCAGGTAGATGAAAACTACATCAGCACTAGAGTAAATAAAAATAAAAACAAATATTGACATTTTCACAGTTGTTCCAGCATTTGGAAGGAACGCGAACCAGTCATGTGATTTGTGTTATTTGGGTGAACCTCCTGCCAGTCAGACAAGGAAGTAACACACCTTAATGTAATAGTGTTGCTACGGGTCATTTAATGTCAAATTCTATCACCTGAAAAGATATTCTCATCTGTGTCAGCACATGAACAGTATATTCACATATCTTTCCTAATAATAGAAGTATGCAGACAGACAACTTCAAGTAGTGGCATCTAATTGGTTGTGGCAGGTAAGTTCATTTCTAATATTGCAAAACTGGTTTGGATGGGAAAATAAATAAACATTAAATGCCAGGGTGCTTAAACATAAACATGGTTTTATATTTTATGTGTTAAAGCTACATTGAGTTTATAAAAACATATGTTTTATATAGTTTTCTTTTTTTTTTTTAAATGACAGAAATCATACTTTGAAAAATCAACTGTAAAGTAAGCAGCACTGAGGCCAAGGGTACTGTGTCAGTACAGATAATCTTAACAGATATTTTCTTTCTGAGAATATTTTAGAACATTGTGGCTGGAACAGTGTAATATTAACTTGAACATCCACCCCCCCCCCCCCCCCCCAACAGTGCTGCTCAAATATTTACTTTCAGATTAGGCTAAATATTTTTGGCATTTCACACCTGAAGCAGCTGAGACTGCACTTCCTGTATGAAACGCTCCACTAACCAACCACAGTGGGACACAAGGGAGATGCACCCAGATCACAAACACACCCATGGGTGAGGTTATTAACCCTTTAACCCAGGGGTGCCCAATCCTGGTCCCTGAGGGCCGCTGTCCTGCATGGTTTAGATGTTTCCCTGTTTCAGCACACCTGACTGTTATTATCAGTCTTCTGTAGAGCTTGATGATCATTTGAATCAGGTGTGTTAGATGAGGGGTACATCTAAAACATGCAGGAGAGGGGCTCTCAAGGATCAGGATTGGGTAGTCCTGCTTTAACCCCCTGATGTGTTAGCAATGATGCATTCTGAAAGGATGGTTTAGTTTCAAAATTCAGAAAAAAAAAGACTTTTTTTTTTCCTCAATGATTTTACTGAGTTTTGTTCATGGTTTTGATATATGAAGATAAACAGGCGTCAAAAAGCACCTGACTAAGAAAAAAGAAAAACCCAAAATAAAAACTACTGGAACCAAATTACAATATTTATTTATACTTAATTTTTGTTAATTTTAACTAAGTTAAGTTATTATTTTGTAAATATTTATTTATTTTTGTTAATCTTGTTCCTTATTTTGTTTTATATTTCTACATTTAACATTGTATTTCAATATTTTCTTCACTTTTGTGCCATTTACGTCTTATTTTGTTCATGTTACTTATTATTTTGTTGGTTTATTATACATTTTTGGCTGTTATTGTCCATCTTGTTACTTATTTTACTGTATACATTTAGCCTAGAACTGTTAAAAGTCTCAGGAGTTAAAGTGTTAACACAAGTATATGGTACATTTGCATACATCCATGAAGTTGGTCAGTCTCTCCACGGGCAGGTCTGACAAGGGGGAGCTGACAGGTGACCCGGTAGTTTTGGCCAGAGTCCTGAGTTCCTCCACTGACATCCCATTGTCACTCATCAAGCGGCGCAAGCTCCTGGTTTTATGAAGAGGGACTCTGTAACCCAGAATGAAATATTAGAGACTGTCTGCGTCACAAACAGAGGTGCTCTGAATATCATTCAGAACGGTAGAGTCAGTGGAACATGCGTCATTTCACATTAATTAGAAACACCTGACGGACACCCATCACCATTCAGGTTAAGGTTAGGACATCTAACACAAGTAAACATTCAATTAAATAGTGCATTCTTTACCTGATAATAGCGATGCTCTGAGCTACTAGCAGCAAACCGACGACATAAAGTAAGTTCAGTCGTGTCATGTTTGCTGTCCTTCAAAGACTCAAACAGTTTTTTTTTTGTTTTTTTTTTAGAACTGTTTCCGATACTAACGGTCGCAAAAACACAGACCACAAGATCATATGATGCAGCAGGCGAAGGGCGTGCAGAGGGTGGGCGGGTTCTATTCACTATGAGGATTGGTGATTGGACAACAGCAATGACTGGGCTGCTCTTATTGGCCAAAGGAAATGACAATTACTATGTATTATAATGTGTATCTGAGTCGAGTTAATATGATGTTAGAGGATTATTAGCACCAAAGTCAACTCTAAGAAAAACAGCTGAAGGTTTTTATTACTCCACTATATATATATATATATATATATATATATATATATATATATATATATATATATATATATATATATATATATATATATATATATATATATATATATATATATATATATATATATATATACACACACACTTTATTTCTTTTGTTCCACTACAGTTTGTTAATTTATTATTTATGCCACCTACACCACTTGCAGTTGTTTTATACTACTGGCTCAATTCCATGTCATTACACTGGTCCATAATTTTAGAAACTGTTACAGTCTTTCCTTCCATCACCAATTACGTTACTAAGTGCACAACGAGTGTGTTAAACTTGTGTATGTAAATCGTGCTGTTGTGAGTTGTGCCTCGTGACAACCAGGCAATACATGGACAGGACTGACTGTAAAACTAATTATCCTCTAGGGACTAATAAAGTATTCTCTACTGTACTGTACTGTACTCTGTTTTGTTTTCCTTTTAATTATGTGCCTCAGACATATGCCTTGGTTTATGTACAATATATACAATATATGCATGCATCTTCAAATGGGAAGAATCTATAAAATGAACATGTGTAGACAGTTTGGAAGTAGATCTAGTAGCTTTGAGAGAAACATTTCTGAGTAAAACACAGTATGGCTTTATTTCTTGGAATTTTACTGTACAGTTTTTTCTAAGACTGTATCTTGTTTTGTTTTTTCCCTTTATCAATTTCTTAAACTTAGTTTCACTACTTTTATTCTGAATGTATAATCATCATTACAACATATACACTTATATTTGCACTGACATTGGTGCATCTCATCTCCAAAATGTCTTTATTTGCTATGTGTGTGGTTTCTTGTTTTCTGCAGTACACTATGAGCCTTGTTGTCTCCTGTGGATGAATGAAGTATTTCTGAATTATTTAGATTTTAAATGAAATGAATTACTTTGACATGTCAATCATAAAGAAAAATCTTATATGTAAGTTCACAAAATCTGTGAAAAAAGAAGAAAATTACTGCTCTTACTCCATGTGTATCAGAAACCCCACTATAATATACCAATATAATACTATAGGCACTATAAAAAACATGGAGACAGTTCAAATGCTGTGTATTAAAAACTTAAAAGGGGAAAGCACTAATTGATATAATTAATGACTCAAACTTATTTCTTTTGCTACTTTGAAGATATTTTATTTATATGACGTGCAAAAAGTGTTAGGTCACCTCTAAATGGTGAATGTGAGAGTGATTGTTTGTCTATATATATGTTCAGCCCTGAGATTAACTGGCGACTCCTACAGGGTGTACCCTGCCTTCACCCATTGTAGCTGGATTAGGCCCCCAGTGACCCCTGTGACCCTGGTGAGGATAAAATGGGTTCAGATGACGAGACGAGATATGTGCATAGTCTTAAAAACAACAACCAAGAAATTGATCCAAATGGATTCCAAAGGTTAAAGGTCAGTATTTAGTATGACCTCTGTCCAGCAGCAGAAATGATTAGAAACAACCAGCATGTGTTAAATAAAATTAGAAAATAAATGCAATAAGTCACATATTGTTTGAACAAAAATGGTTAAAGGCATGTTAGTTGAAAAAGGAAGGTTGCACTAAATACTAACTGGTTTATAAAAGCTGTTTCTGGTCTTGTCACATAATTCCATTTTTTGAACCCGCTTTATCCACACTTGGGTCACGGGGGTCACTGGGGGCCTAATCCAGCTGCACCAGGTGAAGGAGGACTACACCCTGTATAAGTCACCAGTTCATCGCAGAGCTGAACTTATCTAAACAATCACTCTCACATTCACACCTATGGACAATTTAGATTAACCAATTAACCTATCAGTGCATGTGTTTGGATGGTGGGAGGAAACTGGAGTACCTGGAGAAAACCCACATAAACGTAGGGAGATCATGCAAAGTCCACACAAAAAAGTCCCGCCCACTAGTGTTGGAATTGAACCCAAGAACTTCTTTCTATGAGGCATGAATGCTAACCACTGTACCACCCACAATAAGATAAATAAATAACTAAATAAACAAACAGAAAATAACTAAACGGGTGACACAGTGGTGCAGTGGTTAGCACTTGTGCCTCACAGCTAGAAGGACCCACACCAGACCTTTCTGTGTGGAGTTTGCATGTTCTCCTTGTGTCTGCGTGGGTTTTCTCCAGTTTCCTCCCACCATCCAAACACATGCACTGATAGGTTAATTGGTTAATTTAAATTGTCCATATGTGTAAATGTGAGAGTGATTGTTTGTCTATATATGTTCAGCCCTGAGATGAACTGGAGACTAATACAGGGTGTACCCCGCCTTCACCCATTATAGCTAGGGTCACCGTGACCCTAGTGAGGATGAAGCAGGTTCAGATGAAAATAACTAAAGCAGTGACATCATCGATTGTCCAAATTGTCATTTTTAATATCAGATCAGAATATTCCAGTTTGTGCATCAATATTCATTTCCAACTCTACATATACCTTATTTATGATTGTGTGGTCACTCCAAAGAAAGTCACAGAGCATATTCTGACTTTCATTTCCTGTTAAGAACACAGCTGAAGAGTCCTTATTCCCATAAACCAAGTCTGTGACTCTTGTTTGTCCTTCCTTATCAGATAAACCCCCATCTTTCAAACTCCATTCCACCACTTTGGCATTTCCACAACAAAGTATTCAAACATATGTAGACTTATTGATTTTACACATGAGGTCTTAAGATCAGTTGTGTAAAATGTATAGAGTTTATCTAACACCGGACAATGTTAGTTCGTTAGCAAAACAATAGTTGGCACGTGAACAACAAAAACCAAAAGTTATAAAAATTTAAGGCGTGTCATCCACCACAAACTTTAACGAACTGCCCTTTTGATGACGAAGCGTGAAACCATCTATAAACCAACGAACAATGCAGACTCACTCAACCTGTTGAACCAGAAATCCTCACCACATGCACACAGATGCATGTACAACAAATTAGACTTTTCACAGGGATTAAATATTCAATCTTTTCAAAGTCAATCATTATTACTACTTAAATGTAATAGTTAAGATTCAGTCAAAGTCATATTCATAAATTGAATTTGCATTTATCATTATAGTCATAGTTGAAGTAACTCATCAGATAATAAATATGAGTGATATATTGTTCTCGTCCTTATGTGTATTTTCTGATATTTAAATGTTTCTCATAGACAGTCCATACCTTTTCTACAGACTCATCTAATTATACATATATGAAGTTTTACAAAATCAGGATACACCCACACATGTTGTCAGGTACACATACCTTTAGATGCTTTTAGATGATGATAGACAGAGTGTGACACAAAGAGAGCGGGAGGAGCAGGTATCTATGGCATCTGTGGACGCATAAGAACACAGACATGTAGACGAGTTACAGTCAAAGAGAAAATGGAATAAATGAAGGAGAGCGTTCAAACCTGCCTCTGAACTGGATAATGATGGTAAGACCAAATATATTTCACTGTAGATACACTGTTAAATATATGTTTTATTGTTTTAAAAGATAATTAGACGAAAGAGTTCTAGAATTTTAAGTCTTAAACAATGCTTCTGTTTTTTTTGTGTGTATTTTATCACTTCCTGACCTGTCAATAATCTATCAGCCAAAAAAAAAAAAAAGATTTCACTGCTGTATATATGTGTGTTTTACATGAGGTCAGAGGTTGGGATTTACTTCATCATGTCTGTTTTAGCTCATGTTGTATTTGTTTTACACTGTCATAATAGAAAGTGACAGTAGTTATTTGCCAGAAGGTGTTAAGTACAGGGGTCGCTACTGTGGCCATAACAAAAAACATCAATAACTGCAGCTTTTTGGGTAAAAATAAAGGAACATACACAGAAGTTTAACACTTTAATGCATGTTAGTCAAGATTTTTTTTTCCCCTGAAGTGTTTTTATTCCTCTTTAGGCATGGAAAAAAAGCAATGTGATTGAAATCTGTTGGTGACACTTTATAATATCTACACACGTTCCACTATATATTAACCCTTTAACCCCTGATGTGCTGACGCATTCTGAATGGATGATTTAGTTAAAAAATTCAGAAAAATTGAATAAAAAAAAATAGTTTTTACTGAGTTTCGTTGATGGAACTGAGCTATAAATAAATAAAACAAACAGATGTCAAAAAGCAACTGACTGAGAGAAAAAAAATAAATGAATAAAACTATTGGAATCAAATTACAATACAAGTTCTTTCTTTTTAATTTATTTTTTTACTCAATTGTTTCGCAAATTGTTTCATGCTATTTCTTATTTTGTAAATATTTGTTTTTTGTTGTTGCTTATTTTGTTGTTTATTTTGTTTATTTTTGTAGATTTAGTTTTATTTTTTTGTTTTAGTAATTTTCTTCAATTTTGTTCCATTTGCATCTTATGTTGTTCATGCTATGTATTATTTTGCTGGTTTATTCATTTTTTGTTCATTTTTATTGATCACTTTGGCTGTTTTTGTTCATTTGTTGCTTATTTTTATCATTATTATTATTTTCTTTTATTCATTATTTTCTTTTATTTTATTTATTTTTTACTTTCAATGGTTTGTTCATGATGTATTAACCATTTGTTACCTATTTGTTAATGTTTATTAATGAATTGCTTATACACAATTTATCATAAAACATTGGTTCACACAGCTACAAATGGTTTGTTCAAAAGAAGAACAAATGAATAAACCATTAACAAATAGGTAACAAATGGTTAATACATAGTGAATTGTGTGTAGGTATTATAAAGTGTTACCAATCTTTTTAATTAACCTGTTTTTTATGGAGTTACAAAAACATCCACTCAGCTGAATACCATGTGTTTAAGCGTTGAAACAAAATAACGTGTATTTAAAAAGCAATATCAGAACACTGTGAAATAAAACATTTCTAATGCAGTATTTGTTTAAGAAGACTATTTTATTTTATTTATTTTTAATTTTTTTTATTATTTACAATTTTTATTATTATTATTATTAATAATAATTTTATTTTATGATTTTATAACTATTAATTCCAGTCTAATAACAACAAGCAATACACGTAAACATGTTAGTGCAGAGGTATTAAGAACAGACCAGTTACAGTAATGATATGAACTGACTGATATGGAACTAAAACAACAAAACCTATGAATACACAAGAGAACAACTGTAGAAGAACTGTCCACTGTACATCAAAGGGTTAATAAGATTACAATGTCATTCATTTTTAACAGTGTCAGTTATCTATTCACTTCTCCTCTTTGTATTGTGTAGACTGGGTTAGATTATTTACCAGACAGACTCATCTAGGAATACTTTCCAATCTGGTCAACTGACTGGAGTTGTGTTCATGACTCACTGACTCACATGACTTCAAAAATGCACAGATATATGCTGATATTTCTGTGTGAGGCACTGGTGGTGTACTGGTAAATACAATCAGGATAATTGGATCTTTATTGTTCTGTCCCACAGGGGAAACTTTTGGGCACAAATAATTACTAAACAACTCCTAAAATCCTGAAGTCAGCATAATGACAATTATGTATCACATGCTAATCCATGTATTGCACTTCCCTCCAACATAGCCTCCAGAGTTCATTTCTGTGTTTCTACTTAAACTTCATTAGCTATCCACAGCCAGCAGAAGCAAATACATAATGAAGTCTGCCATCACCAGCTCCTATGACACCCTGCAGCCTCTATATGAAGACCTGGATGCACCCAAGGTATTAGATTCCTCACACTGTAAACAATAAAATAAAAAATCTGGTTGTTTATATCTTAAAAAACAAAACAAAACAAAAAAACTGTCAGCTGTGGTTGCCAGAACAATCCTGTAAAAACACAACAAACCATAAACATATTTACAGTGTAATATTTAGATTTAACATTTTAAACATTTATACTCCTGAGACTCTGAGTCCTCTTTCAGGGACAAAACTTAAATGAATAAATGAATGAATAAATAAATAAATAAATAAAAGAAAATGACATCCACCGCAGAGAACCTTCCATATGAACAAAAAAAATGCATCTGAAAAAATTGTAGCATTATATTGTTTCCACAAATAGGCAATTATTTAATGTAAAAAAAAAAAAAGTAAAAAAACTTGTACTTTCTTGTGTCTGTTTTACATGTTAAATTTAAATGTTAAACATGTACATTTAACCTGTTAAACATCTAACTTTAACATGTTAAACATGTAAATTTGACATGTTAAACATGCAGATTTAATAGTGAATGTAAACAGTAAATGGACTGTCCCTCACATAGACCTACAGTTGCCGACAGTATTTTCTAAATCCACCAGAACTAAACTAGGAGACATTTAGCGTTCAGTGTCTATAGAGTTTTACAAGGAACATGTGAACAGTCTGAGCTAGGATTCAAACTGCCAACCCTTTGGTCACTGGATGACCTGTTGTACATACTGAACCACAGCCACATGTTATTTTAAAGGTTTAAAATCTTAAACTGTTAAACATCTACTACTTTATTACTTAAAAAAAAAAAAAAGCAAATAGGGTGTTATTTTAACATTGTGATTTTGCAATTTAAATGACAACACATTGTTTTTCACTTTACAGTTTTAATAGAAATACATAATTTCTACATACAGATCTGGTTTTATCAACATACTCTTCCTGTAAAAAACTACAGTGTCATTTGATTTAATTGTGAACTTGAAAAATCTTCTTAAATTAACAGCTTTGCATATATACATATATATATATATATATATATATATATATATATATATATATATATATATATATATATATATATATGTATATGTATATATATATATATATATATATATATGTATATGTATATACATATATTGCAATTTTCCAAATAATTCTAGTCATATTGTCCAGTGCAGCTGTTCTCAAACAAATTGTCTTTGCTATTGAAATATTTTTGGCTTTTCTGGTATTTGCAAGTTATCTCCAGTCTTCATCTTTAGGGGAAGAGGAAATTCAAAGGTATTAACAGTAATGCTTTCCTCTATTTTAAGCCTGTTATAACAGATGAAACCCCGACGGAAGTTAAAGTCAAGCCTGTCCCTCGTCCCAGGACTAAAGTAAAATTAAATGGCCAGAGTAATAATATCAACTCTGCAGAACAAACCACCCATCCACCAGTAAGTCATAGATTTGATTAAATATGACATTATTACCACAGTCTACTCCTGATAGTATGGTTTTATTATTTTTCTCCATCTTCTTTGTCATCAGAACTCACACAGTAATGAATATTCTGAAGACCATAAGAGACTTCGCCCTGTTCGTCCACCACCGTCACCACCAAAGAAGACACTCCAAACATCTAGTACACCTTCACATATGATCGATGGTCAATGTATGAGATCAAATACTGTGGAGGTACGTGACATTGGAAACATTGGTTTTATATTTTAACCAATACAGACTCTGTGCTACTTTTGTGGCAGCTCTCATATGCAAACTTTTATTTTTAAATTTATGGTATTATTATTATTATTATTATGCCTGTTAAAATTAACACATTAGTATGGATTAATCCATCATTATGTTGAATCTGATTAAACATTTTAACTCAACTAAATACAACAGTTCTGCCCTACAAAGCAAAAAGGCATTTTTTGGTGAAAATTTGTTATTGTGTTTTTTGCAACATTCAAATCATGTAATAACAATGAATATATATATATATATATATATATATATATATATATATATATATATATATATATATATATATATATGTATGTATAAACTTTATTACAGGCTCAAGACCCACAAGGGAACCACAATACAAACATCAATTATACAAAACAATTCACATTCATATACATACAAACATTAAATAAACAAATAAATAATATATCAATAAATTTTAAAAAAGAGGAGAGAAGCTAATGCTATATGTACTTTAACCTTCTTTATTTCTGTAGACGTCCAATAGTGAAACACCAGCGCCTTCTACTCTTCCTCGGCCTGAACGCCCTCCTCTTCCTTCTTTATATTATGGAAGAAAATCTTCTGGTTCTTCACAAACATCTAACGTAAAGCAGTTTTTAGTTTGATCACACCTGTATCAAATTTCACACTCATAAATTTTCTGACTCATAACAGTGTTTTTGTACATTTTTATTCAATTATAGACCTGCAATAGTGAGGATTACCAAATATCCAGTGGCTTCTCCACCTACTCTCCAAACCCACCTGCTCCATATGAAGATCCATACAGCCTCAGCAGGACACGCCATCAAACAGTAAAGTCCTACTTTATAATCTGTGGCCAGAACGTATCAGAGGTGAAAGTAACTAAGTAAAAGTACTTCCTTTACTGTACTTAAGTACATTTTAGGTATCTGTACTTTACTTGAGTATTTATTTTCCTGGCAACTTTTTACTTTTACTCCCTACATTTTTGTATAAATATCTGTACTTTATACTCTTTACATTTTTGTATAAATATCTGTACTTTATACTCTTTACATTCTCAGAATAGATTCATCAGTTTTTCAAACTAGACAAATGTGACAGTATGAAAAATAAGTCATAAATCAGAAATTGTGACTGACTATATCATAATTTTGACTTTTTATTTAATAATTATCCATTTCTTATCTCATAATTATGACTTTTTGTCCCATAATATAGACTTTTTATGTCATAATTTTGACTTTTTTTAAATCTCATTTAGATCTCATAAATATGCTTTTTTTTTAATATCCAATGTATGACTTTTGAATTTTTCCTAAATGTCATGTCCATACCCTCTAAACAGAGTACCATGACCCAATAACACACATCATCTACAGTAACTTACTTTTAAAGGCTTTATGTTTTGGATATTTTTTGACATATGTTCTTTTTTTTCCTCCTTAAATCAGTATTATTTCATCCATAGAAAAATAAATTTAGTTTTACTTTTTACAGTTGAGAAGTTGTACTTTTTTTTTTTTTTTTACTTTTACTTCAGTAAAGTAGTTGAATCAGTACTTCTACTTTAACCAGAGTATTTCTTCACACCAGTAGCTGTACTTCTACTTAAGTACAGAATATAAGTACTTTGACCACCTCTGGAACATATGATTAGCAGTGGTGAAACTAAATCACTATATAATAACTAAGTACCTGTATTTAACTAAAGTATTTTCATTTTACACAGAAAATGTGTAAAATAAGATAATGTCCTTTTTTGTCAAATTAAAAGACAAAAAAGAACAACTCATGATTAAATCTCTGACTATGGGTTGAGTTTAAATGTATTATTTTAAATAATCCTCTTGGATTTACAGGAACATACATACATCCTAATCAACCTGAAAACACATGTGTTTTTCTGAGCTTCTCTGAGTCCCATGGTTCCCACAGGACAGAGTTACTAACATATGATGATCTTTTACAATAAGATGTGGATTAAACTACACAACACTAAAATTCTTCATATATGCTTCGTCTTAAACCTCTCAAAGTAGAAACATTCTACATATTCATTAAGGCAGTAGCAAAACAAACATTTTAAAACATTTTATAACATTTTATAATAGTAAAACCCAAACAGGAAAAATTTTCGTGAAAATTTTTGCTGATAATACTTAGATACTAATATTTTTTAACCCTTTAACTCCTGAGAGTTTAACAGTTCCAGTCAAAAAATTATAAAATAAGCAACAAAATTAACACTAACAGCCAAAAATCTATAATAAACCAACGAAATAATAAGTAACATGAACAAAATAAGACACACGTGGCACAAAAGTGATGAAAAATAATAAAATACAATATTAAATGTAGAAATATAAAACAAAATAAGGAACAAAATTAACAAAAACTATTAAATATTTACAAAATAAATACTTAACTTAGTTAAAATAAACTAAAATTAAGTATAATTAATTAATTAACTAAATAATATTATAATATGGTTCCAGTAGTTTTAGTTTTGGCTTTTTCTTTTCTTTTCTTTTTTTAATCACTTGCTTTTTGACACCTGTTTATTTCCATATATCAGATCCATGAACAAAACTCAGTAAAATCACAGTAAAAACAATATTTTTTTTCTGAATATTGAAACTAAACCATCCTTTCAGAACGCGTCATCGCTGAAGCACCAGGGGTTAAAGTGTTCAGTGGAGTCTTCACAGTGTTGTATTATTACATGTAATGGATACATTGATGCACAGTGACAGGTTTAGTGAGTTTGTTGTGTCTCTTACGTAGGTGTACGTAATTACAATGTGAATATTTTGGACTTTCAGGTCACAGATACTGACAAACCTGCAGTTCCACCCCGTCCCCCTCAAACCAAGCCGACCTACTTGTCTTCTGGGACATTGTTTGAAACCATACCATCACAGGTATGACAGCTATCACATACCAGACAATTACAGGGAAATAACAGTCCTAGAGAAGGTGCTAAAATTAGCAACATCTTTTGACGTACAGTATGTCATGGAAAATGAAGTACGTCAATATAAATTCAGTCAGCATGAAATGGAGATTTTTACAGAATAGAAGGTTCTTAAGACACTGAAGCATGTAGCTGTTGCTTTGTTTTATAGTGTATGGAATGAATAGAAGGTAGCGACCGTCTTGTTTAATTTATAGTATTAACTTAAAAGTAATTGGCTTTAAATAATATTATGATAATTTATTCATTGACAAATACTTCTTTACATATTGTGATAAGTAAACTTCATCTTCATAATCTCCTAAATGTTTTTTTTACAGATTTGTATCTATCTATCTATCTATCTATCTATCTATCTATCTATCTATCTATCTATCTATCTATCTATCTATCTATCTATCTATCTATCTATCTATCTATCTATCTATCTATCTATCTATCTATCTATCTATCTATCTATCTATATATATATATATATATATATATATATATATATATATATATATATATATATATATATATATATATATCTATATATACGTATATACTACATGTAAAGTATCCATATCCATATTAACCACTTTAACTCATTCACTGCCAGGTGGATGAGAAGAGAATATTGACTCAGAACATACTCAATATTATATATATTATACTATAAACTATATTATCATATTATACTATAACTAGAAAAGCACTCTGAGAGCGCAGACCTCCGCCAAGCTAGACCCCCCACTCTGATCACCCCCAAAATGAAATCAGTTCTTCCTGTTCACATTTGCGACATATCCTGAAAATTTCATCCAGATCCATCCATAAGTTTTTGAGTTATCTTGAAAACAGACAAACAAACAGATAAATGCCGGCAAAAACATAACCTCCTTGGTGGAGGTAATAAAAGACTATAGCACCCAACAAAATAAAGTGTAGACTGTTCTTTTGGATTTGAATTGATGCCAAAACACATCAATGGCAGTGAATGAGTTAATGTATTGTTCTGATAGAAAGTATTTACATCTTGCAAAGACAATATTCAAACAGTTACTGGTGTGTGTTACTACTGTGATAATGAAAACATCTGTGTGTTTGTTTCAGGCTAGACCTCCACCTCCTACATTCAGTCCTCCACCTCCACCTTCAGAGAGCACTGAGCCGCTGTACAGCGAGATACAATCTCCTCCTTACCTGCATGTTCTGTCTGAAGATGATGATAAGATGGTGAGGAAGATAGTCCAGGTTGATTTACTAAACACATCTGTGTTGTCAGTGTTGTACCTGAACGAGTTCATTGAACGATCGTTCACAAACGATACCATATTTTTGATGAACGTGAACGACTCGTTCACTTTTGCCAAATGAACGGGAAGTTGTGAACGCGGTTATTCTGGCATTTATTGAACTGCGCTTTTATGTATGTAGTTCACATTTCGTTCTTATCACGTTGTAATTATTAAGTCCTATAAGGCATAAAATGGGATCAAAACACAGCATTATCATAGATGTCATTTTTGTATTATTCTGAACAAATGTTGGCAACATAATGTTGTGGAATAGCCAATGAGAAGGGTTTTGGGCAGAGAGAGAGAGAGAGAGAGAGTGGGGTGTAGAGACCTGAGCAGGTGTTGTCCCGTTCTTGGAAATAAACATTGAAAACGAAACTCACTGAAACTGCTCCTTGTGTTCTAAGAACCTGCAGAGGGAAGTTAACCCTGGGGTAAGGTACTTACTTCCGCCCCGGTGGGGCGACATTTTCCCCTGATTTCCTGACTATAGTCAGGATAACGTTAGGAACGGTTAATAATAAGTTTACAATAATAACACAATAAAGAACGAAAAAAAGAACGAAAAAGTTCATTTTGGGATCCATGAACTTTTAGTTCATAATTTGGAAGAATGAACGATGAACTGAACTAATTCATATTGAGTAACTTGAACTGAACTTTGAACTAATTCCTAATTAAGGTGAACTTTCCCAACACTGTGTAAAAATATAGGAATAGAACTCAGACTAGACTGACGGTATTATCTTTGAAACACAATATCCCAGAGGAAGCATCAGTACTCATCTGGACTCTCTTTAGAAATGAAAAAAGGTTAGAGACCTAAGAGTAATAATGGACTCAGAACTAAACTTTAAGAACCACGTTAAATCATCAGCCTTTTATCATCTCAAAAACATTGTCTGAATCAAAGGTGTATTGACTTATCCATGCATTTATCTCCAGCAGGTTAGACTATAGTAACAGTCTTCTACGTGGACTCTCTAAACCAGCTGTAAAACATGTAGTCCATCCTGAACACTGCTGCTTGGGTTCTGATTAGAACCAGGAAGTACCACCATATTAGTCCTGACGAGACACAGGAAGTACCACCATATTAGTCCTGACTAGAAACAGGAAGTACAACCATATTAGTCCTGACGAGACACAGGAAGTACCACCATATTAGTCCTGACTAGAAACAGGAAGTACCACCATATTAGTCCTGACGAGACACAGGAAGTACCACCATATTAGTCCTGACTAGAAACAGGAAGTACCACCATATTAGTCCTGACGAGACACAGGAAGTACCACCATATTAGTCCTGACTAGAAATAGGAAGTACCACCATATTAGTCCTGATTAGAAACAGGAAGTACCACCATATTAGTCCTGACGAGACACAGGAAGTACCACCATATTAGTCCTGACTAGAAACAGGAAGTACCACCATATTAGTCCTGACGAGACACAGGAAGTACCACCATATTAGTCCTGACTAGAAACAGGAAGTACCACCATATTAGTCCTGACTAGAAACAGGAAGTACCACCATATTGTCCCTGTGCTCAGGTCTGTGCACTGGCGTCCTGTCACTCAGAGAATAGACTTTAAAACAGCTCTGTCTTTAAGTCTGTCCATGGTCTAGCAACAAAAAATCTGTGACATGTTGATCCCATTTGACCCAATTAAATCAGTAAACACAGTAAAGTTGTATTTCAGTTCCATGGAGCTAAACTCCTGATGATGTGAGACAGGCCTCTACTCTGACGATGTTTAAACGGCTCTGGTCAACTATGCATAGAACAACTGGAATGGTTTTATCTCTACTCTTCTCTTAGTTTTATTTGATTATTTATGTTTTACTGATTATGTTTTAATTGTGTGCAATTTTAACTAGTCTCTTTATCATTTTTGTAAAACACTGTGACATAACCTGTGTATGAATTGTGTTATATAATTACATTTGCCTTGTCTTGTCGCACACACAGATCAGAAAGAACACAGCAAATTACACACACCTTGTAATGTAGTGTATAGTAGATGGAAAAAATGTATAGTTAGGCAGTTGTATGTTCTAAATGACTCCATAAATCTGTTTGTCTTTATTGTTACTAGTCACAACGGAGCTCGACGCTTCAGTCTAATTGTTGGTCGTCACAAAAACAGAAGATGACAGGAGGCCCAGAGGTATGACTCACCTGTTTCATTTCACTTTTAACTCTGGACAAAAACCCCAGTAACAACATAATTATCACTAATCCATGACTCTTTCTGTGGTCTAACCCATTGGCTTAGCTTCAAAGTTAATCTCAAACAATCTAATTTTCTATTTATTTTAGGACATTATTGTTTTAAAATTTCAAACTACAACAAATACAATATTTTACTCCTTTAAAACGGCTGCTCTTTTAATTGCGCAATTTCAAATTTAAATACTTTTTCAAATAGCAACAATTATTATATTTTTTTTAACCAAATCTGTTTGAAAATATTGCTTCATCCCTTAGGAAATAGCAGAGATGATAAAATGGCTGAAAATTGTGTCGAGTAAGTACACATTTACATTTTCTACTGCACATTGTACCCTGACACATAAATAGACAGTTTAGTGTGTGACATCTTATTTTGTAGACTTACTGTAATATATAGTGTTGTATTTGGAACATGTACCAGAGATAAACTGATGTGTTCAGTCACTAAAGTATTTGAAGGTATACATTATCTAATTGATGATCTGTCTCAACAGGATCTGATCCCTTTGCTGTATCTGTGTACGGTGCAAGTATTGAAGAGGAAGTCAGGTAAAAACACAGAAACTACCAGTGCTTTCCTGTAAATTGAGAATTTCAGTGCTGTTAGTGTCATGTTACAATATGTGTTTATTTCATTGTATCCATTTCCAGATAAACACAAGTCGAACAATGTAACCCACAATTATCTGGTAAAATATACTATGACAACATAACCTTATATTAATAATAATGGAATGTAGTGGAGTAGATAATGGATGTAAGGACCAAAATATTTAAGGTCTATGTAAGATTTAAAGAGATATACAATATATAGAAGACATCGGAAGTACAATTTGTAGGAGACTTCCTCATCAGAGATCAAAAATATTATTATGATAAATATGTTAGTTGTCAAAGAAAATCAACATTTCTTTAAAGGCTGATTTTTTTTTCTCAGAGAGCATTGAAGAATGGCCAGAATGTGATAAATACTGTATTCTACAATTCTAGAAGAATGACATATGATAAATAAATGATTTAATCAATAAAAACACTATATGTTGGAGAATATTAAACCATATTATGATATTTCTCATTTCTGTTTTGTAGTCCTGCCCCTTTTAATAAGTGAACCTCCTTAATTCCTACTAACTAATAAACATGTAATTCAGTTCCTTCAGTACTTTTATTCATGTAAAGCTGAAGGCTGTAACTGTGGAATGATGTTTTCTACACATTAGACTTCATTTATACTGTAGCTTGAAACAATTTTTTTTCTTGTTAAAGAAACAGCATCTAGCTTTGAGGTGCATTACTGACATCCACTACATCAGAGTTAATATTCTGTCAACTAAAAAGACTAAAATAAACAAAATAACCACTGGTCTTCTTTCTTTAGGCCAACAATAAAGCAGGCTTTTTAATTGGATGTAACCTTCAACTTAACTGCAAGATTGTCACTATTTATCACATCATTATTATTATTATTATTAATAAGATAAAGAACCAAACTTACAGAAAGCCTTTTCTCTTTCTTTCTCCCTGCAGATCATTTAATCATACAGCCATGAATGTGAAAAAGGCCCTGCGTCTGTACAACCTCCTCATGATGAAGCGCTGTGAGTGTTTGCGGGAACACATCTCAGAGCTGACCTCCATCACTAACACTCTGGAAAAAGCGCAGAAGACGTCAAAAACCATGAACATTGCAGGAGGGACCACAGGTGCAGTCGGCGGGGGCATTGCAGTGGTGGGCATTGCCTTGGCTCCAGTAACCATGGGGGCATCGCTAATTGCTACTGCTGTTGGTGCTGGCATGGTGGCCTCTGCAGGTGGCATGGGCGCCCATGGTGCCAAGGCCAGAAAGAAGGTTGTCAACAGGAGTACTGTGGAGAAACTCATAAATAATTACACGGAAAATGTTGTAGACATGGAACTTTGTTTGAATTTTATCCTCTCTGGGATGAATGAGATGCGAAGGTATGATATTGGCCGGTTACAGAGGGCAGGAGCCAGAGCTGATGCAATAAAGATGGCACATCTGTCACAGTCTGTGTTTACCAGTAAGATGAACAATTTCAGGAAGAATTCTGCTGCACACACTGGTGGCATGTCATCAGAAAGGTTGCTCAAGAATTTTGCAAAAGAAATGGATCAGTATTTTTCAAAAAAGGATTGTGAAAAACTCAAGAAGTCATGTAAGAGCAAGTTTTCTGGTCGAGTACGCCTGCTTGGTGAAAATCTGCAGGATGAACTGGAGTACCTGAATCATATGTGGGAACTGTTTTGTTGAATTAAAGAAACTTTGTGCGATATGTTATGTATGTTTATGTGAATGTGTTTGTGTGTGTGTGAGAGAGAGAGAATGAGAGAGAGATGATTTTATAAAATATAAAATGCATTTGGTGATGATGATTATATTTTAATAAACACATCATATTGTAAACACCAATGTCTGATTTTCTTTCTGATTGTAAGTATAGGCTTTATCTCTTAAAAAGTTAGTTTGCTAAAATGTTTATATCGTTGTTTTCAACTTTGGGTTGAAATTTCTAATAACTGATAATAAATAATTTAAAAACAACGTACCGTACCAGTCAAAAAATAGGGTGACATGAGAGAGACAATCACAAAACATAAACTGTAAACTGTTCATTCAGTTTCAGATGCTGCAGCTGTTTAAAAATTCATAGTTATTGTTTTTTCAGTATAGGTGTAAATATAAACTGGACTGACTGTACATATCCTGACCAAGGAAAATAAAAACTGTAATCTACACCTGGCTTTTGTGTGTCCGTCCATAATAATATACACAATGACCTAAATTAACCTTTTTCATAATACATAATATAGGAAACTGTTTCATGAAAATTAATTTTCGCAACAGAAAAAGTATCCGTTTTGAATGGGGTCGCCAGAAAATTGTGATGTTAGGTCACGTGCCTAAAAAGGTATGGAACCATTGGTTTATATCCTCTGGTAAGGTACTATTTCTTGTACAACATTGGCGGATTAACATTCAGTCTCAGTGCACTGCGGAGGGATATGGTGTGTCTATGCTGTATCCGTATATTACTGACGCTCTCCGTCCTACGCCATTTTCTCCTTCGCGGAACAACAAACAAGTAACAGCATTGAGGGACATCGCTCTTTTGGCCGAAATGGCAGTGTAAACGTGTGCAGCGACCTAGCAACCAACAAAAACAGTGCATCCACCCAGTGCACTGAAGTCACTTCTAATTCAGCAAGATGTCGTAAGTATTGGGTTATTTCTGTTCTGTGTTAATGGTGGTTAGTGTCAGGCCTAGTGTCTAGTCTGGAGCCTCAGTCAGCTGATGTAACCGCAAGTAGGAATTATATACGTGTATTAGTAGTAAATATTTTACTTTCTAAAAGGGTACATACATAAATGCATACATGTATGTATATAAATAATGGGCGGGGGTGAGATGAGATGATAAAATCGGATACACTTTCCTATATTTTGTAAGTACTATGAGCCGTAAAAGTGTTTAAAAATGTAGTCTGGTAACGACACTTAACAGAACGGTTCCATTTTTATTGGAACAACAAGTTGTCATTATGAGACATGCTTATGTGACACGTTCCAACGTGGCAGTCTGAGCATGGCTCGTTTCCTCTTTGTTTCAAAATGGCGGATGGAGAACAAAGTGTGTCTAAGGAGGGTGGTGATGCACTCTGTGACCCATTTGGAAACAGAATGACGTCAGAGTCATAAGACTAGTAACTGGGTTGAAACACGTGACTTACTGCAGGTGCATTGCAGGGATGGGGGCAGTATTGTGCTAAAATGAAGACAGCAGTTCTATAATCTGTTGCCTTTTTTGTACAAAATGCTGTCTTTTTAAAAATAACTATTTATATATTTTTGCAATTATACAGACAACAAACAGTAACCCCCAACCCCACCCACCTAAGTGTACACAACATAGTGTTCAAGTTAAAAATAATAAATATTTAGAAATCAAGAATACTAAAGAGAAAACTAATGTTTTTAACAATGTTATTTTACCCTTTCTCAGGTCCTTCAAGGAAACCCTCAGCACTGCTGCATTCGACAGCATAAAAGAGTTCAACGCTTTCCTAGCACTGTCACGCATCCCATTTGTGACCAACAACAGCCACTATGACCATGATGATGACAAACTCACAGTTTGGCCTGGAAGACATGGAGGCCCTTCTCTGGGAGCCTTCCTCTCCCATGGCTGACCCCATGGGCTCCATGATTTTCCACCCTGACCAAGAAGAACCACACGGAGGAGCCTCACTGGAGGGCGACGCGTCACCCCTCACCTCCTCATCGATGTCTTCTTCTTCCTCCCCTCCTCCATTCTACTCTCCTCCTCCCTCACCACCTGCTGTCCTCCTTCGAGGGGACAAAGTTGGCCCCGAGTCAGACCTGCTCTCCCTTTCCTGGTTGGACCACCCTGGTCAGCTGAGGTGCGCCCAGACGGTCGCAGATGATGGCAAAGGTATAAAATTAACTAAAATGACCCAATAGTTCAGATGTCACTGAAAGTGTAGCAGTATTTTAATATGATGCATTGTCTTTACTTACAGATGATGCATTTGACCTGGACTGGATGGCTCAGAGGGTGGACCTGAGTGAGTTTGACCTGGACTCGCTCATTGGCTCTTGCACTCCTGCTGAGCAGTCATCCAATGCTTCAGAAGATCTCCTGGCCTCTCTTGACTGCCCCATGGACCTTGACTCCTTGCCCACTCTGTCAACCCCAGCACTCACCAGTTTTCCTTCTGCTTCTCCTCCTGATGTACCTCCATCTATTTCTCCTACACTTTGCTCTGATACCTCTATTGTCCCTGCATTTGAAACTGAATCCATAATTGAGAGTCAGGAGGCCCCATCTCCTCCCCCATGTGTCCCAGAGCCTCAAGAGGAGCTTGAAATCAAATCTGAGCCTGTTTCTCCACACCCTTCCTCCCCAGCAGTAGATGCCTCTTCCTCCCCTGCATACACCCTGGACCTGGGAAGTGAGGTGGATGTGTCAGAGAGTGAAGTTGAAGTGTCAGAGGTCAAGCCAGTGGTAGCAGCCGTCATCCCTCAGGTCCAGAGGCTGGTACTTTCTCTTTCACCCACCCGCATAGTCCTTGTTCTGGCTCCCAAAGATGAGTTAGGGATCACCACCACCACTGTAACGACAACATCAGTGATCGATGGATCCACTCCTCCTCCAGTGTCCCCTTCACAGAGGTCAACCAGGAGTAGGCCGTACCCTGAGCCCAAACTTAGAGCTGGTCCGTCCTCGCCCAGCAGCCCCAGCATCAAAGTAAAGTCCCTGCGGGGTACATGTGGAGAAGAAAGGCTGCATGTGAAGGCACCGAAGGACAAGAAACTCAAGAAGATGGAGCAGAATAAGACTGCGGCCACCCGTTACCGGCAGAAGAAGAGAGCTGAGCAGGATGCACTTCTGTCAGAACACACCGTTCTGGAGAGGAAGAACATGGAGCTGAAGGAGAAGGCCGACTCCATGGCAAGGGAGATCGAGTACCTCAAAGAGTTGATGGATGAAGTCCGCCTGGCCAGGCTCAAAAAAGGTCTGAGTGCTGACCCCTAGTGGTTAAAACTGAGAAGTTACATGAGGAACATGTAGAATAAGAAGTGGAAAAGTAAGAGAGTGGGTGCTGTCGATGTTTTTCTCTCTTAATGCTGAGGAGTGTCAGTATGTTTTTATCCACACAGCATGTCTAGAATGCATAATCCAAACATGAATTTTGTCTGTCAGAATACTTTTTTTAGATATCTAACCTGGTATTAAATATTTAAGCTCTTATATTCAGAATAGTTCTATAGAAATAAGTATTTTCCATTCAGTATATTAACTTGTGTGTTGTAAGTTCATTTAATCTACCCTTGGACCTTATGAACTTTGTATTAGGATGTCTTGTAAGACTTGTGTAACTTCCTGGTATTAAAATGTATCACCTGGAGAATCTGTATTACACTCTTAATAAAGAGTCCTAAACCTAATTGGTGGTGTTTGGTGTGGTGTTTAGTGTGATTGTAGTATAAACAAGCTATTTCTCTAGCTATTCAAAGTAACGTCCATGTGCAGATGTAGCTATGATACGGGGAAATTGGTGCTGAGGTGTAAGCAATATGTCTGGTTTGAAGTTAAAGAATATGACGGATAGTACACAAGCCTGTTAAAGGAAAAAAACTATACAAGTGATCAATGGTATTGATGGAACACCAAGTAACACTAAAAGATCACAGGTCTGCAGGGACCTCATGCATTAATTTAAGAAAGTAAGAAATGTCTTGACAAAATTATCCTTAAGCCATAACTGAGGGTCTGGTGGGTGGCATGTATGTTACTTTATATAGTTAATATAAAACACATCTTGCCAGAAAAGACGAGGGCATCTGTGCTTGAATGGGGTGTTCATCAGAATGAACATTATTGGTTTGATGCATGAAACTGTCTGCCATCATGAATTTAACTGAGATCTCAGACTGATTCCAACCACTAATACTAAATGTTAACGGAAACATGATCATACATCTGGTGTTAATGAATGTCCACAAGGTAAATGTATAGTACAATTATCCTACATTGGACCATAGTGTGTAAAAATAGTTTCTGTAGTATGAGTGCCCTGGGGATAAACCCATATATGAACTCATGCTCTAAAACTGTACTGCACTATATATTTAATAACTGAGTATTTCCTGGCTTTAAACTCAATAAAGCTATGTTCTGACCATTTCATGACCTTTTCTACCCTTCTCGGTCTGCCTGTCTATATTGGGCAGTGTCTCCCTTGAAAAAGAGATCATTGATCTAAATGGGACAAACCTGGTTAAATAAAGGTTAAATTAAAATATTGTACATTTGTCTCCAAAACAGACCACCTTTGTTCTCTGTCTCAAAATACATCACAATGAGGCTGTGGATGTTCATCAATGGAGCCTCTTCAAACAAACTGCACAACGATAATAGAAGCCGCCTGACCAGTGTGTGCTGTAAACCCATGCGTAAGACATCAACTGACAGTCATGTGCAGCTACAAATGCTGCTTTTTAATGGCTTTAATTTGGAGGAAAAAAAAATCTAAATGTCTTTCACTGAGTGTGGTCTGGCCTTCTACTGACTACAGAATTATTGTGCTTAAAGGTGTGTATCTGTCATAGTCTGCAGGAGAACAGAGGGGCACACAATAGGGAAAAAGCAATGCTGACTGGTGCTGATTCAGGCAGATCTTGAATAATATTTACCAGAAATTGTGCATTCAGCCCATATGTGGCTCCAGGGTGTGCACACGGTAATTGGTCCAGGCCTCTGTCCAAAAAGCTTTGGGATGATCAATATTTGGAAGCACCTCAAAAAGAATGTGGTGCAGAGCTGCTCATAGTAATGGCTGTATATTAAACATGAGACATTTAATACAGGCTGTTGGCCAATACTAGTGCAGTCTGATGGACACACACTGATGGGACCCAGTCATTAAATATTCTAATGGTGCGTTCATAGAATGTAATTTTAACAAAATGAATGTTTTTATATATATATATATATATATATATATATATATATATATAAAAAATATATATATATGTGTGTGTGTGTGTGTGTGTGTGTGTGTGTGTGTGTTTTGCATTATTGATAATTTATTTTCTGCTACTTTTTTAATCATACTTTTATGTAGCAACTGTGACACACAACATATTCTTGTAGGTTTATAAAGTATTTAGATTTTCATTCTGAAATCAGTGGTGGAATCTTGAAAAACATTTACCACAGTACTATTTAAAAATATTTTCAGTATATTTATGGTACTTTATATGTCTATTCCCCAACATCAAATAGTTGAATATTATACTTTCTACTCCATTAATGGAAGTGATTTAGTCATCAGTTACTATTAAGATGGTTTTATGTAATTAATCACTAAATTAAAATACAACACATTGTTATGCAGTGGCGTCAAAACTCTTTGGCTTCTGATGTCTTAAAGAAGTCAATTGTGGTCAGATGTTCCCTCTTAACTTGTCACATGGTTTTATTTTAGTGAATGTCCAAATCATCTAACTTTTACTCAAAATCAAATCTCAGAAAAAATCCAAAAGCTGAAAATAGATTATACGATGAGAAAAGTGAATATAAAGTTAAAACTCACTCCATCTCCAGTAGAAACAACAGTAACATACTTTTATAGCACTGATACTTCACAATTAATGAGCCAATGCACTTGTATGTAATAATATATCAGTTATAGGGACCAAACCAGTTCTTTTACTTGTGCAGTTTTACATTCATGAAGTCTTTAACTTTACCACTGATCAATACACTGCTCTATTTGTCAACGTTGTGCCAAAAAAAATGACAAAGTTCTTATGACATTGAGTGTTATTTAAATTAAAATGATTACTTTTACTAACAAGCCTTTTGCTTTTATGACTCCATTCTGTCAGTGTGGTAGCAAATATGTTTGACACAGCGCCATCTAGTGACAATATGACAGATAATTTTCTCTGATAGGGTGGTATTGCAGTCCCACATTCAAGTACAATACAGAAAGTTGTAAATACTAAAAAAGCTGTAAAGCCACCGATGACCAAAAGCATCTACTGATCTAAAATGTTGACTCACTTTCAGTACATTTAACAAATTCAGTTAAAATGTAGTTTCTCATCTTTTCAGCAGCGTCACGTAATGTTCAGAGGCTCTGCAGTAGATGTCATTTTGTGCATCACCAAAAATACCCATGTAGTTTGACAAATGGCAGTGGATGAAATGTTCAATTAACAATGTATTTTGTAGAGAACTGCACTTATTCTTCATTTTTCTTTGTTTTGATATAATAACCATGGAATTTAGTCTGAGCTTTTAGAAAAATTTTTTTTTATCTATAGTTTTTAACAAATCTCTATAAGGTCAGTTAATTAAGCATAAAAAGATATGTGATTTTCACTGAAAAGTAAACATTTAGAAGTTAAAATTCTAGTTAATAGTCATAAATTGCTTAAGAAAGGTTAAATATATATATATATATATATATATATATATATATATATATATATATATATAAACATTTTAAAGTTACCAAAAAAAGGTTTTTCAAGGTTAAATATAGGGAAGTAAGACAAACAGCATATATACACAACAATATATCCATATCTTTTATTGTTGGCTGAGGATGAACAAAGTACTGATGATGCAATCACCATTTAGTAGGACCACACAGGAGGTTACATCACTTTGGCTACAGTAAAGTGGTAGAACTTACACAGTGCAAAAATGCTTTGCTAAAAGCCCACAATGTAACATATATTACACTGTAAATATACACTGCATTATACAATATAAGTGGAGTGGGACTCTAAGACTCCGAATGACTGAAACATCCTCATATCAAACTGTAAAGTCATGCTGGACACACTAAGTGCTGCAGTTGCCTAAGTCACTAGATGAAGCACAGAGTCAGTAAGACTAAAGGAAGCAGTGTCAGGGATTCTATTAACGGCTACATCATTGGTAGAAAATAAAATGATACAGCATGGCAGTGTGTTGGTCACATTTTAGGTACCTTTAAAGATGTAACTCTCCTTTCTCTGTGTTTTCTTTTGTTGTTTTTTTGCAGTTGTAAAGGTACGGGGATGTGATGTCATATCAGAAATGTACATCAACTTGCTCGAGCAAAATTGAGAGCAATAAGAAATGAAGTGGCCTTCGACTCGGTAGGCACTCTTTTGACTGCATGCGGTGTCTTTACATGCCTCTGAGAACTGAATACTCATTTTATTTTTTTAAAAAAACATCCTCTTTCATGTCAGGAACAGATGTCTCCATGATGTAGAAAAGGTTACCAGGTAGTAAAAGCCCTACGTGAGTTGAATGGCTCATGAGGTTATCTTGTTTCTGTAGCATGCGAAAGCTTGATGTAGCCTATAGGATACTGCCCTGCCGCAGGGCTGTACTCCCACTCTCACGCTTTGATGCTGAGGCACATTGCTGAATCTACCTTGTCGATAAATGTACTGGATGCATGACCACAAACAGTGAAGCAGAGCCAGCCCAAACGGATCCTCGGGGATCTGAGACTGCACATAGTTCCAGTGCAGCCTTTTCTCACTGATGTTCTTTTGAGCAAAAAAGCAGCAGAGGTGGGTTAAACATGATCATATTTCCTACTTTGGATGGATTCAGTTCATTGCCTGGGGTAAAGTGATTATTTTTTGCACAAGAAAACTAAAAGAAAGATATTACAACTGAGGTGCAAAGATTGCTTGGATCCAGAAACTAAAGCAAATACTCACATCAACTCCAACCTGAATTAATATGTGGCTCACATCTGCAGTTTTTGCAATCAGTGTTAATCAGCATTTCTGTAAATGTGCCTGATTTTACCCTAGAGGAATCAATTCAACCCTGACTCTCTGAGCAGAGCCTAATTAAATGTTAATAGAAAGTAAACTCATTTTAATATCACTGGAGTAAACGATGATAAATTTACTAAATGTTTCATAAGCGAAGGTGTCCTTTTACCGGAGGGTGACAACTGATGAAACTCCTCACAGTATTTAACATCATTGCACACATTGTAATATATTTTCTGTAACTGTCAGTGTTTTGTTTTGTTGTGGTTATTATGTCGCTTTTACTTTGAATCTTCACTGATGCAAACAGAATCAAAGGATCTTAGTGTAGAGGTGGACAAATATACAACAAAATCCACTGACAAAAATGATATGGTACATGTTTTACAGATGCCAAGAGTAACAAACGTGACTCTTAACACCAGAAGAATAGCAGTGTCTTCTTGGTTTTGATTTGAACTGAGAGCAAACAGATATGATGCACGAAGCCTCACATCATCAGAAAAATTCAATTGGTAATAGAAAGCTTATCAGTGCAGGCTGAACGTAATGAGTTACAATGATGAGTAATTCTTTACTCTGCAGTGTTGAAACAGGGTCTCTATAGCAGCAGTTGGATTTCTGAACATGCTCATGAGCAGCAGCGATGGCACCCCGATCCCTTGAAGCAAATGCAGTTCTCATTTTTTTTTTTCCTCTTAATTTCAGTTACTTTGAATGTGCATTTTTCAGTCCAGGTAGAGTTTTGCTCAGTGATCGGTGAGTTTTGGTCTTTTAACAAAGAGCTACTAATCCTGTCTCAGATTTAGTCCTATCTCAGTTCGCTGTAGAGTTGGGTACTTGGATGAGGTTTACATTATATGAGGTGATGTTCGGGCTGAGCTGGGGTAAACCGTTAGAACACTTTCCTTTAACTGCCGCTGAGTCACTGGAGTTGGCATCCTCTACAGTCGTCCTCAGGTTCTGTGTTGTCAGAAGAGTAAGAGCTCTCCTCGCTCACTGTCAAAGGAAAAACAATTACATTAGGCTCAGTCTAATGTAGGGGTGTCAAACATATGGCCCGCCAGAGGTGCCAATTCAGCCCGTGGGATGACACAGAAGACATTAAGTCAAAGATGTCTTTGTCAAGGGTGTTTTAGTTTAAAACTCCAAAATGTTAACAATATTATGCTTGTTTTGTACCTTTGTACGTCCATTGTGACCTGTATGCATGTGTAAATGAGAAGATGAGGCATTATTTTAAAAAATAAAAAAATAAAAATAATAATAATAACAATAATAATTATTATTTTATTATTATTATTATTATTGTTTGTCAGTAACTTTACGCAAAAACTACTAGACCAATTTCCATGATATTTTCAGGAAATGTGCAAGGTGTTCCAAAGTAGATCCCATTAAATTTTGGTGAATGTAGGTCAAAGATCAAGGTCACCAAAAGTGTGTTTTTTCAATAAAAAAGAGTTAGGGCAAATCAGGTAAAATGGGGTTGTTGTGCCTGGAACCACTTGTCATAATACTATTACTACTAATACCACTACTACTAATAATTATTATTATCATCATTATTAGGAGGCAGAGATGTTCACAAGTCACTTTTAAGTCTCAAATGGCTTAAATGAACGTTTTCACATTAGATACTATTTGAGATAATACCACATTGCTGTATTGTTTTGTATTTAGTATGTATTAATGAAGTGTGGTGAAAGCATGTCGGCCTTACTGTACTATATACTCTGTTATTTCACACTACACCATCAAAATTTATCCAAACAATGCCAGTGCAATGTGAAGAAACATCTCAAAAGCTTTGTTTAAATTTGATCAATGTATTTTGATCAAATTACAAATACAATTTATTTGTAATTTGAACCCTGTGGCAGCACGTATGTGTTACAAACCTTTGCACAAATATCAAGGGAGGGAAAATATTATTTCTACCTGTGATGTTCCCATAATGTCAGGCAACATATTGGAAAAACTGAAGCAAATAAAATAATAAAATGAATAATTCCATGATAATAAACTTGGAAAGTCATATCACACAAGTCTAAAGTCAAGTCACAAGTCTTTGTTTGTGCGACTCAAGTCCAAGTCTCAGACTCGAGTCGCCATCTCTGTTATGAGGCACTTATTTATCTTAAGAAATGATCTTGTTATTCACATTTTTTTGTGAAAGGATCATTTGTAGTTTCTAGTTTTTGTAATAAAACAGAGAAAAGGTTGAAATAATCATTATTTATAAGTTATTATTTTACAGCTTTAGCCTATTTGAGGTCAAATTGTACTGAACTAAAATGAGTTTGACACACCAGGTCTCATGGATCTGTAACATAAAACGTTGGTTACAGACTCAGGCTGAAATGAATCTGCAGGACTGTGTTATCATGTATCTGTAAATGTGGTTTAACTCTGACGCATAGAAACCAGTACAATGGAATGTGACTGTAAAATGAATAAAGGATGAAAGAACTTACACCACTCTGTCTGGATGGGCAGGAAGGCCTTGTCCCCGTTCTCCCTGATCATCTCTTCTATCTTATCCAGCAGGACTGAGACGCTCCGGTCTTTGCCCGGGGTCTTACTGTCCAGGACGTGGTAATAGTTTCCACAGTACTCTAGGAGTCTCTGCAGCTCACGTCCACCTCTAAGAATATGCTCCTCGATGGGTGTGCGACCGAGCCAGTCACCACAGCTGAACAGTACCATGGTGTGGAGGCAAGCGCTGTCACCAAACAGAGTCTCTATGTGGGCCAGAAGGGTTCTCCTCTTCCTGGCCGTGAGGGACGAGACCACGGGGAGGACCAGCAGCAGGGTGTGGGGTCCGGGTCGCAGGAGGGCGGCGCCGCGCTGGGATTCTTGACGGATGCGCTTCGGGGTTCGCCTCACAGAGAACCAGTCCCACCCCGGGGTGTCAACGATGGTGACCCGACGACCCGACACCAGCGCCTGCCTCCGAAGGCAGAGCTCTGTCTCCTGACCTGACTCGAAGTACCGGCGGCCGAGGATGGAGTTACCAACCGAGCTCTTTCCTACGCCTTTCCAACCCAACAACAGCAGCCTCAACTCTGCCCAGAGACAAACACACAGGGATGGAAACAACAGAAACTATTTCAAACACAGACAAGAAAGTAACATTAATGTAGAATCACCTATTATATACTATGAGCTCATTATTACACTGTTGTCCATGAAGATGGAATAACATCATTTTAACTCCTCTCATGAAATGATTATGACAGTATGATTTATTCTTGATGGATAAAGTGTCTCATCTCATCATCGGAACCCGCTTTATCTTCACTAGGGTCACAGGGGTCACTGGGTGCATAATCCAGCTACAGTAGGTGAAGGTGGGGTACACCCTGTGTGAGTCTCCAGTTCATCTCAGGGCTGAACATATATAGACAAACAATCACTCTCACATTCACACCTATGGGTAATTTAAATTAACCAGTTAACCTATCAGTGCATGTGTTTGGATGGTGGGAGGAAACTGGAGTACCTGGAGAAAACCCACACAGAAAGGTCTGGTGTGGGAATCTAACCAGAGACCTTCTGTCTGTGAGGCACAAGTGCTAACCACTGCACCACCCTGGATAAAATGTGTGATACTTTATAGGAATAAAAATATTAATGTGTCTGACAACAACACTTTAAAGATGACTAAAAGTAAAAGTTATCTACTTTACTTTTTAGCTTATCTACTTTTTAGATGATTTAACTCTGCTTCCTTTAATCTTAATCATAACTTTTGATCATAACTTACTCTGACCAATTTTTATCTTAGAGCTATTCACATTCTGTAGTTATTCATTTATTTAAGTGCTAATATAGTATGACTGCGTTTTTCTTGTCTGGAGCAATGACTGTACCCATGAGGATTAATAAAGTCTGTTTAAAAAAAGTTGTAAACTTGCAACATAAAAGACTGAAAGTGAAAATACAATGGAAAGTTGTTTATTTGAGTATTCTTTTTATGTTGATTAAATCAAATATAAATGTAGTTTTTACAGAAAGAGTATGTGAACAATACAGATTTGCAGAAATGATATATTTCTATTCTTTGGAGAATATAACAATGTAAATAAAAAAACGAGGTGTCGTTTAAATTGCAAATCCACAATGTTAAAATAACAGCCTATTTCCTTTTTAAAAAAATGTAAAATAATAAATATGTAAACATTTAACAGTTTAAGATTTTAAACATGTAAAATAGTGACCGTAGTTCAGTTGGTAGAGCAAGTTGACCAGTGACCAAAGGGTTGATAGTTCAAATCCTAACCCAGAGTGTTCACATGTTGATGTGTCCTTGCAAAACTGGAAACACAGTAAACCATTAATGTCTACTTTTTATGTCTGTACTGTGAAAAATAAGTGAGTTAGGGCAATTTTAAAAACACTGAACTCAACATGAGACAGAAATTATTTTTTTCAATGGAAGTCTATTGACAAAAAGCCCTGACATTATCCTAAAAAGGTTCCTGTCATTTCACTTTAAAAAGAGCTAGATCATCAAACCCTGGTTTGTTAAAACTCTGAGAAACATGGCAACATTTGTGGAAAAGATTGTTTGCCTACTATTTAGGGTTTTGCCGTGAGGACGACTTATTGTTTAGACAGTTTAGACCTAGTGGCTTTAAAAAAAACATTGCGGACACTATGCTGTCATGTTTTGTGATTTGTCATTTTATTGTGAAACTTAACTCTCCTCTCATTTCAGATCACTCTCCACTTCCTCTTGTGTGTTTCCCACCTGTCTGATTGTGTTCACCTGTTCTCCATTACCTCCTGTATAAAGAGTCTGCAGTTCTTTTCTCTTGTGCCAGAGTGTCTTCATCCTGTTGTGCATCTCTAGTCTTGTTTGATTTGTTACTTTACTCAGTTGTTATCATTAAGTTTGATAAGTGTAGTCTTCCTCTTTGAGTGATTTGTTAAAAGAAGAAAAAAAGAAATCACAAATGTTGATTTGTTATTGATTTTTTATGTTATGGCTGGCTGCTGTACTCGTTGCAGGTTATATTATTATTATTATTAGGGTTTAATTGGGTTTGGCGTGATTTAAAGTCACACCAAAAGGGGGGAATTATAAGATATCTCAGCTGCCAAGAGCCAGACTATGGCCTTGGGGGGAAACGGGGATAGAAATTATTACTAGAAAACACAATTATTTAGGAACGCACTAATCTTTAGCCATGAAACAAGGACGAGTCCTGGAGCCAGAATGATTAGGGGTAAATGTAAACAAGTAGAACCGAGGGCTGACATGACCCAACACACGTAAGTAAAGAGGGAATGTTGAGCCGCATTCTGTAATAACGGTGCATTTTGTAACAAATGTCCAAAATGTAATAACTTTTTCATTTCATTTTGTAATCAATTTCGCAGCATTATGTAATAAGTTTTTACATTTTGCAGCAGCAGGACACTTTGGTGGTGTGGCATTAAAACTCAAGGAGCTGTTTGGGAAACATTCAAAGTGGTTTATGTCTTGGCTGGTAATTAGACATATTAGACATGGGAAATTTGAAATTAGGAATATATTTTGGAAATAGAAACGCGGCAAAATGTATTACAAAATGTGTTGGGGCAGTTTATTACAAAATGAAATGAAAAAGTTATTACATTTTGGAGGTTTATTACAAAATGCACCGTTATTACAAAATGCGGTTGAACAGGGAATCAATTGGAACCGACCACAAACAGGAGTAGCTCACGCTCCACCTCACGGTCTATGGGACAACATAATACCGGCTTTAGTGTAAACAAAGGGACATTAGACTTTTGGCTGGTGATCAGCGCTGATCAATTGTGTATTTTACATGTGATGGCAATAAACTGCAAGAACCTGAGACCTTGATGACCTGGACCTTCCTCATTAGCTCGCCTCAATTCATTCCTGAAGCAGGACCAAACTCAGAGCGTTCAAATGAACCAGATGTTTATAGAATTCTTCCACATTCTAAGACTATCATTAAGTTTTATAACTGTAGTCTTGATCTTTGAGAGTGATTTGATAAAAGAACAAAAAAAAAATATCACTCTGAGAGGAAAAAAACTTAAAATAAAATAACAAATCAAACAAAATCACTCACCAACAGGAAGAATCAAAAAGCTATAAAACATATTTAACTAAGGGAGACAACACTTACTAACTGAAAATCTAAACAAGAAAACACTTGAAAGACTGTGAACAAGGCTGGAGGTGCACGATAGGACGAAGATACTCTGGCATGACACAGATGGGGGGGGACAAGTGGACACAATCAGAGCAAAGGTGACAATCAGACAAGTGGGAGGGGAAGTGGTGGGTGATCTGAAATTAGAGGAGAGTTCGGTTTCACAATAAAACAGGAAATAACAAGACAAGACACATACAAGTCTATGTAAGGGTCACAACATTTACTGTTTATATCCAATGTTAAAATGACATGTTTAAAATGTTAAACTACATGTTAATCTGCAAATATGTTTTTACAGGATTATTCTGGCAACTACAGCTGCCATTTTTTTCCCCCTGTAACCATAATTATTATTTTTTTTTAAATTAACATTATTCCAGTTTTATAGGCAAGACGAATATCTCTTAATAAAGACTCATCCAAATGACAAAAGTCTATAACTACTTGGTGATTACTGTTTATTACTGCTTATTGTTAAGTGGGGGAAATTAATGTACATTTTTAACCAATAAATCCCCAAAACATATACTGATTTAAAATGTTTAATATCTTCCCAACCAATAATCGTATCAAAACATGTAAATAATTGGTGTAAAATACAGTTTGTTATATTTTCATGGTCATCATGGAAATTTATAAACTCTATAGTGAACATGTGATATAGTCATCTTTTCTAACACTGATTCATCAATAAAACACATGGAGTTGGACAAATAACAGTGGATGAAAAAGTCACTTTTTCTTCAGTTTTCTCTGTTTTGATATAATAGCCTTTGAATTTACTCTGAACTCTTATGAATATCTACATGGTCAGTGAATTGAAAACAAAAACAAAAAAACAGTAAAGAGGAATGGTTCATAGCCCTCCAGGCAGTAATGAAATGCATTAATGAAAAATGGTAAAAGAGGTCATCTTTGGTCAATGCCCAAAAAATACAAAAACCAAGGAACTCTTTTATAATTTTAAAATGTCTTTATTAACTATGGCATGTCTATATTCTCTATTTTGTGCTGATATAACAAAATACCTAATTTTCACAAAAAATTGCAAAAAGCAGAAGATAATTTTAGTATAAACGGTGATAACGTATAATACATCATTTGGAAATTGCAACCAAAACAATTGTGAGGAAAAACATGAATAATTGTTATGTTATCTAGCATATTGCACTTCCATTCTTTTATAAATATGTATGTAGTCTGTAGAGTTTTATTACCTAATACAGGTGTATTTTTGGTTGTCTTTTGCACTAATTTTATTCATGCACATCTTTCTTGCACTTCATGCTGTTGTTGTCTTGTACATTTCCTTGCTGTGGGATCCATGAAGTCACATCTAACTAATCACTATTATTTGAGTTACTCACACTACTTCTGAGTTAAAAGACCTAAATTACAAGTATTTAAAGAGCACTAAGACCTATTGGTTTTTGGTGGGTATTTTTTTTACATAACAATAGAGCATATTTATTGAGTATTAATACAATAAAATGATGATCCCTGTGATAATATTACCTTTATTCCAAAAGTGAACCTTGCTGGTATCATAATCTGTGCACCACAGTTTCCTTACTTACTATCAGTAAGAACTAATTAGGAAGTCACTGAGGGAAAACTGGTGGTTAATGGTCCTAGTTGTTGTACTATATATTGATTTTGTGTAACGAGGAAGCTATTTCCTTGTTTTAAACACTGTGGCGACGCATGTGCAGCCATTTCTCTCCACACACGGGTCTGTCTCTCTTACCTCTGGGAGGTCCTCCTATCATCTGATCCCTTTGCCTTGCATGTTCCTCCATCCTCATCCTCTCCTCCTCCAGAGCTCTCCTGGCCTGCTCCTCTTCCAGCAAAATCAACTCATTCACCTCAAAGTACCAGCCTGCATAAAAGCAACCATCAATTATTCAGTCAGCTCTTTAAAGACAATTGGCTCATATAATAATAATGGAAACAACACAAAATGCTGCCATGCATACTACTAATAAAAAATACAAACATTTAGCCAAAAGTGGAAAACAATGAATGTCATAAGAAATAATAACATTAAAGTTGATAAACCTTGGTTGTCAGTGATCATTTCCTCCACTTTCTCCATCAGCTCAGGTACCTGTGTGTTGTCCTCTGAATCTTTCCGGGTGTTATCAAAAGCATGGTACCTACAGGAAGAAAAATCAGCTTTTTAACTAATACTGACATTGTTCTGGAAGACCAGAGGCACACACTATACAGTTCATGCTCTTTAAGCTGTGTACTAAACTGCTGACGTCGTTAAAACTATCTCGGTTCTTCTATTAATAAAACATTTACAAACATCCTGCCAAGTAGATTTATTTTCAGATTTTTTTTTTTGGTGTAAATCACAACTCAAGTAGCATGTTACCTGCTTCCACATCTCTCCACCAACCATTGCAGAGCTTCTCCAGTGTTTGCTATGTGTTCCTCAATGAAGATCCCCTTTGACAGCTTGTCCACCCCTGTAAAGACCACCATGGAGTACCTCCAGGTCCCGCCACCCAGGGCCCCCAGCTGCTCCTCTGCAGCCCTCCTGTGGGTGTCAGTGAAGGGCTGGGTGACTGACACCACCAGTAGGATCGCATGGGGTCCGGGAGGGCAGAGGATAGCTCCCATGCACGGCCCCTCGCTGTCCAGGCTGGGTGGGGGGCGCCGTGGGCTGTCTGACTCCGCACCGGCATTGTCATTATGGTCAGTTTCAGTGTCTTCCTCTGGGTCGTTAGGAATCACCCATGGAGGGGTGTCGACCACGGTGACCCTTCGACCGTAGATCTCCGTCTGGCCCACGTTGCTGTGAGTGGTTTCTGTCCCAGCATCAAAGACCTCATCACCAAGGATGGAGTTGGCTGTGCAGGTCTTCCCAGACTGTGGGCCCCCAAGAAGCAGCAGTCTGCGCTCAGGTGGATGTCGGCCCCTGGGGTCTCCTGTTGAACCACAGGAAGATCATGTTGGAGGTGCTTTTGATTTCTTCTCATTAACCCATAAAGACCCAGTACTAGCTTTGTGGCACTTCCAAAATAGTTATTGTAGTAGAATCCTCTGTATTATGTGTTTCTCTCTCTCTCTCTGTATATATATATATATATATATATATATATATATATATATATATATATATATATATATATATATATGATACTTATATCAAAAACATAAGAAAACTGAAGGAAAAATAACTTTCTCAGTAAAAATGTATAATCTGTTATTTATGAAATTATGACAGTTTCACTGGTTAATCAATCAGAAGATAATGGTGTTTCCACATTTACTACAGAGCCTCTGAACATCCAAATGAGTCATATCTGATGAACATGGAAAGATGACAAGCTGTATTTTATACGATAATTTGCATGTATTGACGGGATTAGTGGATCAACCAGTATTAAACAATTTAGATAATAGATAGTTTAGGTCGATGGTGGATGTTTGGGTTATAACCCATATCTAACTTTTGTCCTCTAAAGTAACATCTTGTCATTTAGGATATTATACAGTATAAACTTATCAACTACAACCACTGACAGGTGACGTGGTAATAATGGTGATGGTCTCATTACAGCGGCACCTTTCAGTGGGTGGGAGATACTAAGGCAGTAAGAGAACATTTTGTCCTCAAAGGTCATGAGTGAGAAACAGAAAATAACCAGGATAAGGATGTGAACAACTTTGACAAGATTATGATATGACATATCCAAAACTGGAGTCTTTATTGGTGTTCCCAGTATGTACAGGTTAGTATCTTCCAAAAGGAAAACTGGACTGCATGTCAATGAACAAACAGATCCAATCCATAAAGGACCTACAATGCAACTTACAGGACTTAAAGGATTTGCTACTAATGTCTTGGTTTCAGATACCGCAGCACTCCTGAGGTCTTATGTCATCCAAGCCTCGAGTCGGAGTTGTTTTGTTTTTTTTTGCAGCAAAAGGGGGTCCTATATTATATTAGATGATTTGGAATAACATTATGTTCCCACAGATGCTTAGGCAAGGATGAGATTACAAAAAGGAGATTGAAGTAAATACTGTTAGATTTTTCAAATGTTATTAGGCTCTAAGATAAGACTCTGTTCTGTGTTTTATCCAAATCTGTGAAACAGACACCACCATATGTTAAATAAAAACAGTTGATGCTTTTTGCCCCTTCAGGTGTGCTTCATGATGATTTATTGTGGGAGATTGTCTTATAAAGAATAAAGAATGGTATGTGACATATTAAGATGGTGTTATGAATAACACACTGCTAGGCCCCAAGAGAAAATAAGTCTTAACCCTTATGCTTTATTACTTCCCTAAAGTATTATCTTATCCCCTGATGCCTCCCTAAAGTACTTAATATAGATGAAGGCGCTTCAGCATCTTTTCCACTGCGATATATATCCCTCATCTTTGCCCTCTGTCTTTAACTTTCCCATGTGTATCCTTATCTGAGCTCCATCCTACATACTACCTCATCTACTTTATTACCTTTGCTTTCACCCTTGTCCCTCTCCTCCTCTCACTCCCCGAAAGCCTTTCTTTTGTTTTTTCTCTGACCTTAGCCTTTGGAAAAATTGGGTCATGGAGGAGGAACCTTGGCCTCCTTCCAGAAAGAATGGTATGTAGACAGAATATGGTTTACTTTGAGAAAAAGTTACAAGGATGTGAATGTTTAAAGAGAATGGCACGACAGGGACAATCAGTGCCTGCTCTGCAAGGAGTGAGCAAAGGGGGAGGGTATGAGGGTAAGTGTATTGATTTACCCATGCCACTCACTGCTGCTGGCACTTTCCATGTGAGCTGTTAAACACAGGAAGTTGACTCAAGCAACAGTTTACTGTGAATGATTGGTCCAAACATGAAATGATGCTCAGAGTTTGACCTAGATGCTGTGACGGGATGAAGGATGGTGATGGAGAACCTGCGGCTGTGAGCTGTGCGGCAAAGGATGAAAACCCACTTACCAGTGTCAGAGGCAGAGGACACAGCAGCCATCTTGTGTGTAGAACCTCTGGCTTCCTCCTCCTCAGCCCCCCTCCTTCTTCTCCTTCTCGGCTCCACGGTGGATTCCTCTTCTTTTGCCTCTTCAGAAAGGAGAGTATGAGGCAACGGAGCCTGAGTGGAGTGGCAAAGGCTGGCAGCTCAAATGCTTCTTGGCTCTCTCTTTCACTCTCATTCTACTGCAGTGTAACCCACTCTATCTTCTGCCTCTAGTGTGTACCCCCTTGTGCCTCCCTTCCTCTCCTCATACCACTGCCATTCAACCTCTCTCCCTTCTTTTTTTTTTAAGCTATTATCTTCCACACACACCCTCACCCCACCACAGCTCTTCTCCGTCCTTTCCTCTGTATCCTCTCTCCTCTTCTTGTCTTGCAGCACTTCTCTGTTGTCTTACTTATCTCTCTGTGCTGAAAGGAAAGATTGTGCAATGCAGAAGACAGGAAGCCAAATCTAGCCCTGCAGCAGCAGTGCCGGAAAAATGTCTCGTCATTTTTCAGAAGAAAAACAGAGGAAGCTGTTCCTCCCACTCACTTGTATCACACAACAGCAGCAGCAGCAGCAGCAGCAGCAGTGTGGCACTGTATGCAGACTGCAGTCAGGACGACAGATAGAAAGATGGATAGACAGAGAGAGAGAGGGAGAGAGAGAGAGGAGGGCTCTCTGTTCTCTGTTTACAGCTGGATGTATTCCCCAGCTGCTGCATCCTGCACAAACACAACTATTTATATGATGCCTGCAGACACAGAAATATTATGAGGCAGGGAGGGAATATTCACTGCATGAATAAATTTAAATATTGATATAAAGCTACAGCTTACATAATACATAAAAGCTCCTATAAATAGTAGTAGATGCCTGTGAGACGTAATCAAAAATCAAAGTGTCACCTTAGTGTGAATATTTAATGAAGGATGGAGTCACGCGTGGCAGAAAGATACCGTTGTTCATCATGCTGAACACCTCTGCACATCCTCACTCTGATACAGGTGAATGATGTGCGAGATGCATTCACGGATCTAAGGCAGTACATTGTGTTAAAAAATATAATATAACAAAAAAAAGAATGTTTAGACACGTTACGTAATGTTTGTTGATGAATCCATTTGAGGGAAAGCACATGAAGTGTAAAAAAAAAAGGGAGGGGGTAAAAACAGAAGAGCAATTAGGTAATATCTGCCGTACAAAGTTACAACTGTCATATTCAGACCTCACGCCGTAAATCGAGCCAGAGTGTCGTAAAACTCCGGGTCCATGTGACTTTGTGGCTGAACTGAAGTCGGAGTTGCTCCAGAGCTAGTGTGTCTGTGTGTGTCTGTGTGTGGGTCTGCAGGTTAGTCATTTTTTGTTTTAGGTGAGAGTAACTCCTCTTCTAAGCATGGCAGCTACCGACGAGTTCATGAAGTACCGTTCCCCGCTGGTGTCCAGATATGCTAGCAAGGAAATGGCCTACAACTTCAGTGACAGGAAGAAATTCACAACCTGGAGGAAGCTGTGGATTTACTTGGCTAAAGCAGAGAAGGTTTGACACATTCTAGCTGCAGACTAGCAACATTAGCATCTGCTTTCATTAACATTTTACATATATGCGACTTTGCTTTTCTGAACTACACTATGCGACCTTCACAGTCAGATCAAGTTCCTTTGTCTAAATATAGTTTTAAGGAGGACCCCAACTACAGAGGAACTAAACTGAACAAGTACACTCTGGAAAACACACTGAAAAATTAACACTTACTCTAATTTTACCACTTTATATTGGAGTAAAATGGATATGTTTGTTTTATTTTCTTAACTACAAACATTTCTCTCAAATTCCAAATAAAATTCTTATTATTTAAAGCATGTATTTGCAGAAAACACCACACATGGTCAGAATAACAAAAAATACAGGTGTTTTTCAGACCTCAGATAATGCAAAGAAAACAAGATCATACTGATTTCTAAGCAACTCAACTCTTGGGAAATGCTCAGAAATGAATATTTGGTAGAATAACTCTGATTTTCAATGGCTTGTCTCTCCCCCCATTGCTGTTGGATGACTTTATGCAGCTTCTAACCTGGAAAGTCAAAATGCTCAGTAATCTTTGATGACTTGTGACCATCCAGAAGTTTTCAAAGTGGGTTCAGGTCTGCAGATTGGGCTGGATATGGCAGGGTCTTTATCTGGGGGTCTGTCATCCACACTTTTATTGATCTAGCTGAGGCCAGGAGCATTGTCCTGATAGAAAAACCAGTCCTCAGAGTTGGGAAACATTGTCAGAGCAGAAGTCCAATAGTTTTCAATAGTTATTTTTGGCTTTCAGTTACTTTTATGAGACTAATAGCACTGTTTTTTCATATTGCCAGAAGATAATGAAAGCCACAATAGTGATGTTTATACTTCTCCTTAAATAAAATATAGATCTGATGTTTATTCAGTAGAACAAGGTGTGCTTGTTTTGGAATTCAACAGATAGCGGAATGGAATGTCTGTCATACATGCAGACAGGCTGATTGCAGTGGTCTCTTATTATTTTCCAGAGCTGTATACACAGCATTATTAGTGTAGGGCAGGGGTCTTAAACTCATGTTCTTTCAGGGGCCACATTTAACCAGATTTAATCTCCAGTGGACCGGACCAGTAAAATATTAGCATAATGTATAAATGACTATGAATAACATTTTTGTCTTTGTTTTAGTGCAAAAACTCTAATTAAATTATGAAAATACTTATTTTTATAAACTATCCAAATGAAATAGATGTGATTAACCTGACAAAATTTTTTAAGTGCAATTTTAACAATATTGTTCCTCAATTTATCATTTCACATCTGGATTCACTAAACATTTAGTAACACAAGTAGAAATTGTTTGAAATTGTGCTTAATTTTCTATTTGTTGAGGATTTGTTACAGGATGCGAATGTACATAAATTCATAATTTAATGGTATTTTTTGCACTAAAACAATTACTTCAAAAATTATTATTCATTGGCATAATGGATTTTTTTTTTTACATCAAACTGAGAAAAAAATAGTCATTATTTTTTGTAGGTTATTCTGTTATTTGATTGTAGATCATATTGGTCTGTGTGTGGAACCTGGACTAAACTTGGAACCTTTCGCGGGCTGTATTTGGCCCCTGGGCCACTTGTTTGAGACCCCTGGCTTAGGCTGTCATGCCACATGTCCTTACATTATTATGTATAGTGTACATATGTTAATAACATTGTCATCAATTCAGGCTGAATTTTGTTCATGCAAATTCCTTTTTTTTTTGCATATTATTGTATGTATAATCAGTTCTATGATAGTGTAGACAGTATTCTGCTTTTTTCAGGTGTTAAGGCTTTAAGCTGCACGCACAGTCCCTTTCCCCAAGAAAAGTTTTTAATGCAGTGTTTTTTAGTAACTTTATTTTTAATAATACTGCACCTAATCTGACCTGCTGTCTAGGGGTGTATTGGTGCTTGACTGCACAACATGAGTGATTAATGATAAGGTGCAATGTAAGAAGGTATGACTTAATATAAGCATGGTTTCAGAAATCAATTCTAGTGTGATCTCACAGGACTAGAGAAAATCTTAATTGGGTCACTAAATAAAGTAGTTTTTATTGTATTTAAAATAAAACAGTCTACAAGAATTTAAGATCTTATTAATGACTCTTGATGGATAATATTCAATCTACTGTGAAAGGTTGGGAGGTGGGGATAAAAGAAACTATGAACTCTGTCTAAATGTATTTATTTAGTTTTTTAATCTAAACAGAAACATAGTGCCTAGCCATGCTAAATGCCCCTAGCAGCAGTAAATCTAATTTGCTACAGTAGACGGTGTACTTATGCACAATGTAAATTTTAGCTAGATTTCTCTGAAACTGGCCGATGAACCACAGTTAAGTACAGAGTCAGAGGGCGGGTGTAACAGTGACGCTGCGACGATTGGGAGAGAAACAACTACAGAAAAAGAATGACGACAATGGATGGCTGCTGACTGGGTGATGATTTCACCCAGTGAGAAAATGCCAGCAATCTTTAAATTCTTTTTACAGAAGTAACAACAGTCATTAAGCTCCATAATCCACATGTAATGAATGGGGATAGCGTGACATAGTCATTTAAAATGTAATATTTATCTTTAAAGTACCTGGTTTTCCCAGTGCAAAATAATATCATTAAGGGATGTGGAGAAGAAAAGCTCATGTCTAATATATATATATATATATATATATATATATATATATATATATATATATATATATATATACTGTATATTTTAAATTGTTGTGATGGACTCCGATAAACTAGTGAGTAGAAAACAGTGATTTGAGGAGATTTAAATTTTATTGAAAAACAAAACAAAAAAGGCAAAACTTTATTTAAATGGTAGAAATGAGGGCAGATTTTTTTTCTAGTCTAATTGTAGATATAACTCTAGCAGGTTAGTTTAACTGGTGACATACTTTCTGTCATCCTCTTTGACCTCACATGACCTGACAAATGCACAAAACGCCACAGATCAGTGTCTGTGACCCTTGGTGGGTAGTTTGTCTGTACGTAGTGAGTCATTCAGGCCGCCTCTGATGGGTTTGTGTTAGAAAATAGCATGCAACAAATGTCACAGTAACAGGAGACACCCCCCCCAGAGAGGCTGGGTGTTGTATCCATGCCTGCAGAAAACCTACTTGTGCTCTATAATAGGGCTGCACGATATTATAAAAAAACTGATAGTGCAATTTTTTTTAAAAATCCTGCGATATATATATATTGCAATATGAAAAAAATCCTTAGGTGTATGTTACAGCTGTGTGGTGCTGACACTAATGGTCAAACAGATTAGTGGTCGATACAGAGCATATGTTTAAGAGTCATCCTTCTTGTAGCTGAAATAATGAAAATAAAATTGATTAAAATAAAGAAAGAAAAATAAAAAATGAATTAAAATTAAAAAAAAATATATATAATATAATAGATCAAATAAAAAATAATAATTGCAGGACCTGTGATGTGACTATTGCACACATGTACATAACAATGTCAATGCTTAAACAATATATTGTGCAGTTCTACTCTATAGCTTTTCCACTGGACTGTTCAATTTTCCAGAGTGAGTTTTTGCTCTCAGTTACAGTTTCATGGATGTTAACTGGTTCAAATTCTGACCTTTAACATATCAGGGTTGGAAATCATTGGATTTTGTAACTGTGCTGCAACACAGAAGGAAAGAGATCACTTCAGGGATTGAATCCAATTTTGCAAAGTACCCGTTCTGTTATCCATCACATGACTGTCCTGTCCCGGCAGAAAGAACTCCAATCTAATCAGGATGTTGAATCATCTGACCACGAGAAAGGCACATGTCTGTCAAGCCAGAAAAAGACTGGAATTTTGGTTAATTTAATCAACACACAGTTTGACTTCTGTTGACTAATCATAACTTCTGAGTATTTGTAGTCATATGTAGTTAAAGTAGTGGCTCTAAGTCACTTAGTATACATTTCTGTATGTCTAATTCACTATAATGACAAACCTTATTTTGAACATAAGCAGGAATAAAATATAAAGGTGACAAAAGGCAAAAGTCATACATTTTAATGGAACAATATTAATAATATTGAAGACAATAAGTTAACCAAAAAAGACAAAAAAAAATTAAAAAAAAATCACACAATGAAAATGTACTCTGTCCCAGAAGCAGGGGTGAGTGAAACAGCACCCAAAGGCCACACCTTGAGTGCATGTCACTGTGCCTTGAGACAGGTCACTGTAGAAGGTCACAGCTGGTACGACGTCATCTGCCTTTGCTGTGTCTAAGATGGGTGCATGCTGAAGGTGTGGCTGCTTGGGTGCTGTGTCACTCACCCCTGCTTCTGGGGTGGAGTATGTTTTCAATTGGGTACAATTATGTAGGAGCTATTTATCTATTTATTTTTTTGTTAAAAGTGAATTAACTTTTTTTATTTAGTAATTTAATATTTTTTCTTCGTTGCTTATTTTAGATGACTTGCTTTTTTGTTTAATATATTTTAGAATTTTCATGGTTATTGCTTTCATTCATTAGTAAATAGAATAGAATAGAATGCCCTTTATTGTCATTATACAACGTACAATGAGATTGGAGAACTTCTCCTGCTTCAGTGCAAACAGTAATATAGATAAAAAAAAAAAAGTGGAATTTGCCAATATCTACAGAAAAAAAAACTGTAAGGATAAATATATTAAAAAAGAACAAAGATATAAAACTAGACATAGAAAAGTACACACAGATAGATTTAGTTTATGTGTTTAGACTGTGGGCACTGTGCACCTGGGTAGGCCTATGGTTTTAACTGAACAAGCAGTCAGTTCCAGTCAGACAGGATGAACAGGAGAGATGACAAAAAGGCCTTTGTTGTTATTTGTCTGCAAAAAGTCTGAAAATAAACCACTTGGAAGACATCTTTATAATGGAGGTTTGTGTTTTTGACTGCATAAACCACAAATCCATGGCACATCTAGTGGTTATTTGAGTCATATTAAAGTTTTAAGTTCAGTCACTTATATGTTGGCTAAAGCCGCTGTAAAGAATGAAAAAAAAAAATAGACTCAAGAGCAAATGTTTAATAGGCTATTTAATAAATCAGATGTTAGAACACAGGTGTCAAACTCTGGTCCTGGAGGGCCAGTGTCCTGCATGTTTTAGATATTTCCATCTTCTACATGATTCAGTTTAACACTTTAACTCCTGAAACTTTAGCAGTTCCACAGTACAAAAAAAGAAGAGAAAAAAAGAATAAAAATAAGTGACAAAATGTACACAAATGGCCAAAGTAAAGTTTTGTTCACAGAACAGGTGCCAAAAGGAAACTAATTTAGAAAAAAGGCAAAATTAAAACTACTGGGACCAAATTTCAATACTTATTTTATTTTATTTTGTAATTTCTTGGCACATTTTTCCATGTTATTTATAATTTTGTAAATTTTTGTTCATTTTGTTTATTTTTCTACATTTGTTTATTTTATTTTATTATTTTTTTCTTTAATTTTGTTCCATTTGTGTCATACTAGGTTCATGTTACTAATTATTTTATTAGTTTATCATTCATTTTTGTTCATTTTATTAACGACTGTGGCTGTTTTTGTTCATTTTGTTGCTTATTTTATTATATATGCACGTAAAACGTCATTTTCCAGCAGGATAGAGGTGTATAAATAACAGTAAAGTATGTAATGGAAATGGTTCAAACATCAGAGGTGATTCTTCGTCATCTTTCTCCTCAGGCTTTGGGTCTGCCCATCACAGACGTCCAGGTCCAGGAGATGGAGAGCAATGCGGAGAACATCGACTTCGCCATGGCTGCCGAGGAAGAACGCAAGCTTCGACATGATGTCATGGCTCACGTCCACACCTTTGCTCACTGTTGCCCCACTGCTGCTCCCATCATCCACCTTGGTGCTACCTCTTGCTACGTGGGAGACAATACTGTAATCGCAACTGCTTTTATTTGTAGTTTTTTTTTTAATACACACTGGATTGTTATGAATTGTGAAGCACTTATATCATAATTCTCTACTAAAAACATACAGTGGAACATTATAAATACTGACTTTTGTCACAGCTCTTTGCCTTAATGTCCTTTTTTTTTGTTTGTTTTTGTCCTCAGGATCTTATTATGCTGCGTGATGGATTTGACATTCTGTTGCCTAAGGTGCGGCTCAGCTGTTTCCCAGAAAACATGCACACTCATTGAGTTGTGCATCTGTGAAGTCACTGTACAGTAAAGGAGGGAATAATAAGCTCTTTTTCCCCTCAGTCTCAGCTGCTCATTACAGAGTCGGCTAAGTAGAAATAATAACCTCACTTTAGGTTTTAAAGTCATTCTTGCATTGTTTTGTCACAAAGAAAATACAGACTATGTATTAACCCTTAGGAGTCTGAGTGTGTTTTAGCTGCTTTTCATTCATTTGGATTTTACCTTTTATATCTCTCACCAAAAAAGTATTTACCTTGACTTATTTAGTAGTAATTTTTTTTTTGCTACTTTAACAAACTAAACCTAAAAGTAAACTGAAACCATAAGAATTTTTTTTTTTACTTTTTTCCAGCAAAAATATATTAAACAATTTTGATAACTTAGAATACACATATGAATATAAAAGTTCAAAACAATAATATTAAATGTAGTAAATAACAATGTTATATAGTGATATTTAGATGAAATGCAGACAACACTTCAGGTGTTTTATGGGAAACTATATTCAATTATTTTTAACAGAATAACCTGGTGTCACAATATGATGGAACAAATGTGTTCAATGAACCATTTTCACAACCAGAAAACTATATCATATACTATTACAACTATATACAAACAGGTGTCATAAAATCACTTACATCACTAAAACAGTTACCATCAGAAATTGTCTTTCTTTCCCGTCTACCTGCACAAAACATAATCGCACTATGGCTAAAAACATCTGTCTGTATACTAGAGCTGCACAATATAATGTTTGAGCATCGACATCACAATGTACGTGTGTCACATCACAGGTTCTGCTGTTATTTTTATTTTATTGTTTATTATTTTAGATTTATTTGTATATATATATATATATATATATATATATATATATATATATTCAATGTATTTATAAAAAAAAAAGTTTAATGTTATTCATTCATTTATTTTTAAAATTGATTAATACATTTCAATTATTATTATTATTGATTTAATTATTTCACCTACAGGAAGCATGGTAAATGGTAAAATAGTAAATGGACTGTACCTATATAGTCCATTTTATACACCAGTGGGTGCCCAAAGCGCTTTATAATTCCTCACATTACCCATTCACACACACACACACACACACACACCAGTAATCGATGACACTGAAACATATGTTCTGTGTTGACCATTAATCTGTTTGACTGTTTGCGTTTGCACTACACAGTTGTTATATACTCGTGAGGATTTTTTATTTTTTTTTATATCACAGGGTTAAAAAAATGTCAGTGTCAGCGTTTTCTAATATCGTGCAGCTCTACTATATAGTGTCTCATAACTTCACTTTTACATTTTCTTTCAACACAACTGACCTGACAATATGACTTTGACATGTGCGCTGTCTTCACTAATATAAATGGAGTTTGAGAGAGGCTCTGTCTCCTGTTACATCGCATGCTAACATGGACTCCTCAGTGTTAAAGATGTGGTCATTGTGTTGTGCAGACACAGCTGTAGGTCTGTCCCTGCCAGTCAGTGTATTATGTAATCATAAACTCTGTTCTTCTGTCCACAGCTGGCCAGAGTCATTGACAGACTGGCAAACTTTGCAGAAAAATATGCTGACCTCCCCACGCTTGGCTTCACACACTACCAGTGAGTGCACATAAAAATAAGAATAATAATATAATACGTCAAACTTATATAGCGCTTTTATGGGACGCTCTACATAATAGACAAACAAGAAATGCATTAAAATAAAAACTAAGCAAAAGCCAGTTTGAAAAGATGAGTTTGAAGATGGGATTTGAATGTGGATAGTGAGTCTGAGTTCCTGATGGGTAGTGGGAGAGAGTTTCAGAGTTGGGGGGGCGGCGGCTGCGAAGGCTCGGTCCCCCCGCAGTCCGATGCTTGGTGCGGATGGTGGGCGTAAGGAGGTTTAAATTAGCAGAGCGAAGATGACGGGTGGGGCGGTGCTGTTGGAGGAGGTGGGAATGGTAAGGAGGGAACAGGTTATGAAGATCTGAGGGGTTCCTAATCAGAAGCGTTTAGCACTCAAGGGTTTTAATATGTCTTGCACAAAACTCCATCTTTGCATAAAAACACACAGTAGCCGCTTTCACATTCTTTTTCTTTCACCTCCTCGTTGTAGACCCGCCCAGTTGACGACCGTCGGGAAGCGGACATGTCTGTGGCTGCAGGACTTGGCCATGGACATGAGGAACCTCCAGAGGGCCCGCGATGACCTGCGTTTCCGAGGAGTCAAGGGGACCACCGGTACCCAGGCCAGCTTCCTCCAGCTCTTTCAAGGAGATCACGATAAGGTCCAGAAGCAGTTTGTAGACAATAACATGGCCGATTGGTTAATTCAGCCTTTTTCTGTTATTAAGATTTTATTTTAATGAACACTCATGTTGCATCCTGTTCCTGTATTCAGGTAGAAGAGCTTGACAGAATGGTGACAGAGATGGCTGGCTTCAAAAAGTGAGTTCTTAATCAGAGGGTTCCCACAGGTCAGGGAATTTCTGGAATATCAGGGAATTTCAATAAAGGCTGTTCCAGACAGGGAATTTCATCACTTTGTATGTAAAGTCAGGGAATATCTGAGAATTTAGTAACTAACCAAAAAAGCAAATGTGTAGCATATATCCCTATGTGTTGTTATTGTGCAAAAACCCCTGCTTTAAAAATCTCCAACATTCAAGAATGCAACCTTTGTCTTAGTTTATGAAGTTGGACATACAATAGTGTATTTATTTATTTAAATCAATATACCCCTTATTAAAACAACTTGTACTGAAGATTAGTTCTGTGGGTTTCTCATGTTTAAACTAAAACCATGTGCTAAATAAATGAACTGTCATGAATTTATTCTAAATTACAAAATAACAGTCATAAAAAACAGTACGAGTTAAGAGGGAAAAAAAAGCAGAGGTGTACCGGGATGCTGTATCCATGGCACATTAGGAAGTCGGCTCAAGGGGAGGAGGTTGGAATTGGTTTGAGCAGTTAATATATCATTTTCTGTTCTTTGCCCAATTGTTAACTTTGTCATTTGTTTCTATGAAATGTCATGGAATTATAAGCCTTAACCCTGTAGTTTTTTATTGGACTATTTTAAGCGTAAACTGTCAGTTAATGGTGATTGTGATGATCGTTTATTAGCTCTCATGTTTATTTTTTCTTACCCAGAGCCTACCTGGTGACTGGACAGACATACAGCCGTAAAGTGGACATCGACTCTCTGTCCACCCTGGCCAGTTTGGGAGCAACTGTTCACAAGGTAATTGACCTGAAGAAGGTGGAGACATGTAGGTAAAGGCCTCCATCTGGTGGTCGTTAATGGAAATGCACCACACAGTGATATCTATCTATTAAGAAATACAATTATAATAAAAAGAAAAAAAAATCTATCAACAGAGGGGAAAGTATTTAACCAAAACTTGGAAAACATAATATATTTTTGATCCACCACATCTGGTCGTAACTTTCCTAAATTGTGGCTCAATAAACTACTTCTATTGTATTTTATTCTATTTGCATATTGAAACTCATTCTTAGATTATTTCTTCAGTCAGTCTGTATCTCTAATGGTGGTAAATGACACCAGGATTGACAAATATTACAGCTACACTGACCACTTTGATGCTTTGATAGGTGTCATTATTATTATAAGCGAAAAATAATAGCAATAATAAATAGAACTGAACATTCTGATTTACACTAGATTTTCATCGTATCTGAAGCTCATCTTTGACCTCTTATAGATCTGCACTGACATCCGCCTGCTAGCTAACCTGAAGGAGATAGAGGAGCCTTTTGAGAAAGAACAGATTGGTATGTTCACTCATTAGTAGAAGACATCACTATCACATTAATTTTATGCTTAACTGGACACAAAAAGGCATCACTGAGAAAGTATTCTTCTTTCCTCTGTCCAGGTTCAAGTGCTATGCCCTACAAGAGGAACCCAATGCGTGCTGAGCGCTGTTGCAGCCTGGCCCGACATCTGATGGCGCTGATGTCTGACCCTCTGCAGACGGCCTCGGTCCAGTGGCTGGAGAGGACGCTGGACGACAGCGCCAACAGGTTAGCAACCCCAGTCACACCCAGGTACGGCTTTCTCCTGCATCCTCTATTCTAGTGCTTAATCTTTTTACTCTTTTGCTCATTTTTGTAGGAGGATCTCTCTGCCTGAGTCCTTCCTCACGGCGGACATCATCCTCAGTACTCTGCAGAACATCACAGAGGGACTGGTGGTCTACCCCAAAGTCATAGAGAGGCACATCCGCCACGAGCTGCCCTTCATGGCCACAGAGAATATCATTATGGCCATGGTGAAGGCTGGAGGGAACAGACAGGTAAGGGAATGTAGTGAGTGAAGAATAAGATAATCCTTTATTAGTCCCACAGTGGGGGAATTCTGTGCTAAACCTGGACACGCACATGGTGACGGCCTGAAACATTCCAACATGGGGCTGTTTCTGCTGTATGTTTTGTTAGTTTGTCAGAGGAAAAGCACACTGAATAACAGCTGTAAAAGTCCAAGTCTCATGCAAACTGTCAACTGTCACAAGTTCTTGTATCAAAACAAATGCATAAAAGCCTCCTTTCCACCAATGTTATACTATATTACCAAAAGGATTCAATCACCTGCCTTGACTTGCATATGAATTTGACATCCCATTCTTAATCCATACAGTCATATGGGTTCGCCCTTTGCAGCTACAATAGCTTCAACTCTTCTGGGAAGTTTTTCCACAAGGTTTAGGAGTGTGTTTATGGGAGTGTGTGTGCTCTAATTATCCTAAAAGTGTTCAGGGGAGTTGAGGTCAGGACTCTGTTTAGGACAGTCACATTCATCCACATCAAACTCTCTCACCTATGTCTTTATGGACCTTACTTTATGCACTACTGTTCTCATAAATTTGGCAGCATGAAAATATCCAAAGTATCTCTCTCTCACACACTCAGACACAAAATAATCTCTCCTAACCTTTCCTTCAGGATTGCCACGAGAAGATCCGTGTTCTGTCTCAGGAGGCAGCGGCCGTGGTCAAACAGGAGGGCGGCGACAATGACCTGCTGGCGAGGGTCAAGGCTGACGCGTACTTTGCTCCCATCTTGGGGCAGCTGGATGCCCTGCTTGAACCCAAGACTTTCATTGGCCGAGCTCCCCAGCAGGTAAGACATCTACAGACCCAGAGCCTTATTACCCCACCCCCACGGAGGGGAGAGGAGAGGGGTATTGTGTTTGAGTCGGTCCGTCTCTGCTTTTTTTTTTTTTTTGTTCTTCTTAAGCATCTTCATTTAAAGACTAGTAGATCAATTTCCATGAATTTTTCAGGAAAGGTGCAAAGTGGTCCAGAATAGATCCATTAAATATTGGTGAATGTAGGTCAAAGGTCACAGTCACCAAAAATGTGTTTTCACAATAAGAGATGGGGTAAATCGGGTAAAATGCGTTCAAGGGGGGTGGAGTTTGTTGCACCGGGCACCACTTGTTAAGTCATTATTTGTAACTAATAACTGGAGAAGGAAATAATCCCTAAGAGTTTCCAGACACTACAAATCAAGCTGATGTCATCATGTCTGTGTATATGGTGATGTCAGCACAACAACTACTTCTACAAATGTGCCAAGTCTGAAATAACTTGAAACAAAATGGATGCATTTGTGGCATGTGGTATTTTGTCCACAATAAATATATGAGGAGGAAAAAAAGATTGAAATGTAAACATTGACTTATTTATAATATAATAGTAGTAGTAGGTAATTTATTTTGAATATGTAACAACTTTAAATGATTGCACTCAACTAATATAAAAACATATACATGAAAACCAAAAACAACACATCACAAAACATGCATATTCAAAAAGGAGTGGGAAGAAGCAAAACGTATTTAATCCCACCCCTTCTCTTAAAAAAAAAAAATCAAGTCCTTTGGATCAATTCAGTATTTTAGTTTTCAGTAATGAAAACTATTTTAGGTAATTTACAACCTATAAACTCAATTTGCTTTGAAGTCAACCACTAGTTTTGCTGCTACAGACATTTGAAACTTCGGCCATTATAAGTAAATTTAAGCTCCTCCCAAAATGTAATCGCATTGATTTCAGATCATTGGCAAACTGTAATCCAATCAATAATCCAACCAATAACTTTGCTGCTACACTTTTAACAGACAAAGAAATACACAAACAACCCAAAACAAAACCCAGGGTAATAACTAGAAAAGCACTCTGAGAGCGCAGACCTCCACCCAGGGTATTAATAATAAAACCTTCTCCATCCTCCTCTCCTCCAGGTGTCCAGGTTTGTGTCTGAGGAAGTGCGCCCCCTGCTGGAGCCCTATAAGGCCAAGATGGATGTGAAGATCGAGCTTGAACTCTGACACACATGAACACATGCAGACAAGACAAACAGGCTTCATCGTGGTGTGTGACCATGTGTTGTACCTCAATAAATACAACTGCAATATCTGTTTCGTCTTGGAGTTGTTGTTTTTTTTTTGGAAAATAAACTGATGGTTAACATCCTACTAGTGTTGTAATTTCTAGATTGTTAATGTAATGTTGTAATAAATGAAGTTTATTGGCAAATAACAAAGTTCAGATGACTTTTATACATAACATTTATTATTAATTATTCATTCAAAGAGCCTCTGATATTTTGTGACTCCCTGATGAAGGCTTTGATGGGGCTTTTCTTTTTAATAATTTTGGGAATACAGAAGACATTAAAATAAATCCTGTCATTATATTCAAGTTTCCTTTCAGAGAAGATGCACTAATGTATTAACTGAACATGACATAAACAGAAGAGGAGAGGAAACGTGGGCTGAACTTTAGTAGCAGATAATAAATCTAAACAGACTATAGTCCAAAGTCGAACCCAACCTATGAAAGGGAAACTTTTACGTTACCGTACCTTTAAGTGTAGCAGTGCACCAAATAAATAATGTTAATAAATATGAAAAATCATGCCGATAGATCATTTTTTTTTACCCTTTAAACTCACACATCTACCACTCCCATAATCCCACACTCTTTATACCATCATGTTGAGCCCCAGCGACAAATCTGAGAACAACATAATAAAGTATTGAAGCGTTTGATCACCTGTTCGTGTCATTATGGTAATGATATGGATGAGGATGGGTAGGATAAACTAAGGCTGTTACTGTACAGAATACACATGGACTTCACACACACTGGGACTTGGTCATCTGTGTATTTACAGTATATGTTTATAGTGTATTTTGTACTTTTCCCATGTCTGCTTAGTTTCAGTCCTCACCTTTGAGTCTCAGTTTCAGACTAACATGTGGCAGTGGGCTTTGCTTCCCATTTGTCTGGCTATCTTTGGCACTGCTGGAATTTGGACTGTGTGAGTATCTCTCTCTCTCCCTCCCTCTCTCTCTCTCTCTCTCGCTCTCTCTTTCTTTTCACTGAGACTTTCTATTTTTAAGATCATTTCATTAGTCAAACTTTAACCAGAGGAAATTATCCTTAAGAACTCCTGTTCTGAAGCAACACATGAGGATGTTTCCACAACAAATAGACCAGACCGTTACCATGGATTATTGCTTTAAAACAGTGTGTTACTCTAAAACGTTTAACCTTATAAAACTATTTGTATCATATTTACTAACCCTGGTTCTGTGATCTTTATCTCATCAACAATTTCAATACTTTCATTAACCCTTTGGTGCATACTGGTCACTACAGTGGATAGTTATTCCACAGCTGTTCTCTTGTATATTCATGGGTTTGTGAGTTAATAGATTATCTAATACACTGTAATTCATATCATTACTATAACTTTGCTGTTCTTGATGGACAAAATTATCACTTAAAAATATTTTGTTGCATATTATCTCTATGAAGTAATAACTAAAGTAATAACTACTTTGTTAAAATGTGAGAAAACATCTGATTAGCTCAGAGGTGGGTCATCCTGGTCCTCTAGGGTCAGTATCCCTCTTCATTACATCTTTATCAACCTTCTGCTGATGAGTTGATCATTAATTATCTCTGACAAGAAGGTTATGTTTTTGTCAGAGTTTGTCTGTCTGTCTGTTTGTCTGTTAGTTAGCAAGATAACGAAATGATTAGTCTTTGGTGGTGTTCCGGAAGAGATCCTGGATTCTGGATCACTTTGAAATATATTCTCCATTTACCGCAATGTAAAATTTCAAAGTGATCCCGAATCCAGCATCTCTTCCAGACCACCACCAAAATGTGATAATTTGTTCCTCGTGACACTTGTAACATATCCTGAAAATTTCATCAAAATCCGTCCATAACTTTTGGAGTTATCTTGACACCCCCCCCCCCACCCCCCCACCTAGATCACCACCAAAATCTAATCATTTCCAGATCTCCCCATTACCAACCAACTCTGTAAATTTCATCAAGATCCATCCATAATATTTTGAGTTATCTTGCTAACAGACAGACAAACTGGCAAAAACATCATAACCTCCTTGGCGGACCTCTCTTCATTCGGGGGGGGGGGGGGGGGGGGGGGGGTCTGCCTTGATTTTCTAGTTTAATCAGGTGTGATGAAAAAAGGAAATAACAAACATGTGCAGGATCCTGGCCCTCAAGGATCAGGGTTGCTCATCTCAGATTTTTTTTTTTTTTTTTTCTGTTGTTGGATTAAATACATGATTCTCTGTAATTCCAGGAAAAATTATAATTGAATTGAATTTAAATTTTAATATATATATTTAAAAGAAATCAGTCATATGTTTTTCATGCTTAAAAAAATAATATAAACACTCTTAATCTTGTTTAAGGTTCTTGTTAATCATGCATCACATGGTTAAAACATGTTGTATAAGCCGATAACCTGGTGCATGTGTTCTGACCCTGATGGATTATCATCACCAGTAGAAGGACTGTTTTCAATATGGCCACTGTCATTAAATCCTCCAACACACATTTTGTTGGAAACTCTTTAGTAATTTTCAAAAATTTGCATTAAGAAAAAATGTTCTATTCTTATTTGATTGAAAATGTTTAAATATTACAAAACTACGCCTATGCTGAGGAGAAGTGATGGTCAGGGGTCTATCCCTGAATGGCTCCAATCTGAAATGATGTCATGACGTGAGGCATCCTCAGGTCATGACCTTTATTTGCACTTGATTTGAAGTCAATAATTTATTTTCTTGAAAATTTAGATGGTTGGCAGCGTCTAGTTGTTTTTGTCCTGGAGAGACTAAACAAACATAATTTCATTTGATGTGTCCTTGTGATATGACAAATGACAATAAAGTCTAATCTATTCTATAAGAACAAAAGAGTGTTTAGTGATTTTAAACTTTTGTGCACCTCCCTGTGGGCAATCTAGAAATGATAAATCATCCAGAAGTGAATCAGTTCTTTTTCTCTATGATATTCATTGATATGGATATCATGTGTAATTTCAGTATCTCATATGTTTTTTTTAAATTATCGTGTTAGCACAAAAAAAACAAAAACATAATATCCCAGAAACTCCATTCAAGGGAAATAAAAAGGCTGTGAAAAGTAAAAAATTAAAATAAAATAAAAAATCCAAAAAAACAAACCCTGAAATGTTCTATATTTTCAAAATGTTTCAGGTGAAATGTATTTATTTTTTAATCTAAAGTTCATATTGTCAAGAAAAAGTGTCCAAAAATGCCGATTGTATCAAATGTGATACAAAAATACATCATGAACAAAATTAGATTCCTTTTTTTTCATATATGAAAAGGACTAATAAATATTTCAATGCCCAAAATTTTATTTTTATGGGCGAGGTTTTACAGGGTTATATTATAGCTAACTATCATTTCCTGTTGGTTGTAGGTTTACTATTTCTGTGCTCAATGGCTCAGTCAACCTCACTGAAGGATTCCCCTACATAAGGTTGGTATATATCCTGTTATGGAAACACCTTTGACATGCAGTTTTATTGTGAACTAAATGTTTCCTCAGTTCTTTAAAATATGATAATTCTATTTTTCCCCCTAAATTAGTACATGTGGTGCTTACCACCCTCAGAGTTGTGTCTTCGCCCAGATCTGCAACATCGTCTCTGTTTTAGGTAATGATATTAATGTTTACACCATATTTGTCTCAAGTCACATTAATAGTTAAGTAAATAAATACAACTTTACTTAAAGGGAGTGTGTAACCTTTTAAAAAAAATAAAATAAAATTGATTTTTCTTCCCCTTAAAAGGATTATCCAGAGTAAAATACATTTTAGCTAAATTTTTATGATTGTGAATATATATATATATATATATATATATATATATATATATATATATATATATATATATATATATATATATATATAGTTGACATCAAAATCACAGCATTTGGATGAACACTGAGAAATTTGGATTTTGCCATTTTGAGCTTGTTAGATGATTAAGGCATATCTTTTCACCGACACCGAACACTATTTTTAGACCTCTGCTAAAGTTATAAACAACATCACACTTGTGTGGTAGTAAATAGAGGGTCCCTAAAGGCAAACCAAAGTGTCCTGAGGTCTTCATGTCTTTAGATAGTGTGTCCAGAGTTACTGATCTCAAGCCAGTACCTTTCCTGATGCAGACCACGTCTTTAGGAGGAAGTACTCAATTGCCCAAGTGCAGAGTTACACGCTTTGGAAATTCACGATTTAGTTGCATTATTTATTTTTAAAAAACATAGTGCGACAGTAAAGCTTAGTCGACTAACAGGCTGTTTTTAAAAAGGAATGCTGGGAAATCATTACTGTGTATAATCAGTTTACAACTACAAGCATGTATATTTGTTGTGACAAATATGTTGTACACTGTAAACCTGAACATTCAGAATAATTAAATATATTAAGTTGCGAATACTCAAAGTTTCATAAATAGTACTACTAACTCAAATGCATTAACTTACTGTAACATGTTGTTTTTTTGAAGTATTTCAAACTGATATTTTTTTTTATTAAGGGGAACTATTGTGGATATAAGTGAACATAACTTAAAAACATAGATGAGGTAAAACTGAGTGGAATTAAGTCATTAAATGCTGAGAATGATATGATATTATTTCTATTGTTTCAAATAAGGATGATTGAAAAAAAAAAAAACTTAACTGATGTAGTAGATGATGAAATATAATTTCAGATCACTGCAAATAACCACCGTTATCTATCACACCAAAAAAATGACAATCACAAAACAATAATTTAACTAAATTAATACGTATTTTATACTTAATAAGTAATGTTTTATTTAAGTATACTTTAATAAGCATTGACAGTGTAACTTCTGGAAACTTGTATTTTTTAAGTTTCATCAACTTAAAATAATTGAGCCAATCAATTTTCCTTACATTTGTTCAGTTCTACTAACTTATTCAGGTTTACAGTGTATGGTGACATGTAATCCTCAGTGTTTTCAAGTGTCTCTTTGTTCCCTCTGTCAGCCACGTGGATTGTGGTGATCCGCTTCCAGCAGGTTAGAGACTACGGTTGTCATGGAAAAGCCAACATTATCAGTATTATTTTGGGATTCACCTCATGTTTTGGAGTCTCTATTCTTGGCAATTTCCAGGTAAGTCACCACCTCTCTCTCTCTCTCTGTCTCTCTCTGTCTCTCTGTGTGTCTCTCTCTCTCTCTCTCTGTCTCTCTCTGTCTCTCTGTGTCTCTCTCTCTCTCTGTCTCTCTCTCTCTCTCTCTCTCTCTGTCTCTCTCTGTCTCTCTGTCTCTCTCACTCTCTCTCTCTCTCTCTGTCTCTCTCTCTCTCTGTCTCTCTCTCTCTGTCTCTCTCACTCTCTCTCTCTCTCTGTGTCTCTCTCTCTCTGTCTCTCTCTCTGTCCTTTTTATTTGTGTCTCTTCTCATATGTCGGTCCCTCTGGTTTAATCTTTTAGCACACAGTCATAGAGGAGGTCCACCTTTTAGGGGCCTTCCTGGCCTTCTTCCTGGGTCTAGGCTACTTCTGGGTGCAGCTGTTTCTGACCTATCGAGCTCAGCCGGTGATGGACCGACACTGGGTCGGACCGGTCAGAGTGACCATCTGCATCCTCTGTACCGTCCTGGTCATTGTTAGTATCCTTTATTACCTCCACCAAGGAGCTAATGTTTTTGCCAGACTGTGTTTGTCTGTCTGTCTCTTAGTTAGTTAGTTAGTTAGTTAGTTAGTTAGTTAGTTAGTTAGTTAGTTAACAAGATAACTCAAAAACCTATGGATGGATTTTAATGACACTTTTTTAAGGTTAGGTTAGTAATGGAGAGATCTGGAAATGATTAGATTCTGGTGGTGATGGGGGGGAGGTAATCTACCTCTCTGCACTCTAGTTTTATTTATTTATTTCACAGAAGCTTTTATCCAAAGCGACTTACAATCTGCATGAAGTAGTAGTAGATACAATGATGCTCATAAGTTTACATACCCCAGCAGAATTGGTAATTTTTTTGGGGCCATTTTTCAGAGTATAAATGATAATATTAAACCATTTCTTTGACCCAGTACATCCATGTGGGCTCACATGTGTTCTGAGAGATTCTGATTCTGACGTGGGCAAACACATGAGGGGTCACCATGGAAACTGCAGACAAACCTACATATGACTCTTATATGTAGCCCAAATGTGACCCTTCTGGGGCCCACATGGACATGCTGGCTGGGTCATCGCTATTGGTTTGGTGAAGCTGTTTATTTAAACGTGTTTGCTCTTTCTAAAACATACTGACAACAGTCACCCTGATCAAAAGTTTACACACCCTACTTCTTAATCCTCTGCATTGGCCCTTATTCATTAATTTTCATTCATATGTTTATTTCAAACCTGCTTAGACACTTAAGAGATGACAACTGAACTGTTAATAAACACATAGTTTGAAAAGGGAATGGAAGAGACATTACATCAGTGACAGATGTTAGTCTGTTGTGCTCATTGTGGATCAGACACTTTATTAGAATAGATTAGAATATAATAGATTAGAATAGATTAGAATAGAATAGAATAGAATAGAATAGATTATAATACAATAGAATAGATTAGAATAGAATACATTAGAATAGAATAGATTAGAATAGAATAGAATAGAATAGAATAGAATAGAATAGAATAGAATAGAATAGAATAGAATAGAATAGAATAGAATAGAATAGAATAGAATAGATTAGAATAGAATAGAATAGAATAGATTAGATTAGAATAGAATAGAATAGAATAGAATAGAATAGAATAGAATAGAATAGATTAGAATAGAATAGAATAGAATAGAATAGAATAGAATAGAATAGAATAGAATAGAATAGAATAGAATAGAATAGAATAGATTAGAATAGAATAGATTAGAATAGAATAGAATGATTTTTTATTGTCATCATACACCGTGTACGAGATTTACTGTATAAGACAACTTCCAGCAGTACAAAAACACACAGATATAAAAGACAAGGTAAAAATTTCAAGTACTAGGTAATAAACATAAATAACATATAAATATATGTATTACTAAAAACTATTACAATGTATGAAAGGTAGTAACATTTAAAAATGCACAGTAGAGAGGGCATGACAGCAGTAGAATAAATATAAAAATATAAATCTATTATGCAAGGGATAATGTATTGCCCATGCGTTACTATCAGAAAAATATTTCCCGACGGGGCCACCCCAAAGGGAAATATTTTTCGATAGTCACGCGTGGGCAATACATTATCCCACTTATTCTACGGGTTATTACAGCTTTATACTGCTACTACTCTAACAGACTGGATAAAATAACTGTTACAACGTAGTGAATATTTACTTTCAAAGCGGCCGAACTACCTGCGGAGTGATACGGTACCGTCAATCTGAAGTGATAAAACTCATTGCCATTGGCAGCGGGTGTTAATGGCGCAGCGTGCAGTTATCGAAAAAAATCCGCCTGCAGAACGCTGGGAACGTCCATTCAAAGTGAATGGACTGGCTGTAGAATAAATATATATTGCACACATGAACAGTCATATCAACAGCTGGATGGTACAGCTGTCCATTTTTTTTTTCACCTTTAGTTCCTTTAAGATTTTGTATTTTGTTGCATGAACCACATGTTTCCTAAAGTGACTCAATAATACTGAGGTCAGACTCATACGGTCACTCCTTCACCTTCACTTTTTTCTGCTGTAGCCAATGACAGGGTGGACTCATGTTTTGGACCATCCAAAACCGTCCCATGTGCATTGACTCAGGTTATGTAAAGTTTTCATTCTAAAAACATTGTTGTTTTATTAGTACAGATGTACATTGTTTTTGGTTGTTGCTCCTTAACCCTTCCTTCAGTGACCGTCCTGGTCCAAACAGACCGTCCTTCTCCTGCTGCTGTGTGTGAGTGGACTTTGGTCATGTTCTTCTTCTGCCTTTTCGGCCTTTTTGCAGCTGAGTTCAGACACATGGACTGTCACAGCCTCACGGTGCAGAGACAAACTCTAATAATGAATGACTGTGACCCTTCAGTCATAGAAACAAACAGTCATGTGACACATACACTCAGCTGAATTTACATCTGACAGATTGAACCTAATATGGTTATTTATGATACAGTGTTTTTCTGTTAGTTTTTGTGGGATAACCTGAGAACCAGCAATGCATTTTTGTGGACAAAAGTTTGAGCATTTCATATATATATATAAAAAAAAAAATCCTGTTCATTGTAAAGGACATTTAATTTAAATAAATAAATAATAACATTTAATTTTAAAAATAGATCTGGAAAAACCTGTTGCATTATCAGATGTACTTAAGTAAATTTTTTAGCTATCTATACTTTACTTGAGTATTTATTTTTCTGGCAACTTTTTACTTTTATTCCCTACAGTTTTGTATAAATATCTGTACTTTATACTTATTACATTCTCAGAATAGACTCATTATTTTTTCAAACTAGACAAATGTGAGAGTATGAAAAATAAGTTGTAAATCAGAAATTGTGACTTACTATATCATCATTTTGACTTTAATCTCATAATTTGGACTTTTTATCTCCTCATTTAGATTTATTTTTTTTAAATCTCACAATTGTGTTTTTTTAATCTCCTATTTACGACGTTTGAATTTTTCCTAAATGTTCTGTCCATACTCACTAAACTTAGTACCATGACCCAATAAAACACAACATCTACAAAGTAATTCACTTTTAAAGTCTTTATCTTTGGATATTTTTGACATTTTTCTTTTTTTTTCTGCTTAAATAAGTATTATTTCATTCATAGCAAAAAAAAAGCTGTTTTACTTTTTACTTTAGTACAATTCAAAAGTGGTCCTTTTTTTTTTACGTTTACTTCAGTAAAGGTGTTTAATCAATACTTCTACTTTTACCATGGTATTTTTTCAACACAAGTAGCTGTACTTCTCCATAAACCACTAAAGTAGCTCTACAGGAGGATTATGGGATGGTCACCTTGTCTTGTAAAGCATTGAAATGGTGCGTTTGTGGACCTGGTTGACTCAGCTGCCACAGCACAGACTGACCAAAAAAGTCTTCAGATGGGACTACGCTAATGACTTTTCATGGGCCAAAGAGGTGGCACCAATATTATCTAATAGTGAGATGAATGATATTTACACAAATAAGCTGCAGTGTAATTTGAATTTGTTAAAACAAAAGTTGTTCAATTGATTTAAAAAAACAATGGAAATATGATATTTGTACAAAAGCAAAACTAAGAAATGACACCCAATTTAAGAATAAATATGAAACAGAAACATATATCCTTGTAATTTTAACAAGAAAACAAAGGTACCTGTGTGCACAACTGAGGACTGGTACTTTACCTGTGGCAGTGGAAGTGGGTTAAAGTTCTCCCTGAATGTGACCTGAATGTTGTGGAGGATGAGTTGCATTTTGTTTTATATTGTCCATGTTATTCAAAAACATTTATTTGATCATGTAAATGACGCCGATGTTTTTTGGTTTCCACAATTTGTTTACAAAACATACAAATGTTCTGTGTTTGGTGTGAGAGAGGAGACAAAATATTCTTTATTCTGTTTGAATGTATGGTGGTCTGTAGAAAAGTGTCTTGTAAGTCTATGTGGGCTGGGTACTGTTGTGCAGGACACTTTAATAAATTCAATCAATCAATAAAAAAAAAATAAAAAAATCCACTTAAATACAGAATGTGAGTACTTTGACCACCTCTGTTCATTATGTAGTTCATTGGGAGCCAGTTGTTTAACTGCTCACAGCTATTCCACACCTGTTCTCTTTTATATTCATGGATTCTGTGGGTTATGCATCATCCAATACATTTATATTCATATAATTACTGTAATTTTGCTGTTTTTAATTAAAATAATTTTTTTTTTCATTTTTTATTTCATATTATTCCCATGAAGTAAAAACAAAAGTAATAACTAGTATTAGAGTTTATTAAAATGTGAGAAAACATCAAATTAGCTGAATGCATTTTTCTTTGTTCACTTTTTAATAATGGGTTTAAATACATGTTTATTTGCTACAAAATTAAACACATGTCCAGTTGAGTGGAGAAAATAGGGTTCATATAAAAACAATTCTGTCATAATGTGTTTTTATTAATGCCTAAAGAAGAAGAAGAAAACACTCAGGAAAGAAATGTGAACTATAATTCATGTATGAAAAGGTTAATATAAAAAATCTAAAATTGTCACTTGTCTGGGTCTCAGTAGAATATTGTCAAATGTATTTTTAGATCCAACTTATAACAGTGGTTCTCAAATCCAGTCCTCATGGTCCAGTGTCCTGCATGTTTTGGATGTCTCCCTTTTCTTCTTCTTCTTTTTTTAAATAAATAAAATAAAAATGGTAAAAAGTTATAAAAAAAAAAATAAAAAAAAATAAAGGAAAATAAAATAAAATAAAATAACAAAAAAATAAAACAATTAATACATTTACAATTAATGTAGGTTTGACATTGACATTAAATCTAATTAAATACATTTAATTAAACTTAAAAAATTATAAAACATAAAAGCAAATAACAAAAGAAATGTAAATTACAAATAAAATGAATTTAAAAATTAATTAAATTAAAATAATAATAATAAAAAACCTTAACAAAAAAAAAAAACAATTTTAAAAATGTACAAATAAAAAAGAAATAAATTCATTAATTTAATAATAATAATAAAAAATTAAAATAAACCCTAAAATAACTCCCTCTTCCATCACACCAGGAAGCCTTTACATCATTATCAGGCTTCTAAAGAACTGATCAATAATTGAACTAGGTGTCATAGGGACACTGGGCCACGAGGACCGGATTTGAGAAGTACTGAACTTATACATACATTCATATTCATACATAAATCCACACTAACACATGGTGGCACCATCCACCTATGTTATACTCCTCATTTTTATGATACCTATTTAACAGTCTATAAAAGGAACTATATAAAGATCTGATTCACACATTCATACATATATTATTTCTACTTTCCGTCTTCCAAATAAAACCTCTCTTATCCATCTCCTCGTTGCTATTTTATACTCTTGTAAAGTCTTTATCTTCAGAATGTGAAATGAAGTCACTATTAGTTCATGCACGGTGAATACCAGGAAAAGTCTGCTCTTTTTCTCAGTGATTTGCCACCTGTCAGCTGGATAAAACAATAGAGGAAGGGGAACAGAAAAAGAGGACGGAGGTGTCAAGAAAAAGCTGTTTCAAATAGTCAACAAAAAAAGTTTCCCTAAGACATGATTACAAAGTGTTAGGTTATCTAGATATGTACCGACACATGATGTAATAACAATGTGAGTGCATCCATTCATTCTTTTTCTGAGTCCTTAAGACTCTAGAGGTGGAAAGTAACTAAGTAAAAGTACTTCATTAATGTACTTAAGTAGGTTCTTTTTAGGTATCGGTACATTACTTGAGTATTTATTTTTCTGGCAACTTTTTACTTTTACTCACTACATTTTTGTATAAATATTTTTGTACTTTATACTCTTTACATTCTCAGAATAGACTCATTACTTTTTCAAACTAAACAAATGTGACAGTATGAAAAATAAATGGCTTCAAAGGAAAAAATCACTGGAGTAGAGAAACTGTGACTTTATATATTATAGTTATATGACTGTTATCTGACAATTTTTACTTTTTATCTGATCATTTTGAGATTTTATTCCATAATTCTGACTTTTTATCTCACAATTTTGAATTTTAATTTCACCATTTTAACATTTTATTAAAAATTATGCATTTTTTAAAATCTCATATTTATAACTTTTTTTTAAATCTCATGAGGTCTTTTTTTGAATCTCAATTGTGACTCCCTTTTTTTCATTTTTCCTAAATTTTCTTCCCATATCCACAAAGCTGAGTAACTGTGAGCTGATGAAACACAATTTATACACAGTAACTCACACATGCTTTTGAAACTAACTTTTCAGATTTTCCTGGTTAAATAATTATTATTGCATTCATGGCAATATATATATATATATATATATATATATATATATATATATATATATATATATATATATATATATATATTACTTTTTTACTTTTGTACTATATTACAATTGAGAAATTGTACTTTTTTTACTTTTACTTAAGTAGAGGAGTTGAATCAGAACTTCTACTTCTATTTTTTCACATACTTAGCTGTACTTCTACTTAAGTACAGAATATGAGTACTTTGAACACCTCTGCCAGATACAGAGTGGAGTACACCTCAGATGCATCACCAGTGTAACATGTGCAATATCTAATACATTTCCATACATTTGTCATCTACTGGTTCATGAATTACCATTTTGAAGACAGTTTATTGTAATTGGATTATTACCATGTCTACTTTTTTGTAGCCTGAATTGTACATATTTGGATAAAAGGGGCGGAGCTGTGGGAGGACAAAAGGGTCAGGGTGTGGTGGTTCTTTTTTGAATTCTAAAATAATTAGCTTTTATTTTATAAGTTTTTAATACAAACTCTGAACTAAACTTTTGAGGACACCTAACCTTAAAGAGGACATATCATGCAAAATGCACTTTTTAATGTTTTCCCAACACAAATATATGTTGTCAAAGGTGTTAAAATATGGGGGCAGGGCATGTTAAAAACATATACAGATGTGAAAATGTATTGAAAAATGGTCAAAACACCCCAAAAAATTAAGATATGTAAAAAAAAAACCCCCACGGATGTTAAAATGTGTTGGAAAATATAATTAAGCACATATAAAGATGAAGTTAAAGTTAAAAATAATAATTTTAAGAAATAAAGTTAATCCCACAAACCTAAAATCTGCAAATGTAATAAAAAATGTGGCGCTTTCACTATAACAATCCCACAAATGTAATAACTCCACCACAAACATACATAGCAGTTGCCTGCCACTTTATTACATTTGTGAGGTGGTAAAAATGTTTACCTTCCAAAATTTCCCTCAAATATAATAAACTGCTATTACGTTTGTGGGAAAGTTATTACATTAAAAGCTGCAAATTGTTATTAGTGCATTTACTGGTTATTATGTTTGTGGGGAGTTATTATATTACTAATAAATAAATACAAAAAAATAAAAATGTTTATAAAATGTTATTAATGAAACCTTTTTTTTTTTTTTTTTTTTTTACCTGCATGAATTATACAAAATATTATTTTAGGTGATGCTCACTATCCCACACTTCTTCTAAAACCCCTGATCTGAACACATCCTTAAAGGCCACTGCAGCCACTGGGGGCGCTGTGGAGCTGGACTGGCTCATGATGATGATGATGATGATGATGATGATGATCTCACCGATGGGAAAAAGCGGTTCTGGTGTTTTGCCAGCATGTTTTTGGAGGATGCCTGAAGTTTAGACAGAGGTTCTACATTCAGCACAATTTGTCAGGGTTATTTGAGATGAGCAGAACAATGACGCTCTTATAACCACACCAATACTGGGAGAGTTCCTATTGGCTCAGACACTCAAACTGAGTCTCTCATCCAAGTTTTTGTTTATTTCAACATATTGTCTTGGGGTTCTGTTGGAATTGTCTTCGTGATCCAGATTTTCACTTTTGTTTTTTATGTTTTATTCATGTCATTAAAAAAAAAAATAAAAAAATCACTTTGAGGCATGAGATGGGAATACTGGGCCCCCAGTGTCCTGCCCAGTCCTGACAGCATTCTTTCACATAGTCCATGCTGTGTGATCACCAGAGGGGGGCTTTGACAGGCGAGCATACGGATCAGACAGACAGCTCGGAATTCTATGGGAATTTCTCAAGTGCTGTAGGTTTGTTGTGGTCGGCCGCAGGCGCTGTGTAGAGTTTAGACACACGGTAAAAACACCAGTTGTCAGGTAGGTTTGGTGGAAGTGACAACATGAGGGTGTTCCATTGTGTTGGCTCAGCAGCAAATACATGTAAACTGTGGATGAAAATGTAGCTTAGTTTATTTATTTATTGAAGAAGGGCGATGTTTAACTCATGTGTTGAGCCACAGTTAGATTTTAAATTTTAATGCATTTGTATATTTTTAAGAATGTCTATTTCTAGCTGCTTCTGTTTTGCACTAGTGTGGTGTATGTTAATGTTGTAAAGTGTTACATTTCACCATCAATAAAATCTACCTTACCTAACCTAACTTAACTTAACTTAACTTACCCTAACCTAACCTAACCTAACCTAACCTAACCTAACCTAACCTAACCTAACCTAATCTAACTTAACCTAACCTAACCTAACCTAACCTAACCTAACCTAACCTAACCTAACCTAACTTAACTTAATTTAACCTAACCTAACTTACCTTAACCTAACCTAACTTACTTTAACCTAACCTAACTTACCTTAACCTAACCTAACCTAACTTACCTTAACCTAACCTAACTTAACCTAACCAAACTTAACTTAACTTAACTTACCATACCTTACCCTAACCTAACCTAACCTAACCTAACCTAACCTAACCTAACCTAAACTAACCTAACCTAACCTAACCTAACCTAACCTAACCTAACCTAACCTAATTTAATTTAACCTAACCTAACCTAATCTAACCTAACCCAACCTAACCTAACCTAACCTAACCTAACCTAACCTAACCTAACCTAACCTAATCTAACCTAACCTAACCTAACCTAACTTACCATACCTTACCCTAACCTAATCTAACTTAACTTAACTTAACTTAACTTAACTTAACTTAACTTAACTTAACTTAACTTAACTTAACTTAACTTAACTTACCATACCATACCATACCATACCCTAACCTAACTTAACCTAACCTAACTGAACTGAACTTAACTTAACTTAACTTACCATACCATACCCTAACCTAACCTAACCTAACCTAACCTAACCTAACTTAACTTAACTTAACTTAACTTAACTTAACTTAACTTAACTTAACTTAACTTAACTTAACTTACCATACCCTAACCTAACCTAACCTAACCTAACCTAACCTAACCTAACCTAACCTAACCTAACCTAACCTAACCTAACCTAACCTAACCTAACCTAACTGAACTTATCCTATACATTTATATAATACATGCCACCAGACAGATCATGCAGAACACAGCACACTCTAAAATGCAACATATTTAGTTTAGTTTATTTCAAGTATGCAACAATACACAACAACCCTACTTAGTCCTTGCAAGTGAAACAAATAAGAAAACTAAACAAACAAACAAACAAGGAATATTGGAAAATGAATGGACAAATATAAAATGTATTTAATCCCACCTCTTCTCCAACATAACAGTGACATAAAAATACCAAGAGACCAGTCAGTGACTTCTTTAAAACCCATAAACACAGCCCTAGTTTTAACTATTTAACCTTTTTTTAAGTAATTTATCACCATTTATTATAAGATTATCCCCTGTAATTCACTTTTTTTCTGTGAAAATAATGTATTTTCCTACATTTAATTTACTGATCATGTAGATGCTAAATTCAAAGAATATTAAATCCAAAACAGAAAACTGAAGGAAATATTACATTAACTGAACAGAAGGACCAGTGTGTTCATCAACTGTCATTGATTCAACTCTGTGGGTTTTACTGGTGAATCAATGTTGTAGACGATGGTGTTTCTATGGTAACCACACGGCCTCTGAACGTCCAAATGAGTCATATGTGATAACAATGAAACAATGACAAACTGTATTTTACAGTAATTATTTACTTGGATTGATAGGATTAACAGGTTTGAATAGTTTAATTAAATAAATTGTGTCTGTTTGGGTTAAAGATTGAAGATTGGAAGAGTCTTGTTTGTTTAAAGGGTGACAATTCCATTTCTTTTTTGCTGAAAAGGAAGCAGATTGACCAAAATACCTTCTATTTTTAAGGAAATTAACTTGTCCCCTCTTAATGAAGCCTTCATCACCCTCTTAATAATGTTAAATATAAGAACAGTGTTTGAATTGTGCCAATCACTTGTCATGATATGCAAAAAATAAAACATTCTAAGGCCTTTTAACATTTTTTGTGTGAATTGTGTTTAATTTCATGCATTCTGTTATTCAACCAATTGCAGCCTCTATAAACTAAAGCTTTCCTTACAAGGCTAGAAAGAAAAACAAGAAAATAACTAAATTAAAACCACTGAAATGTGACTAAAAGAGACAGAAAATAAATCCCAGCAGTGTTTTTGTCAGTACAGTTCCAATGATTTTGATGGAAGAACTGAAGTTATTTTAGTTATTATCACGAAAACAGAGAAAATGTTTAGATATCAGCTCAGAAATTAAACTCTTATGACATTTTTGTTGCTATTGTTATAATTGTCCAAACAAATACACATTTAATTGTACTAGAAATGAACAACAAATTGAAAAAAACAAGGGGTGGTCTAATATTTTTTTCTGCGCCCATAAAAACTACAATGTTTTAAATTGAAGTTAAAATTTTTTTCATCTTTTTTTCATGAAATAATTATGTTTATATGACTCATTAATAGATCAAGTGTAACAGGGATTTGGTAAGTAATCACTACACCAGGTCAAAGTTGATTATTGATGTATATAAATGGGAAAAAAAATTGAAGTGTGTCTAAAAACAAAATGATTCCAACTTTATAGACAAGAGTGTACTTAAGCACTAGTAAAACCAAGCTAAATCTTCATAATAATAATAATAAAAAAAGTTAATTATAAAAATGATAATGGCTCCAACTGTGCTTTTTAGTGCCTCTCCCACTCTAAAATAATAATTTTTAATAATTCAACACCTCAGAACATGTTAACAAATTTCATATCCAGCTGAATGATATATTAATGTGAATATTTTATCCCTTTTTTTAAGAGCCACTCCATCTCAGCTGACTGTTTTGAAATGACAAAACATTCTTAAATTATATAGCAGCTCCCACAGAGGAATTTAGACGGAGAGCTTTGGCGCCTAAATAGCATTAACCCTGCTGTTTTCATTAGAGAGTATAAAAGGCTTCTGATAAAGCAATAAAACTCATAAAATCACCAGTAGCGACGTGCAAAGAGTGGGAGGCCCTTGATGTAAATGTCAGAAAAAGGTCTGGATCATCTATTGTGGGCTCAGAGAACATGGTTTATGTGACGCCGACCTTGTTTCTTTTGACTTGGATTCAAAAAGGAGGTAATAGCAGACATGCTTTCTAATCTCCCTTAACACCTGCTCGTGCTCTAGTCCGTCTTATCCCCTCAATAGCTCTTGAGCAGAAACAATAGCAATGCTTTCCTATGGTGAGGCAGTGCAGTCGCCTCTCAGTCCACTATCAGAGCCTGGAGGGGTCGCCATCAGTGGTTTTGGCTTCGCTTTCACAGAACAACCTGTCACCTCTTATCATCTCAGAGCCAATTCCAGCACATTCCACCTCTAAAGGCCACTTTTTCTGGAAGCATATGCCCAATTCAAAGACTAATAGAGAAATGGTGGGTAATGTGGCGAGTAGGATGAGTGATGGACAGAGACGAACCTTTAAAACCTACATTTTACTGAAAAAGTCACATTTTCTTCATTTTTTTTACTGTTTTAGATTCAATAACCTTTAAATTTACTCTGAGATTTAAAGGGGACATATCACTTTTTAAAAAAAAATTTTTTTACAACACAAATATGCGTTATCTGTGTGAGGAGACCCTTAAATTAGGAAAAAAAAACACCTCTTTTTCTCCTGATCCATTTCTTGTTGGAGTTTTGGATTTTCTATGCTTTGTACGTCACATGCATAGATTCATTTGAATCCCCCACCCCACCCCACCCCATCTCAGCCCACCAGCTCAGCTAACCTCACCTCTGACCTCTGCTCACAGATCCACCATTTTTCTCTATAGTTTGTCCTGGTGTGTGTTCAGTGAACGGGGGTCTGACTCAGGTTGATGGGACGGGCTGGCCCAGACGAACTGGACTCTAATGTGCACTGGTGCTGTTAACGGACCAGGGCCTGAAGGCACCAGGGCTGTAAAACTCTAACCTGACTGTCCCTAGATAGTAATTCACAATAACATCTGGGAGTCTCCCACAATGATCTGTTTTCAAAAGAGGGGCTTGTGATTAGATTAAAAATCTGTCCGTCCCTTGACTGATGCGCTGAAGTCAAGCTGCTTAACCGGCGAATATAGGTTTCATCAGGTATATACACATCAACAGAAGGGGTTTAAACTTACTATGTATACATTATGTTTATTTATAACCTTGTTTACTACAATGCACATCAAGTTCTTCTGGTAAACCTTATAGAAAAGCACGGTTCTACATTTATCCTTCAGCCGTGACTCATGGCTACAGAACACCTACTGTAGATGTGGTTGTCATTTCTTCCTCCCAGTTCCATTACTGTCAGCCCTAGTTTACCAGCCTCTTTGACTTGGTCCTCTACCAACACAACCAGGGGGGGTACCACAATAACCATGGGCTTCTGCACTGGTACTGCACTGGTCTTTATCCACCTGTGGATTCATCTGATAGATCAAACTCTTGCCAAACCCGGTCGGAAGAAGAGTGAAAACATCATTTCCATTAACGAACACTTCCACAGTTGTCCTGTGTTCATCTTTTAAGGAATAAACATGTGGTAGAGTCGACAAAACACTGGGAATAGCCAAGTCGATATGGACACTCGGATACCAAACACACGCTGCTGTTGTTGTGTATCTGAAAAGACAACACTGCCGTCGCTTCTGCTTAACGTCACACCAGCCACAATGCTTCCGGGTAGTCCCAGCCTGCAACACTGATTGGCTCCTTCGTTTGGAAATAGATTTGATCCCTGTGCTACTTAGGTGGTTGTGTGAGCAGAGCGTAACGCAGCCAGATGATGTAAGTCAGTTTAGTAAAGCTCAACATTCTCTCCAGATGATTTTATATCATCAGTGTCTTTGTCTCTTTTTCTCTGCCTCAACTTTTTTAGGTTCAATTCTTTCTCCTCTTCCTCTTATTAGTGCAGAACAGAGGGGCGGAGTCAGTTGTAGCTCATTTGCATGAAAGCATGAGGCACTAAAACCAAGAGTTTTAACAAGGTCTGTTTCTCCAGGTTGAAGAGGCTGCTGTATCTGTATCACTGTGGTATTTTGACCAAAGCATGTGACAGACAGGTCACTGAGACACCAGGGAACTGTGTTCACTGGTGGAAAATGGGTATGATATGTCCCCTTTAATTACCATCATTATAGAAAAAAGTGTGTGTGTGTGTGGGTGGGGGGGTGGGTGCAAAAAAATTGAGAGGATGATATAATATATGATGATAAATCACTTAACCTTTAGGTCCTTCTTTTTGTAGATTTTTCTCCTTTTTTGATTCAACAGTAAAACCTGTGGAGTTGCATAAATGACAGTGTTTGGAGATGCTGGTTTTTACATTCAATTAATGGTTTCTTTATGGAAAAAGTCACTTTTTCTTCAGTATTGTCTGTTTGTAATATAACTTCAACTTTAACCCTTTGATACATACTGGTCACTCCAGTGGACAGTTCTTCTACAGTTGTTCTCTTGTATATTCATGGGTTTAATTGTTTTAGTTTCATATCAGTCAGTTCATATCATTATATCATCATATCATATCATTACATACACTGTAACTGGTCTGTTCTTAATACCTGATCTGCACTAACATGTTTATCTGGAAATCAATTGCAAGATGTTATTAAACTTAAACAAAAACTGTATTAAAAATGTTTTATTTTAAAGTGTGTTTCAAATACACAGTTCTCTGGGTCATGTGGTCCAGCTGAGTGAACATTTTTAACTCCATAAAAAATAGCTCCATTCAAAAGATTAAAATTTCATTGTATTTTTTCATACCTAAAACAATAAAGGTTCTCATAATTCATACATCAAAGGGTTAATCTGATCTTTTATGAACATATACACGACCAGTAAATTAAATATGAATATAAATATGAATTATTGTAGAAATGTGCAATACAAAGGGCATTAAAAAAAATTATGATAAATCACTTAACAAGAAAGAAAAATTCATTTATGCCCCATCGATCAACACCATCTACTGATCTAAACTGTATAATACCCATTGATCCACTAATCCTATCAACGCATGTAAATAGTTGGTGTAAAATGCAATCTTTTCATGGTCATCAAATATGACCCATTTGGATGTTCAAAGGCTCCGTGATTACTATAGAAACACCATCATCTTCTACAACACTCAGACCCTGTCCACACACAAATGAGTTTGCATGAAACTGACGTACTTTCATAATGGATTAGCCTTTCATCAAAATACGACCAGTCTAGCATGTACCCCAAAACGAACTCTTTGGAAAATGGTTCCCAGAGTGGGAAGATCTCCATACGGTGCTGGTTCCGTGTCTATACTGACGAGTATCTGTATGTGTTCACACCCACATCATGACCAAATGACCGTAAGAAAATGCAGCCTAATACTCGTAGCATTCATTCTCCTCACAAGACAGTGACAATGGTGAACAACAGAGTATCAGTGGTGAATGGGTTAATGTTAGGGTGTTAGCAGTGTTATTGTTGTTGTTTGTGTCCGGTGTGTGTGTCACGGCAGTAGTAAAAAGGATGTTGTTGCATACGCACTACTACTATTGTTCTCTTGTATGGTAAATGGACTGCATTTATATAGCGCTTTTCCACCTTCATGGTGCTCAAAGCGCTTTACATTAGCCTCTCATTCACCCATTCACACACACACTCATACTACACCAGTAGGTTTTTCTAAGGTCTAAGGTCAGTCCTACTGGGGGCCTAAGTCAGGGTTCAGTGTCTTGCCCAAGGACACTTCGACATGTGGACAGCCTCTTGGTCATTGGGCGACCCACTCTACCAACTGAACCACAGCCGCCAGTCCTACCGTATCTGGTAGGACTGGCTTACAATGCGCATAGTGGTGTGTCATGTGAATTGCATCGTTTTCAGCAAGTGTTTCGCCCCCATGCTGACAAAGATTTTTACTGAAACAGTAAAATTTTTATGGAATATCTTTTTGACACAGTTTCAAAACTAAACCTGTATTGAATTCACCTGGACGTAGCCTGATTAATCAGTAAAACAAATTGTTGGATGCATGACAGTGGATGAACACACTGGGTTTTGTGTTCAGTTAATGATATCTTTGCTGAAAAAGTAAATTTCCTTCAGATTTCTGCTTTGGATTCAATAATCCTTAAATTTACTCTGAGCTTTTATGAACATCTACATGTTCAGTAAATTAAATGTAGAAAAATACATGATTTTCACCCTTTAAACCATACCATCTTTATTTATAAAAGTGCTTTAAAACCGACACAGCTGACATAAAGTGCTGTACACTACAAGGCATAAAACACAAAACAGAGAAGAACAAGGCAATACAATAAATCTAAAAATACAATAAAAAGTGCTAAAACTACACAGATAAAAAAAAAATTACATTTAAATTATCATTGCATTAAACATACAAGACTTTTCCAATTTTCAATCACAAAACTATCTACTGATCTAAACTGTTTATAACCTGTTGAAAAAAAAAAAGAAAAAGAAAACTACCACACAAGTAGCGCTGGGTCTTCATGGGTTAATAGACAGATGGATTGAGTGATAGTGAGAGAAAAGAAAGAAAGAAAGAAAAAAAAAAAAAAAGAAAAACACAGAGTGGGCACCAGCAGCCGTGATCTCACCCTCCTCTCTTCTCCTTTGGCAGTAGCTTCCAGAAAGCTGCCCTTTTGCAGAAAAATGCCAAGCGCACCGCATTCCAGCGGCCACACAAAGACCCTCCCTCGTCTCAGCTGCACAGACACAATCAGACAAGGGATAATTATATAATTAGGCTGCCTGGTGCAGACAGGGACCCTCAGATGGTGTGTTGGTGTGTCATATTTATGTTATCAGACAATGAAGAAAGTCTGGCCTTATCAGAAGAGGCAGTAGAGAGTGTGTGTGTGTGTGTGTGTGTGTGTGTGTGGGGAGATCCAGCTGTGGCACTTAGGAACAGATTGTCATGATAGAGAAGAACGGGTCGATGGAATGACCTTCAGCTTGCGGTCCAGCTGAGATCAGGCTCTGCATTGTGGCCCGGGGGCCTGTGATATGTGAGGAGGTGGGGGACTTTTTTGGGACTGTGACAACCAGATGACACAAAAGTGACAGGAGGTGAGAAACACAGAGGGTTGAGTTAAAGATATGAGCTCAATGCTGGACAAAAAAGTGTCTGTTGAGGATTTGAAGATGCATAGAATCAATCATACATGGGGCGGTGCAGCTGAGCTTCAGTTTAACACTTAGTAGCTTCTGGTGTTCAAGTCGGAGATTGCAACACGCTGAACATGTGCATGTGTTGAGTTTAGTTTATTTCGAGTGTGTCACAGTGTAAAGAAAAACAAACAAGGAAGAAAACGATAAGAGAAATAAATAAATAAATAACACAGCAGTCAGATTTGTCCTACAATTCTATAACACATTCGAAAGGTAGTGGGAGGAAGTAAAATATATGAAATCCCACCCCTTCACAATAAAACTGACATTATATCACAATATAGTGGTAACTCTATTTATGGAAATAATTTGTTCCAAAAGTGTTTTCGTACTGTGAGTTTTTCATAAATACAGTCGCATTTTACATGTAAAAGGCCTGATTGGTTCCAACGTCCCAAATACTACCTCCTAAACCCGTTAAAAATGTACCAATTTTGTATGAAATATGTGTTAAAATTCAAAGAAAATGTAGATTTTAGATGTAATTTATTGTTCTCAGTGGGTAAATGTGTTTTCACTGACTGAACATTAAACATTAAACCATTAAAATGAATCAGACATGCAGGTCATTTTCATACCGTTGTAGTTTTAATGGTCACTTTCACCTTCAGCTTTGTTTGTTGATGGACGTTTGGCGGGGTGTAGATCCGCTAACGGTGAAGGTGATGATAACTGCTTATACAATTTTTACACAAAAAGGACAAAAAAAGAAGAGGAAGTCTGTTTAAAGCTGCAGTCAAAACATGCCGACTCTAATTGTCAAAGAGGAGAGAGAGGGCAGCAGTTACTGGCAGTAACATAAAAATGCATTTGATCCAATCCATTTTTATTTATAGAACACAAATTCAAACAATCACAAAGGTTCCAAAGGACTGTACAATAAAATAAACATAATAAAACATAATAAAAGCTAAAAATCCAAAGATAAAAACACAATAAAAGATAATAAATAAATAACTAAATAGACTGTCTACCCCAGATAAAATATCCATGCACATAAAATCAACATCTTATGTGGTATAAAATGATAAAGAGTAGAGGGGCTTTAAAACCAGTGACAGTCAGTAGGATACCTGTCTAATGTGCACCAGCAGTTTGTTCCAAAGCTTTGGAGTCACAGCAAAGAACGCTGTTACAGTGGTGGAAACATGTTTGGATTCTTCATGCCATAGAGATGCACTGTTTGAGCAGAGACATGTCAATAATAGTCACATGACAGGTCCTGCAAAGTAGGAGACAAATGAGCTCAACAGTTTCTAATTTCAATAGAACTGGACACACACTGAACACATCACTATCATTCTCAACCAGTTTGGTCTAATTCACTGGTAACAAGACTGAAGAATGAGCGACCAACAAGAGAAAATCACCCCAAACCAACAAGAGAAAATCACACAAAACCAAGGCTCGATGCCAGAAAGAAAAGCAACACCACTTATGTGGAAATATTTATTTTTCTTTAATTGCTTTTATTTATTTTTATATTTTTTATATTTGTAATTATTTATTTAAAATTAATTTATTTAAAGATTTTTTTTGAATTTTAATGTATTTTTATATTACTTTTAAATCGTATTTTTTTTTTTACTATTAATTTTATTTTAATGTATTTTAATGCACATTGGCACTTTAGTACGTTAGGACTTTTTAAGTAATGTACTGGACTTTTTTATGTAATTTTTTATGTGTGTGTGTGTGTGTATATATATATATATATATATATGTATGTATATATATATATATATATATATATATATACACACAACATATATATCATCCAACAGGCTGGAATGGACCCTTTGGTCGGCCAGATTTGGTTCCCGGGCCTTATGTTTGACACCTGTGATCTATATCAATCCTTTGAAATGCCACAATAAAATGTAATAAATTGAAATTATAATAGAAATACCTCAAATTGTGGACTTTTTTCAGCTATTTTAAAGTGAGATTAAAAGAGAGATTAATTAGATCATATTGACAGCACTAATAATAATAATAATAATAATAATAATAATAATAATACACATTTAGACTTAAATGCTCTTAAGTTTTGGGTAGTTGTGGGGTGTCAGATCATACCATTCCTGTAGAATGGCTCATTATTTACCCTTGAACTGATCTCCACAATGTATGTCCAAAACCATTAGACCACCTCTGCCCTCTTGTCGAGACAGGATCCACGCTCCCAGACGAGAATCGAGCCAGTGTCCCTCTCCTCTGGCCACCACCCAACAATGTCCCCTCGCACCGTGGCCTTGGCTTTGGGTGTGTCTCCACTCACACGGGACAACACAGAATAGACTATTGTTGATCACACAAGACAGAGAGGCAGGGGAAGAAGAGGGAGGGGTGGAGTGGAGTGGAGGAGTAGTGGTAGTGTCGTGGAGTGGGAGGAGGCGCCCATGGCACCCCTCCCACTTAGATGTGTGTCCACTTATGTACACATCAACCGGATGTTTATTCTAACACTCAGACACGTGTATATGTCTGGAACATACGACACACTAGAAGAGATCAAATGGAATATGAACATCTGCTGTATTTCTTTATCCAGTTTTAAACCATCACAGGCAGATATGGCTCATGCCTAATTCCACCCACCCAAAATACACTAATATCAAGTGGCTTACTAAACCTAGGACCACCCACCACAACAGTGGATCTCCTGATGCTCCTGTGATCCACTGTACTTACCTGCTTTTACTGACAAAAGTCATCCATATCAGAGTTAAAGCCTTGGTTTAAAGAAGTTGAAATAGAGAAAATTAACAACACGTGACATTAAATATGATCCAGAAAACTACTGTTTAAGGGATTATAATGTCAAAAGTCACATTATTTTTGAAAAACTAATTGTACTGATAGCAAACTATACTTATCTATCTATCTATCTATCTATCTATCTATCTATCTATCTATCTATCTATCTATCTATCTATCTATCTATCTATCTATCTATCTATCTATCTATCTATCTATCTATCTATCTATCTATCTATCTATCTATCTATCTATCTATCTATCTATCTATCTAAAGGTGTAATACCACTTCTGGCCACTAGATGCTGCTCCAATTATCCCTGGCTTCCATAGTCTTACATTTTAACTTCTCTCTAAAAGTACTAAGTCTATACAGGGTGAATTATTTTCTTTCTAGCAGTATTTGTAGTCTTTATTAATTGGGACTCTCTAAAAGTGTCCTCATTATTCATCTATATTGTTCCACCGAGAACATTTTTGACCAAATAGAATATTTAAATGTCTGGTCGTGGTGTGATGTACAGATGTAATTGAAAACTCACTCGCTGGCTAACTGGGATTTTCAAGATCCTTGTTTTTTACTGAGTAAAACTCTTGGGTAGCAAGTTAATAATATTAATATATATTAATAACTAAAGTAATAAGTCATCTGAGGAAAATTAAAATGTCCTGTATTTATCTGTAGCTATCTCACGTCTTTAAACATAGGATATAAATAAAATAATCTGCAAGAATTAGCTTTGTTTGGTGTTTTTGTAGCATTATTAGGTAAACTTTAGTTCTTTCATTGAACCTCGCTGTCACACACATAGTGGGCCACTGACAGGTATGACAGATGATTGACAGCTACCCACCTCCTATTAATGTGAGTTTTAACCAAAACACTGTATTGACATAAAAAAAATATCTCAACAGTTGTTGTATGTTCTTATTAAAAGTAGTTTTTTTAAATCAACACTCAAAATGTTTTTATTGACATACGGAGGATTGATGTTTGCTGTTTTGTCCGAGTAACTCAAAATGAGATGTTAAATTTGAACTGTATCCTGTTTTGCTCAAGAAGATTGTGACATCTTACTAAAACTATTGAAAGGGTTTAGGAACCTTTTTATTGTAGTTTGACAAACTAGGGGCCCCCAAACTGCCTAGGGCCCCCACAAAGCTAGAAATGGCCCTGTCTGAGATACCCTAATCCCTAAAAGAAAGTGGGAGTGACAATACAGTGGGAAATCAGGTTCAGATGTTTAATTAGATAATGTTATAAAGCATTTTAAAGCATAAACCATATGTACTATGTCATTCTACATTTACCTGGAATATAAATATTGTAAATATGTAATACACTCTTCTCTGTATTCGATACCTGCTCTTCATCTTTTCCGCTGAAACTGTAACATTTTTGCAAGATGAATAAAGTATTCTATTCTATTCTATTCTATTCTATTCTATTCTATTCTATTCTATATCAGGTGAAACTTGCAAAAGACAGTATTCTGTTTATATCTTCTGTTTATGTTACACATACAGGAATGATGGGCCAACTTATTCTGGGTGCAACATATTTTTTTTGTTTGCAAAGGCTGCAAAACACAAACAGCAGTTAGTAACCCCCATCACATACTGACTGAACTCACTTTTCATAACCACGCACTATTAAAACACAACACATTAATCGTACTGGTCAATTCACATGAAACATGGCGTCTGAAAAGACATATTTATAACACGGTGAAATACAGTTGTTACACACATACTATATTCACTCTATGCATTTTACTCATAGCATGAACTCACTTAATGAAGTAATTATTATTACTATTAAACCAGTCTTTTACCTGTTGTATTTAACATTTTTAATCTCTAATAAAGCATATGAACTCTTATCTTAAATCAATGTATTATTATGTATTCTTAACCTGTCATTCAAAGACATCTATTTACTCTTACTCTTATTTCTGATGTATTCTCTCATAACACAGTTCCTTTATTCATCACAGCACATGTGGTGAATAGGGTTACCACTTGTGTCTGACAAAAATCCTGGACATTTTGACCATCCAATAATCGGTCTTTTGTTCGGAAGCAACACAACTCTTTGCACAACTAATCCAGAAAAAAAAACAAATAAATCAGAAACAAACAATTCAAATAAAAGATTAATGATTACTTTTCAACTCTTTCTGGAGCTGTCCAGTTGTCATCACCCCCCCCCCCCCCCGCATCTTTAGATAAACAAGTAATTTTAATATTACAGCTGACACTGAAGGTAAAAAGAAGAAAACAAATAAATAAGAAGCAAACAATTCAAGCCAAACCCAATTAGAATCAATAACACATCTATACAATATACAACAGCTTATTTCCAGTAGTTTTTGGCTTGGACACGTTGGGGCAGTAGAGAGCACACATAAAAGGGGACAATAATTAAGTTCAGTAGAGTAGGTATAGTTAAATTGTTATAGTTTGACAAATTATCTATTTTTTCACTGTCTTTAAGAATACCTGAATTTAACAATGTCATGGTTTGTGGTGAGCTCAGTATTCGATGTACATGTTTTTTTTTAATTTGGTGTGGTGAACAGCTAGCATAAAATGGTTAGCCTGGACATGGTCGTACTTGTCCTGTTTTAACCAGTCAGCGTTGAAGCGTGTCAATTACATTGTCAATTATCTATTACATTTTTTACTGGCCTGTCATCCCCTGCTCTGCTTGAGTGACCTTCGTCATCTGTCTGTCCATCCATCACGATTCTCTGATTTTACTCGTTCTATTTTCTCCACGTACCTTCTTGTCTCTCTCTCTCTCTCTCTTCTCCTCACCATTCCAAATAAACACGCACACCACTGACTGAGTCAAGCAGCAACACATTCTAACATGAGAAGCTACGTCATTAATGTACATAGACACGCTACAATTTAATAGGCCTACTGGTCTGAGATGCTGAGAAGTTTGCTTAAACTGAGTCCTGACTCGCCCCATCTTTTACAGTGTGAGGAAAGGGGAAACGCCCCCTCGTGTGAAGTTTGATGACATTCAGTGTCCCGGATTTTTTTTTTTTTTCCGGGACAGACCATGGAAATCCGGGACAATCAGGAAAATCCGGGACATGTGCCAACACTACCGAATATGAACTCTTACATTAGCTTTAGCTATCGACTTAGCATAGAAATAGGCACACACGTGGTAACAACCATGAACACTCAAGACCGTTTTCCATGTCTTCCTCAAAGTCTCTGTCTTATGTTACTTTTGTGTATCTGTGACACTCACATTAGTTAATTTTTCCATGTATATCATTCACACACGATGCTAGTTTTTTAATGTATGGGTCGCGCTACTAGCCTGCGCCGCCACATTAGCTCACAAGCTAACACTCTTTTACTCTATTTTTAGGTTGACACTGCTTAGACACAAAAGCTATGAAGTTGGCATTACTATTGTTATCCTGTCTGTTCATTTGAACCAGCATACCTGCAAAACACAAAAAGCAGTTAGTAACCTGGAGCGGACTTGGCGACACATTCAGTTCATCACGTACTGACTTAACTCACTTTACGTCAGGGGTTCTCAAACTTTTTTGGCCCAGGTCCCCCTTGGAGGGGTGAAATTTTCCCATGTCCCCCCTCATCCTCGCGATACTGAAAATGATAAAAAACCACTTCAACAATGATTATTATGAAACAATGATAACCTTTTTTAATAGTGCTTTTGTGCAAACCAGTGACATTTTCAGGTATTATAATATAAATGAGCACTTCAGAAACAACAATTTTAAATAATTTTAAAATAATAAACGGAACAAAAGACACACAAAAACGTGTGTGTGTGTGTGTGCGTGTGTGTGACAGACAGACAGAGACTTTTGGTGGAATTTTGGTCTCCCATCATTGTTCTCAATGAAGCCAAACTCACTATAACTATCAATGTAATTTCTCTTTTTAGGGTTAGGGCATTTGTTTTTGTCATTGTCATTTTCATTGTCATTTCTTTTACCACTTCTTGAGGAACTTGGCGGACACAAAAATCGATCCATGTTCGCTGCAGGGTGGCTAAAAATAGCCTGTGACTCGCTCCGTCTCAATTTAGTCAAGCTAGCTCAAACAGTGCTGTTACTTCCGCCCGCTCGCTACAAAATAAAACTTCCGCATTTCAAAATAAAACAGCAAAAAAAAAAAAAAAACCCAGAATAATTTCGCGTACCCCCTGGACATGCGCCACGTCCCCCTAGGGGTCCACGAACCCCAGTTTGAGAACCATGGCTTTACGTAACCATGTACTGTAGTCAATACTGATACACCTGGCTTTAAGCGCCCTCTGATGGTGAAATTAAATATAGCTTTTGTGGCATACATTATATTTACAGCACAGATAATAACAGTAGTTATTACTTCTTACATGTTTTATTCACATAGTGCTACATTTATATTACGTATCTACCTCATGCAACATCATATAACATGCACTCAAAGACACATTTTATTTGCTTTTATTGTGATGTGAGAAGGCAAGTAAAAAAAAAAAGTGGGAAGAATTTTTGTCCCACATAAGCACAGGTGAGTTTTTGCCTGAAAGATCAGCAAACAGTCATTATCCCTTAAAGGGCTCCAATTGTCTGCCTCGACAGTGAGATTACTGCTTTTGAACAAGAGCTCATCGTCAAGCAGAAAATATCACTTTCATAGCAACAAAAACAAACCTCCTCAATTACAGATTCTCATCCAGCTTTAAGGAGATATTCACATGTAACCCTCTGCTGCTGGACTATATTTGGTATGTGGAAGTTTTGGAGATGATGAGAAATACTGTCTGGTCTAAGAAATGGCTACTATTACAGAAGTTCCCTGTTTTTAATCATGCTGTTTTTGGCTGTTGGCAACAATTTCTTAAACTTTGTTTGTCCCCAGAGATTTGTGATTCTTTGGAGCTTTGATAAACATTTTCCAGAGAGAGAGAGAGAGAGAAAAAAAAGAAGAAGTAATTGGACAAAGAATGGAATGTGAATTAAAAATAAAAGTATTTTCATGGTTTTTCATTTTGGTTTGACTCGAGACACTGAAATGTGGATTATAATACATGACCTTGTATATTAATCCAATATTATACGGTCGACGATTGACTTATTAGTCATCAGTCACTGAGGAAACTCATTGTCCAATTGTCTCCCACTGCATGCTAACCTTTGCATGATGCTCTACAAGCCTGCCAGGCCCTTTGCTTCTTCCTCCAATGTCCTGACCTTTGTCTTGCTGGAAGATTTGAGAGCTGGGAGAGGGTATAGCTGGTGTGTCATGACGGAACATTCATGTAAGGGTTATGTAAGGGCCGTGGGCTGGGCAGTGACCTGCTCTGCTCCTGCACAGCTTTGAGGATCACTCAGACATTTGTTCAGACAAACCACAAGGCCTGTGCTACTTGTCGGTTCATCTGACGTCTTGATGAAACATCTGATATCTGTCAAATGAAAGAAAAGGCCTGTGGGTCCGCTCCATGTGATGTAGCATTAAAAGATTATCTAGGCAGTCAGTGCTGTTGCATGACACTAGGGATCATTGGGGCCCAAGGGAGGGACACATTCTTTGGGAATCTCACCCCAAACCCTCCCCCCAAAATAGGCATGTAATGTGAGGATTATATTAGCAACCACTTTATTTAAGTTTGATTAATAATGTGCAAATAACTAAATATTATCTGGATATATAAAAACAAGAGCTGTCAGAATTAATGCAGATTAATCTGATTAAAAATATAAAGACAGTTAAGTCATCTGCAGTACAGAATGAGTGATAATGGCTGCCAACTCATTTGGGACAGTTTGTCCATTAGAGTTGGCGTCGCACATGAACAAATGGACGGTTGATCCGGTAGTGACAGGCAGCAGAACCAACCCATAAAGATGGAAAATGATAAACAGCACATTGGCCTCTGGATGAAGAAAAAAATCCAAGATGGAACAGACCTTTCTACACACTCTGCAGGAAGGAGTTTTCTTTACACTAAAGCACTTTTAGCTTCAAATGCTACATTAACATGTCAGCTAGCACGTCAACCATCTTGTGACAGATTAATTGCATATATTCTCTTCTTTTTGGAATCTGTTTACTGATGCCAAAAAGAAACACAATTAATAGCGCAGTGGACGGTTATAAAAATAAATAAAAAATCCGCCCGCAGAACGCTGGGAACATCCATTCAAAGTGAATGGGAGCTGTTGCAACATTCTAGAAGGCTCTAGAATAATCATGTCAACTCTATACATGTACTCCTAATCATCCAAAAAATGTTGCTAAACTGAACTTTACTCTGGATAATCCCTTTAAGTTTTGCATGTATGTCATCCACTTGTTAAATGTGTTATTTAACATGGTGCAAACTCTAAAACACAACACATGCACTCAGACAACACACAGCTCACAGTATATGTGCAATAAAATCTTAACCTATAAAAACCCAAACATCCACTAATGATCAAAACCTTCTACTGATGCAACTGTTTAATGCCTGCTGATCCAATTATTATATCCATATATAAAAATAATTAATGTAAAATCGGCAGTGTTCTTTCATTTACCTGGAGACCCAAAACTGTGGTCTTGGACATACTGGGAAAAATCCAATCCAAGTTTGGGCCAAGCCATGGGAAACCTGACGTCAAAGAAGTTCAGCCTCCAAAATAAGTAACCTTTTTTCCCCTCTCCTCTCCGGTCTGGCCTGCATTTTCATATTTCACTGGTATTTCCGGATGGCTCCCACATTTGCAAAATAAAGGCCATCAGAGTAATCATTATAATGTTGAACAATAATAACTGGGGGAACTGAATGAAAGCCTGGAGAGGCTTGTTGACCTTTCAGAGCTAAACTGGTCCTGGCTTCTGTCTGTGCACTGCTGAGCCCATTGTGTTCCCAGACCTTATCATTGTGTTGCAGTTTCCTCTCCCTGCTGCGTGTGTGCACATGGGCATGTGTGACAGTGAACGCACAAGTTGATGCTTGTGCGTGTCTGCTGAACTTGTGTATATGTTAAGTGAACAGTCGGGGTACTACAAAGGTGTAGAGATTTTAATAGATGCATGCTCAATGAACACACACACACACACTTGTTTACATGCCTCATGAGGACTACATTTGTAATCATTTGTAAGTACGTATTAGGTAGTGAGTGTAAACATGTCTTTTTTAAATAAATATTTTTTTTTACAATAAACAAAATATTTAAAATATATTAAAAATAATGAAATTAAATAAAAAATAAAATTTAAATCGAAATAAAAAATTACATAAATAAAACAATAAGAATAAAAATAAAATAAATGGATAAAGTCAATATATGTCTTAAATATAGAAATACAAATGTGAAAAAAGAAAACAAATGAAGTAATACAATTTAATATAAAAAAAACTGAATAATGACGGTAATAATGAAAACATTTAATTGAAAAAAAAAACAAAAAAACAACTCCACACAGTTTTCAACTATATTTTTTATATAATCCTCATGGGGACTTGAATTTTGGTCCCCATAGTGTCAAAGGTCCCCATGTTGTGACTGTGTAAACATATCCACAATGTCCCCATAAAGATTGAAACAAGTATACACACACACACACACACACACACACACACACACACACACACACACACACACAAACACACACACACACTAGTTTATCCATTGCGTAATGACTGTAAACATCCTTTCTTTTTTTTTTTTTTTTTTTTTTTTTACAAAATACAATAAAAAAAAGTTATAAAAATTTGGAAATTAAATTAAGAATAGAAGTACTTTATTGATCCCACAATTGTGAAATTGCTTACATTTAAAGAAAAAAATACAATTAATGAATTAATAATAATAATAATAATAATAATAATAATAATAATAATAATAATAATAATAATAATAATAATAATAATAATAATAATAATAATAATAATAATAATAATAATAATAATAATAATAATAATAATAATAATTAGAAAGACAAATAAATAAAAATATTTGTAAAAAAATAATAAAGAAAGAAAGAAAATATAAAAAAGACAAATATGTAATCTAAAGAAAATAAATAACAATAAATAATGTTTTTCACAAAAGTAAACACATCTTCAAAGTTTTGAAAAATACATGTTTCATTTTGCACCTGTTCCCCCCAAGCTTAATGAGCACTTCTGTAGAAAAACAAATTCATGCATTTATAGGGCCACATCAATTCTATTTTTTTTTTTTATTTTTACTAGTGGGGACCTACATTTATATTTAACCATCATAGGGACCTGAATTTTGGTCCTCATAGTGTCAGAGGTCCCCATGTTGTGACTGTGTAAACATTTCAATGTCCCCATAAAGAGGAATAGAAACACACACACACACACACACACACACACACACACACACACACACACACACACAGGTGCCTGTTGACAAGACAGAAGTGACTCCAGTGTTTCATACAGTAGCAGTTTCCTGGATGAGAATAAACATGATGACAATGTGTGACACCATTAAACACTAAAAAAGATGTCATCTCAAATGTCACAGCCCTCCTATGAATGTTATTTTTATTTCATGGTCTTTATATAACTTTATTGCACTCCAGTATGTCATAGACAGTTGACCCACTCACCAAAATAAAGAGGTTTATGTGTCTGCACATCACAGACATGTTTAAATCATCTGAACAAAATGTGCATAAACTAACAAATAAAGATCTACTGCTACTTTCCTGAGTATTACCAAATATCTTTTTCTACATTTAACCTTTCTTAAGTCATTTCTCACCATTTATTTAAATATTATCGTCTGTATTTTGTGTTTTTTTTTAACTGAAAGTCATGTATTTTCTTCAATTCATTTCACTGAGTGAACATGTAGATGTTCATCACAGCTCAGAGTAAATTCCAAGACATCTAGTATTCAGAGAATGCCTAATATCGTCTCTATTTTGTGCCAATCTCAAGTTTCTGTGAAAACCTGTTCTTGAATTTGAGCCAATAATGTCATTTGGAACTTTCTGCTAAATGCTACCTTGACCTTTGACCTTTTGCAATATTGATCATTTCGTTATATGTATATAAGCATCAGTGCATGTAATATTATCCTAATATATCCAGTATTGATGAAGTTATAGCGTGATATGTCTATGCTTGACACACACTAACAGTCTTACAGAACTTAATTTTGTGACATGTCACCTTTGACCTTCGGAGATCTCAAAAACTATTGGTCATAGGTGATAACACTAATTATGAGAATTTTTGAAATATTCATTCCACATTGTTTGGAACCAATCTGAAAGTTCTGTGACCCTCTGTTCTTGATAATGGCATTTTGACCTTTTAGTTAATTGTGACCTTGACCTTTGACTTTTACTAAAGTGGATCATTGCATCTGATGCACATTAGCTATATGTATATGACCACGTAATTTCATGGTGATATCTCAAGTGTCCATTGAGTTATAGCATGATATGTCTCTGCTACCACACACACACACACACACACACACAAACACACACACACACACACACACACACTGATTACAATAATTTCTCCCAACCAATATTTGGTGAGATTAATTATATCACAAACAGAGAAAACTGAAGAAAAAAAAAAACTTTTTCAGTTAAATCTATCAATCAATACATAAATCTTTAATCCAAGTGTATCCATCCACTGTCTTTAATGTAAAAAAAAAAGTTATACGATGACATTTCCATGTTCTCTATGGAGCCTTTGAACATCCAAATGGGTCATAATTATTGAGATGACAAACTGTATTTTACACCAATTAATTCAATTCAAAATACATTATTTATCCCCAAAGGGGCAATTTAAAAACGGTGAATATTCAGCAATGTCAATATAAGTGCAAGTATAAAAGTATAAAAACCACAAGTTAAATAAATAATTTAAAAAACATCCTATTTTTTTATTTATCTATTTTAATACCATATTTACATTATTATGGTATTATGGTGTTGGTCAGTGGGGGCTGTTTGGGTCTTTATGGGTACAACAGGCTATAACAGGGGTCTGCAGCCCTGGTCCTATAACCACTGTCCTGCATGTTTTAACTGAAGGCTGTTATCAGTCGTCTGCAGAGATTGATGATATGTTGATCATTTGAATCACAAGTGTTGGAAGAGGGATACATCTAAAAACATACAGGACAGTGGGACTCTAGGACCAGGGCTACTGACCCCTGGGCTATAATAACATGTTAAAACCTAAAGAGTCAGAATGCAAACTCTACTCTCTGTTGGCAAAACCCATGATGGCGTACGTCCACCACGAACCTCAAGGGGCTCATTTCAGAAAAGAGGCACAGATCTTCCAACGATGAATTATTTTGAGACTATGTGCTGCAGAAATGCACATAGGCAACATTTTATTTTAGTGCATGAGTATGTGTGACTTTTGTATTTCACACACAGAGATAAAGTTTTAAATTGAAAGTGTTTGACTTAGCCATTTGTTGTTATTCCTAAAATTAAAAAAAATAAAATAAAATCACCAGAGGAACAATTGGAAAGTTCCATAAGTTATAGAATGCCCTTAGTTTTAAACTTTGAGTGTCTCAATACTCAGTGATGGGTACTCAGTGATCAGATATTAGTTAGTTATTGTTGAGCAAGTGACTTGTAAAGTGTAGTGAGCTGTGCTATCAGTTACTTTATGGCTCAGTTGGTAGAACCCATGACTGAGAGGTTGGTGTCCCAGCTCTGGCTGTCCACATGTTGAAGTGTCCTTGGGCAAGACACTGAACCCTGACTTAGGTCCCCAGTAGGACTGACAGAAGCTTAGCAACCTACTGGTGTGTGTGTGTGAATGAGTGAATGAGTGAATGTAAAGCGCTTTGAGCACCATGAAGGTGGAAAAGAACTGTATAAGTTCAGAGCATTTACTCAACAATAAATTAAGCTTCACTACACAAAAACTACCACCTACAGAAACATAGCAAGCTAAGTTACACAAATGTGGCAAAAGTAGTTCACTACATCAGAAGCTACTTTACGTTGTACCAATCTGATGTCAGATTAATTCAAAATGACAGGTTATTAAAACGATCTACGACCTACTGCCATTTGGCTAGTTTCTCTCTGATAGTTAGCTGGGTTAATGTTTGTTATGATGTTATTATTTAATTTTTTTTTTTACTCATTTCTAATATTTAATTAAAATGAGTTGTGTTTTATACAAAGACACTTCACTACTGCAGGAGGGAAATGAATGATTCACCTGAATGTAGGTTCTTAGGTTGGTGTTAGATGACTGGGACGTCGACAACAGTTTGGTTTTGGGGTTACAAAGAACACAACTGAGCACCTATTTTTCTTTCTCTATATATTACTTAATTTTGATTACAAAAAGGGAAAATTGCAACTATTTATCGTAACTTTCACTCCCCCCGCAACAAAAAGCCTAAAAAGCACCACAACATTCATCGCAATTATTCAGAATAACTCATGCAACATCAGACATTTTAGGACGCAACAATCTGAAAAAGAACGGCAAAATCCTGGAGGGACAGGTATTTATACTGTCTGGCTCAAACCTTGGTTCCACAGCTGAAATCCCGGTTCAGTCGGTGGTTCTGCATAGGAGAACATAGCGAACCCTGGGGCCCACTGTCTCACCACTGAGAGCCAGTGTTGGCCTTCAAAGTCTCAGCTGCTTTTCCATGTTTCCTGTAGATATCCTTGTTTTTTTCTCACTTTGTCAGGATGTATTTGGGAATAATAACTGGCTTTTTAGGTTTAATAATGTTATTCATTTGTGATCACAAATCATCAAGATTCAGTTTAGTGGAACATGTCAACCTGGATGAACAAACACCACTGGCTTTTTAATGATCGATAGGTGATGAATGGAGCATCAACCAAAACATAAAATAACAAGTTAACTTTATTTAGGAGGTGACACTGAACTTTTCAAATGCAAATATTCTGACTGTTCTACTACTGTTGGTAAGAACTGAACATAATAATGGGTTAGATTTCTATAGCACTTTTCAAGGCACACTTTATATTATTGGTCCATTATTCATTCACTCTCACATGCTCCCTCTTGTGGTGGTAAACTATATATGTAGCCACAGTTGCCCTGGGGCAGACTGACAGAAGCGTGGCTGCCATTTTGTACCTCTGACCACCACCAAACATCAGAGGTGTAAAGTACCTCAGTAAAAGTACTTCATTACTGTACTTAAGTAGATTTTTAGGTATTTGTACTTTACATGAGTATTTATTTATCTGGAAAATTTTTACTTTTACTCCCTACAGTTTTGTATAAATATATGTACTTTATACTCTTTACATTCTCAGAATCGATGCATTACTTTTTCAAACTAAACAATGTGACAGTATGAAAAATAAGTGACTGCAGAGAGAAAATGGGTGGAGGAAAGAACCTGTGATTTTATATATTATAGTTATATTACTATTATCTCACAATTTAGACTTTTTATCTAATAATTTTGAGTTTTTATCTCACAATTTTGAATTTTAATTTCACAATTTTAACATTTTATGTTAAAAGTATGCATTTTTTTAGCTCATATTTATAACTTTTTTTCTTAAATCTCACGATTGCTTTTTTTAATCTCAATTGTAACTTTTTTTTGTTTTTTTAATTAATTTATTATTTATTTTTACAAAATGTACTGCCCATACCCACAAAACTGAATAACTGTGACCTGATCAAACACAATTTCAACACAGTAACTCACTTTTAAAGGTTTCAATTTGTCAATACTTTTGAAACTTTTTTAATTTTTCCTGGTTAAATAATTATTATTGCATTCATGGCAAAAAAAAAATTTGTTTTAGTTTTTACATTTGTACTTTATTACAATTGAGAAATTGTACTTTTTCTTAAGTAGAGGAATTGAATCAGTACTTCTACTTTTACCAGAGTATTTTTTCATATAAGTAACTGTACTTCTACTTAAGTACAGAATGTGAGTACTTTTAACACCTCTGCCCAACATTCATACTCATTCATTCACTGAGGCGAGAAGGGTGAAGTGTCTTGCCCAAGGACACAACGGACTGACTAGGACAGAGCGGGATTTGAACCACCAACCCTTTGGTTAATGGACAACCTGCTCGACCTCCTGAGTCACAGCCTTAAATCTAATGAAAATCAGGGACATTATATGATTAACTGGAAATAACTCCTACAAACGGCACCTTTAATTTTATTATCGTGTGCCCATCCCCTTCTTTGTTTGTTTTATTTTATGTTTATTGATTGTTTGCATTTATGTGGGTTGGGGTGGGAAGGAGAGAGGAGAGTGGGTTAGTTAAACTAAGGACAAACAATTTAAGATATTGTATCTTAAATGCACTATATATTGTTTGTCCTTCCTTGAATAAAATTTAAAAAGAAAAAGAAAAAGAAGAGTGAAGAATCACAGATGTACATTGTTAATGCAACGCATGGACCATAAGAGTTACAAGGCCATACATAAGTAACATCATTAAAACTCCAAAAACCACTGCCAAGGCTCCACAGCTTATTATGAATCTGCTCCAGAACTCAACAGCTTCTTTACCTTTCAACTAAATTTCATGAAAATTGGGCTCAGTAGTTTTTACAGCATAGGTAATTATATTCCCTCTTCTTTCTGTAACTACACTATCAACAGTGATATGATTTATTGTTTGATTTATTTATTATAGTGTCATAGGTTTTATATTATAATGTATAGGTTTTATATTAGTGTCGTAGGTTTTATATTATAATGTATAGGTTTTATATTAGTGTCATAGGTTTTATATTAGAATGTACAGGTTTTATAGAGTTTTATTTACTATTGTTGCACTGAAGTTGCACCCTAAATTTCGTCATTTTAATGTACAGTGACAATAAAGCATTCAATTCAATTCAATCAGTGGTTGTCTAATGCAGGCACATTACAGAGCAGGTGTGAGGCAGGACGTTACTTCATCAGTGAATGGATATGTTCATACACATCTGTCAGTGCAGCGCCAAAGCTAAGTGACAAACACCCATGCACACACACACAGCTGGAATTTTATGTTCTTGGCATCTCACATTTCAATCAATGCTCTAAAACCCGCAGCGAAAAGGATACTTTTAACAAGGGAGGGTTATTCATGAACGTTAATAACTGATGAAAGCTGCAATTACTGAAGTATTAGCACAACTTAGCAATGAATGAAGACGTCTGTTTTCACCTCACTTCTACTCAGGCACAAGGAAATGCCCGCTGCCTCCACCTGTTGTCTTCCTCTCCTTCTTTGTGGACCTTCTCCACCGACAGATGTGTGATGTCACAGTTTCCTCTGTTCTCCCAGACAATACACCCACACCTCCGGGGCTTCCCCTGCCCAGGCAACAGGGGGAGCTGTTGTGTCCTGGTGGTATGTGTGCTATGACTCATCGCCTCCTTTCTCCCACGCAGGACACATGCACATGCAGTCATACACACACTACACAGCCAGTGTTATGCAGAACATCATAGTCACACACACACACACACACACACACACACACATCCACTGGTTTCCATGACTTATGAGGACCAAGTTTGTAATCATTACTTCTAGGTAAAGTAGGTATTGGGTAGTGAACATACACATATATTTTTTAATAAATAAATACAAAACAAAATAAAATACAATACAATAAACAAATAAATAAATAAAATAGCCATGGGATAGTGACTGTAAACACATCTTCTTTAAAACAAAAAAAAAATGGAAAATTTTAAAAATGTAATTGAATGAAAATGAACGAATAAATAAAAATAATGATAATAATTTAAAAAAATTATAAATAAATAAATATATCCCCAGAAAGATACAAATACAAGCGTGCGTGCACACACACACACACACACACACACACACACACACACACACACACACACACACTCACTCTCACACACACACACACACACACACACACACACACACACACACACACACACACACACACACACACACACACACACACACACACACACACACACACTCTCACACACACACACACACACACACACACTGCATCAGTGGGTGCACAGAGCAGCACATGGCCAGAAAAGACGGGTTATAAGTAGGATGTGAAGGCGGGTTGATGGATATGTTGCCAGGGGCAACTGATATCCCAACACAGCTCTGACCCTAGTGACGCCTGTGGCTTATTGAATCAATGGCAGGATTGATAAACTTGGAGGGAGTGAGACAACAAGGAAACAACATGACAGAAAGTGTGTGTGTGTGTGTGTGTGTGTGTGTGTGAGTTTCACTGCCCATTTTGTGTTATTACTTCATGTTTATTAACTTTTATTGGTTATGTGTCACAGTGTCTTCTATGTGCTCTTGTTTGTGAGATTTACAAATATGAAGAATACATTAGTTTAATGGTGTCATTGTCACAGAGAACTGTTGCGTTGTTGTAATAAATGAAAGTAGGCTAAAAAAATCTGAGCTTCACCCTCTGAGTTAACAAACTATTTTTGGTTTGAGAACAGCTGAGTTCATTCTGTCAAATTAAAAATACATACGTACTCATGGTACAGTGTGTGTCTGATGAATGAAAAAAAAAAAAACACTCTAAATGGAACCAAGAGATGAAAATTCACCATGGCATTGGTCATCAAATAGTATAAAGTGAAAACACATGCATTAGTTTGCAGGCAATATGCATTTGTCACAAAAAATATAAATGTGTAGAATAAAAAGTATAGTCAAATAATCAATAAGCCTCTTGATATTAATAACTATGTTAATTAATCTATTGTTTACAACACTGCAAAAATCTACATCTTACCAATGGTGTCATTTATAGTCAAAATAAGACAACATCACCTAAGGATTAATGGCTTAGTGACATATAAAAACTTATTTTAGACAATAGAACTTGAAAATCTCATTTCAAGAAATCTTAATAAGAACATTTTCACTTGTTCCATTGGCAGATTTTTCCCCCTAATTAAATTAATTATTATTTATTTGCTTAATTCAGGATTAGTTTTGTTTAATTAAAGAAAATAATGAATCTACATTCAATCAACATTTTAATCTTAGTGTGTTATTGGAGGTCATAACAACACCTTATTACTTAAGTGAATTTTTTCCCAAATTTTTTACTATTATGTACAAAATCTAGGTCAGTGATGTTACCATATTTGGTTCCTTACTTGTAAGTTGCAAAAAAAGAATATCAGAAGTATATATCAAACATAACAAGAAAAACACATGTATGGTGAAAGGAATATGTTGTTTAAAATATTAGAAACAAGACTTTTATAATATAAACCAATATGCATGCTGATCCAAACCCCTGTCCGCATCCACACTGTCTCTTTGAACGTCATTCCTTACATTAGTACCATTACTTGAAAAACAAGAGGTTTATTAATAATATAATTTTCCATTAGATACATTTTATGTGCAATTTATATTTGTGCAATTTGACGATCAATGGAAAAGTGACTAAAGCACATTTTCAAAATTAACTAAGAACTGTAATGGGATTATTAAGTCAATCATGGCTTAGTTGGTAGAGCGGGTCATCCAATAACCAAACGGTTGGCAGTTTGAATCCCACTCTGACCTAGTCATCTGCTGTTGTGTCCTTTTGGGAGGAGACTCCTGCCTCCTCGCTTACAATGCTGCTACTAACACTGGTGTATGGATACATATGAACGTTTGGTGGTGGTCCAAAATGTCAGCCACGCTTCTGTCAATCTGCCCCAGGGCAACTGTGGCTACATATGTAATGTACCACCACCAGAGGGAGCATGTGAGAGTGAATGAATAATGGATCCAGTGTGCGGTTTGAGTATGTGTATGCATGGAAAAGTGTTATATAAATCTAATCCATTATTATTATTATTATTATTATTATTGCTTCCTGGTACCTAACAATACTGTTCATGCAGAGGTGGACCTTACAGACTCTGTAGACCACATTGGACTTCAAATTGTCGACTCGCTTTTGTCCATATTGGAATAATTCCTGTCACCGTCGTGTGTACAGAAATGTCCAAAAATAGTCACTTTTTCAATAAAAGGTTAATATCCTCAGTGTATTTTACTTTTCAGACTGGATTGGACCTTTTTGTGGACCGGGTTTAGCCCACAAACCACATATTTGAGTCCCCTGGGCTTAATGATTTCAGTCGTTAACTACACCCACACTCACAGTGACAACAACAGGCCCAGTTTCCACTGTCTGTTAATGTAGTCATCCACACATCCTGACATAGGTTAAGGATAAAGCTGTTTCATACAACGGGACACTGTCAGGATCTGTGGCTGATCTGGTGATGGTGGAGCTGATAAGGGAGTATCTACAACAAACTACCTCTGGCCATCAAAGCTATCCTACTATTGTTCCCCTGTGCGAAGGAAGCAAGGTTTGTTGTGTTATTGTTGGATGAGGGAGAAAGCGTGAGGGAGCTGGAACATGGCTGTGTGTGTGTGTGTGTGACGTAGTCTGTGTGTGTAAGAATGTGTGAGGATGTGTTTAATGTCTGTGTGTGGATGTGATTAGGGCCATGTCAGTGTTGTAGTGTCACATGTGTGTGTGTGTGTGGATCTGACTGTTGTGTATTACAGCCTGAAGAAGAAGAAGAAGAAACGGTCGGTGTTGTACCTGAGTCAGAGCGGAAGAGGAGCTTAGGCGGCCCACTGCTCAACGGAACACTGAGCCATGCAGGAAAACACCTGGGAGCAGAGGGAGAACAAACAAACCCAGAGGAGGGAAGAGGAAGACGAGGGAGAGGAGAGGCAGGATGAGGAAGGGAATTAAGCAGAGAGAGAGAGAGAGAGAGAGAGAGAGAGAGAGAGAGAGAGAGAGAGAGAGAAGGAGGCTGAGCAGCTCCTACTGAATATGGGAGTCCAGGAAGATGGCCGACCAAGACAGATTTCCGGTTGATGCGTCATCGTAGCATCATTGTGTCTGAGCTACTTTACATTATATGACTTTACGAGTGTGGCAGGACGAGCAGAACATGGACTCACAAAATTACAGGAAACTTAATACAACTTAAAGTTGTCATTCAATGGTTATTTTATGAATATTGCTGTGTTCTCCATTGTTATTGAATACATTGTGTGTTGGTTCTATTTAAAAAAAAAACAAAAAAACGTCCAGATTGCTTTGTTTAAAGCTGTTTTTTCACGGTAGAAAAATGAGTTGAGGTCGAACAACAGAGTTTACCGGTACTTCCTCATAAATGTCCATGATGCAGTGACGAGGCATCTCTGATTGGCTCAGAATTCGTGAAGGAACACTCCCCCGTCCCCTCTTGCTGTGTATGTATTTACCGTTACCCAACTAGCATCCAGCTAGGTTTCATGCTGTCGCTTGTTCTGAAAACATGCAGGGAAAAAACGAGGCTTTATTTCCACAGAGAGCACATGAACCACATCCACCATTTTTCACAGTTTGTGCAGCAGCTACTGTGGCGCCGTCTTCTCTTGTAGGTGCTAATGCTAATGCTACTTCAGATTTGCTGCAATCAAGGATGGGCTTAACCCCACGTGGGTGACGCTAAAGTCCATCAGACGTCAGACGGACCGGCTTTTTCTGGGTCCCTCCTTCCTGTTGTTGTTTTCTGTGAATGCAGTATGCATCCAGTGGAGGTGACAAACCACTGTCAAAGGCAGCATGTGTTGGTAAGTCAGGGTGATCCATCAGATTCCAAAAGGAGTGTGGAAAAGTGGTTTTCAGTGGAATGACATAACATAAATTAAAAAAAACAAAGACATGTTTAGGTGATGCATTAACCCAGTGGTAAGGGAATCCCTGACTAATGTATGTTTCATATTAATATGGTATTTTAATCTGGAAGTGCTTTGGTGACAAGAAAACTGTCAAAACATTTTATGTTAGTCGACTGTTCTGTCTCAGTTTTTTTTGTTTTTGTATTCAAATTTCCCACAAAGTACACAAAGAAACACCAAAAAATGTACAGAACATTCTAAAGTCCACTAAAGTTCACAATATATAAACTAAAATGAAATCTATAAAAAAAAAAAAAACGCCAAAAAAAGGTGATAAAATATTAAAAACATCAGCAATACTCTGGATATCTATACAATTAACATCTTTATTCAACACCTTCAATAGTTTCAAAACGTGAAACAAAACAACTGTAAAAAAAAAAAAAAAAAGGTTCCATTTAATTGCGTTCAAATTCAGATTAATCATGATGATGGATTAATCTGCATTAATTCATTAATTTTGATATTTCCGCCTTAAACTAACATAGACGTATATTAAGTACAGTTTAAAACATTGTAAGTTTCCTTTAAAAGCTGAGTACACTCTAAAAAATTTAAATCTGGCTCAACCTGAAAAAAGAAAACTTGACCATAATTTATTTCCATTTCAGGAAACTATTACTTTAGTCCAAACAACAGGATTTGTGCGTATTAGATATATTATTGAAAATGTGTCTAGTGTTAACTTTAAGTTCATGTGTGCATGACAATATTTACTGGCCTTTTTGTGTTTATTTTTTGTATTTTATTGAATTGTACCATGACTAAGAGCTGTAGGGCAATGAACTTTTCATACACCCACTTCTGAAACAGTTTAGTAAACAAAGATGTCACATGGACAATTTCATAATCCTTCCCAGTTGTTAGCGTAGTAAAAGGCCGTCTTCTAGCACTGATATGGTTTACAATTTATTAATCTTTACACCCGTAATCATTCTCCCTCTTATCATCACACACATTCATGGTCACGTCGACTTCTACATCCTCTTCCTCGTCTTCCTACTGATTGGTGCAGGTTTGTAGTTTTCTGTGAACTTCAGTTTGTTATCAAGGCAGAAGAAGCCTGGTCTGTGCACACTTACAGACCATATGTTCCAGAACACCCATCAGTGCTCGGGGTCCTTGTATCTAGTTTAACATCAGCTTATATATAAGACAGATAAGACAAGGCACGGTGGTGCAGTGGTTACCACTCGTGTCTCACAGCAAGAAGGTCCCTGGTTCGATTCCCACACCAGACCTTTCTGTGTGGAGTTTACATGTTCTCCTCGTGTCTGTGTGGGTTTTCTCCAGGTACTCCAGTTTCCAAACACATGCACTGATAGGTTGATTGGTTAATCTAAATTGTCCATAGGTGTGAATGTGAGAGTGATTTTTGTCTATATATGTTCAGCCCTGAGATGAACTGGTGACTCATACAGGGTGTACCCTGCCTTTGCTCATTGTAGCTGGATTAGGCCCCCAGTGACCCTTGGGTCAGACAATGAGATATCTGTAAGACTAAATGGAAAATCCAAGCTTAATTTTTCCCAGCTATTTCTCATGTAAATGTCCAGAAATGAACTATACTATTGCAGTATTAGAACAAGATGGTAAACACTATTATAAGCATAACTTCATCATCAGTTTTCCATCCATGCTTGTTTGGCTCTGCTATGTCTGGCGGTCCTACCAGGCAATGGTTCCAGACTGCTGCCTGGTAGTTGGCTCACTGTGTATGCAACTTTATGCAAACACTACAAAAGGGGAAGTAGGCTGGACTCCACTTTGTAGAGAGCAGCAGGTACCAAAGATAATTGACATCAGACACATCAGATGATGGTGCACACATCCTGCAGACAAATAATTCCATATCTCTGCAACATTCAGTCTCCGTCAGCAGTCAGTCTTTCTGGTGAAAGAACTGTGATAGTCTGCTTAAGGTGCTCCTCAGACTTGGGGTGAACTGGGCAATTGGACTTGGACGTACATTGCAATGATGGCAATCATGTGTAACATGTACGTAACATGTGCAGTACAAACACAGACCACAGACTAGGAACTTCATATAAAGAGTCTTTATTAAGTTCGGCACACAGGTAGAAAAGCAATGTGTAAAGTCTTTCATAAAAGTCCAAAAAGCTGTGAACATGCAGAAAACTCCCTAATGCACACTGTCCTGGTTATCCCAGGGAAATAACCAGGTCTGACAAGGACTATACAGAGCCTAGGTCAGGGATGGGTGATGGTTGGAACCAGCGACAGGTGGGAAAACCAAAGTGAAAGAAGAGATGTGATCGAGGGATGGAAAGTGGGTTGGGTAGTCGTGGCACAAGCACGAAGACGGAGTTATGCAGGGGTCGAAACCAAGGTCAGGGGTAAGAAGACTAGGTCGGGTAGGTAGAGGTTCAGGCTGGAGCAGAGCAGGTCAGGGAAGGTTAGGATCAGCATCAGATAAGCCGAACTGGGAATGCTGGAAAGACTCACACTGAAGTAGAGAAGAATCTGGCAAAGAGGAAACATCAGAGCTGTGAATATGTACAGTTGACCTGATGAGGTCAGAACTAGAACAAACTTCAGAGGAGAGTGAGAGAAGACAGGATACAGGTAGAGACATGACAATGTACTGATAATGAAGATGAGCATATAAGTAGGTTATCAACCTATAGCCCTAGGCAGCGCCCTTTCTAAGGTGCCAGACATAATCCTTCTAAATAGATTGGAGTCATATCTGTATACTACATCTAATCAGTTTGGCTTCAAACAGGAATATGACACTGACCTGTATTTTTTTTCCCTGAAGGAAATACTGGACAAACATCACAGCCAGAACTCATCAATTTTTATGTGCTTCCTGGATGCCTCTAAGGCACTTGACTGGGTTAATCATGGAACATTGTTTGGAAAATTATCAAAACAGGGTGTCCTGGGTGCCAAATTACGAATGCTACTCTCCTAGCCAAACTTGGCTTCTGATTGGTTGAATGCTAAACCGAAACGTGGAAACTGGAGTGGAGAGATACGTGGAAGATCGAGATGTGTAGTTAAGGGGTAGGGTTACGTGGTTGTCTCATCACTCCAGCTTCCGTGTTTCGGTCTAGTGTTGAAGTTCAACCAATCAGAAGCCAAGTTTGGCTAACAATGGCCATAGTAGGATTCATAATTTCACATCTTAGGTTACCTTATTAGCATACTCATCTATTGGTTTTCCTTCCAGACCATGAAAGTGAATTGTAGCAACTATTAAGACTCTCTTTTAGGGTCAGTAGGGTTCATCAGGCTGGGATCCTTTCCCTATTCTTATAGAATATATATACTCTATTGCTGATCAGTCTGTACAGTACAATTTAATGATTGTAAAACTGGTTATCTTGTTGGAGATTATCTGTGTATCTGATGTACGCAGATGACCTGGTCTTACTGTGTCCATACAGTTCAGCCCTGCAGCATCTGTTAAATGTGTGCTCTCTAACTTTCTTATGTGTTTTATGTAATTCACCTTGCATTGTCCTGTACACAAAATGTGCTACACAAATACATTTGCCTTGCCGTGCCTCTGTATGGCTGTAAACATGATATGAAGTATAATGCTGTCAAGTGTTTTGTTACAATTTTTAAAACAAAGGATGATATAAAACGGGTGAAAATGTTATTAATATCACAGGTATATTTTGGACATTATATTACAAGTGACCTCATATATGACAGAGACATTTACCGGCAGAAATGTAAACTACAGGCAGGCAAACATGCATGTTCCATATGTGTTCTGCTGAGATGAAAACTCCTCTTTTCAGAACCTCCTGTTCTCCTCTCACTTGTGGTGCAGCTACAAAAACAGATCCATACACAAACATCTGTTTGCTTCTAACGGTTCAATTGCAACATTTATATATTTTTTTATTCCAAATTATTTATTCGAAATTAAATAATTCAGAATTAAAGCTACTTCTTTAGTTTTTACGTGTATATGTTAATTATGGGGGGGGGGGGGGGGGGGCTGGTTGGGGAGTATTGTTTTTGGTTGATTTTGTTTGTTTGTGTAATTGTCTCCAACTTTACGCAAAACCTCCTGGACTGATTTCTATGAAGTTCACATAAAAGTTGTGAGGTAGTCCAGAATAAATCCCACAAAATGTTGGTAAATGTAGGTCAAAGGTCAAGGTCCCAGTGAGCAAAAATATGTTTAAGCAATGGTAAGAGATAGGGCAAATCAAGTAAAATGTTTGTGAAGGGTGTGGTTTGTTATGCTTGGCACCACTTGTTCTTACAGGTTTGCAGCATCGATGACTGTCCTGGAACATACAGTGTGTAAATGTGCATGGACCTCTAAGTTTCCAGCCTGTTCTAAGAAACTACAAACCTGCACCAATCAGTGAGAAGAGGAGGAGGACGTACGGTGGAAGTGGACGTGACCATGGATGACTATGATGATAAGGAGGATTAAGGGTGTAAAGATTAATAAATTGTAAACCATATCAGTGCTATAACATGAGCTTTTACAACGATAACACTTGGGAAGGGTGAGGAAGTTGACCTTGTGAACTCTCTGTTTATTAAACAAGCTCAGATCTGGATTTAAATCAAAACTCTGGGACTACCCTTTACAATGCTACAAAACATTATCTCCTAAAAGATTAATAAAAGTCTGGAAAATGAGCATAGGTAGAATATGCACCAGTGCAAACATTCCAACTTCTTGTAGGGGGGGGGGGGGTGATTAACTTCATGTGCTGATAATTATGACAAAGCTACCACAAAGGACAGGCTATCAGACCAAACAATCATATATGGACATGTACCTTTTAAAAAAGTGTGACGAGATTTTGCCACCTTGAGTGGTCTGGTCTGGACCATGGACTAGGAAATCTGGCCCCCACCACCACCACCACCACACACACACACACACACACACACACACACACACACACACACACACACACACACACACACTTTGGAATACAGTGGTCTCTCATTTATAGTAGGGTTATATTCTAAAAATAGGTGAAATTCGCAAAGTAGTCAGCTTTATTTATTTCTTTTTGTTTTTACCATTATCATATATGTTTTAAGGTTGTTCCCTCACAACACACTTTATACATTTCTCTCAGACAAGCATTAAGATTTTCTCACATTTCTCTCTTCTTCTCTTTAAAAGTTCAAATCTTCGTCAATTAAAAAACAAAACAAAACAAGTACATTATTATAGAAAAAAACCCGCGCTGTTGAACGCATCAGAGATGTTACGATGGTCCTGAATGCAACATCTCCGTGCTTAGAATTAGCTGTTGTGTTGTTGCTAAGCAATGATGCCGCTATCCCCATCTCACCCTCTTTTTCCCAACTTTAATTCATATCCTCTTGGTTTATTACTGTGTGTAAATAACACAAGGTGAGATTAAGTCAAGTGTGTATTATTGTTGCATTATTCTTAGTTAACCATTGTCATTGTCAATTGTTAATTTTGGGTGTTACTAAAACTGGGAATTCCCCTAAATGAGTTCCTACAGTTTGTGTGTCACACATTCATTATACTGCATTAAATACAGAAACAGTTTCCAACAGTGGATGTTGAAGTCAATGAACAGAGATCCATATTAGCCGTCAAAAACAATCAATGCAGAGTGACACAGAGTAACTATGACATGTGAACTAGTCCTTTACACATAGGCCCAGCTCTGTTGTCCAGACACCACATCCTTGACACAGTTCTGTAGCCGCTGTGCAGCTGAACAGGGCCACTCCAAAGTTTCTTCCCACTCTGTCTCTGCAGATGGCATTGTTTTCAGACACAATTTTCATTGTATGTGGAGTAGGAGGGGATGGAAATCACTGCCACTGCAAACGCCAAGCCGTTTTGTACCCGGCGACCCTCATCAGCAGACGAACATTAGCTGCAACCCACTCGGCTCCCCCCCATGCCCCTCCCACCACTGTCTTCTGGGAGGTAAAGCCTGGATTTCCCCGTTTCCACTCTCCCCAGGTCTTTAACAACTAACGCTTTGCTCTCACCCTCTCATTTAGCACCACTCCTCTCATTTCCTCTCCTCCCCTGTTAAACCATTATGTCCTTTTATTCAACACATTTCCTCCTCCTTGTTTCCCCTGTGCCTACCTGTGCCCTGTTCACAGAACCTGTCTGCATGGCATCGCAACCCCAACACTCACAACAACAGTTTAGTAACCTTCATCTATCTTAAATGTGTAAAAAAAGACGAGATAGATAGATAGTTTAACCTGCATGAAAGTCAAATAAGGACATTTTCCATTCTCTAGGAAAATGATGACTGACTAGTTTCACAGACAATTAACCTTTAAGTTTAGTTTGTTTTACACAGAAAGTTGTACTTTATTACAAACAACAATTTTTATTCATATGTAAAGAGAAATTTAGAGTGATTTATTGACTCAAAAGGAAAATATGAGTGTATTCACTCTAAAAAGTCTGGCAAACAATAAAGTCTTGGTTTTCTGGATATATATATATATATATATATATATATATATATATATATATATATATATATATATATATATATATATATATATATATATATATATATATATATATATATATATATAAATGTATATTGACAGGGTTAACATTTTTAAATCAATAGATATGTAAAGGTTACATTATACATTTATAAATGCATCAAATGCATGTATTGTAGCTACTGTCTTGTCTGTATCTATACATACTTTGTACACATTTGTTCTTCTACCATTTGAAGAAAAAGTGCCAACGTTGCACTTTTTGTCTCTTCTCACACATTCACCATCCTTAAATCCATCTGTTAAGTAATTACCTTTCTAATGTAATAAGCAGGTACGGTGGAGATATTTAAAGCATTTTCAGATGCAGTTTGGTATTTGTGCTTTATTCCCTCTGCATCATGTCTGGACATGTCTGATTGTTCACTTTGATTATAGGGTCCTTGGCTGAACCAACATATTAAAACTTCCTACTAAGAGTGTGTGAGATACTCTAGTCTGTGTGTGTCTGTGCTATAGGTATATGTGAACGCAGTGTGTGCACAGAAATGTGTGTGCAGTAGTGAATGCAGGTGTTCTCCATATAAAAGCCCTTCCAAAAGTCTGTGCAGAGGACTCGACAGCTGCGTAATTTATAGCACTCAGAGGGTTTTTAACTTTCGGAGAGCAGCTGCATGGCAGTAGCAGAAAGAAGCGCTACCAAATTACAAAGATGTCAAGCCAGGGTGTGTCACATAATTTACCTGCTGACTCCTGACCTTGTACTTTAGCTCTTTTTCACTGCATCTTTAGAGAGTTTATTTTCAGACTAATAGACCTTTACCAGAATGACATTGTAAAGGGAAATAGTGTTCAGACTGCAGAGGTAAAAGTGATTCAGTTGTACAAAACCATTACTTCTTAGTGCAACTAAAAGAAGGCAAATGTAATAAATGAACAGATATAGATAATGTCAAAGGGTTGATGCCTTAATATTAAGGCCAAGAACAAACATGGATCATTTCAGCATTTCATGCAGGTGGGAATAATACACTATTTTCACTTTTATTTTTGAGACATGTTTGGTGAAAAATGGTGGTAAAACCAATGGATGAAAGTTTTTTTTTGCCCAAATGTTATATATGACATATATATTTAGAGTATCCTGCAATATTTTACCCAGAAGGGAATCAATTATTATATATAGGTATACATTTCAAACCTATATGAATTAGCATAGAGAAAAACAGTGCTCTAATGTAGCTCCCATTCAGGAGTAAGTTCTCTAAGAGTGTGAGGGAAGCTCAGCTTCCCCTAAAATGTCAAAACTAAATGGTCAAATATGCATGATTATGTTAACATTTCATACTCTACAAATGTGTTAGAACACATTCAACTCTTAGACGAGTTTGTTCAGAATCAGAGACTTATATGGAGCAATTTTTGGGTCAAAATTAAGTGTATTCACAAGAAAGTAATCAGTGCATATTTTGGATAAGCATGCATCTTTGGTTGTACTTGAGCATAAAATAAATATTTGCAAACTCTAAAATGACTCCATTTATACTTATGATGTGTTGTGTGTTTGATATTTGTCAGAAATACGAATCCAAAAGTCGAATCCACATCTAAAATTACATTTACAAAATTAAAAGTCATGAGTACACTGTCTTCAGTACAAATATGAATTTCTGAGATGGAAGAAGACTGTGAATACTCTTAATTTTGTTCCAAAACATTGATCTATAGACCTATCACAAATGGACTGAGTGATAAGTCTGTGGTCTTTCTCAGAAGTCTTTCTCAGAAACTCCAGTTAAATTCTTAGCCCGATTACTGCCAATAGCTGTACTTAAATGTGCATGTAAATGTACTGAACCAACCCCATATCACACCACTGCTCCTACTAGGCATGATGGGTAACCATGTCATCTCTTCTCATCCAGGTGCATCCATCACCATCTGGAACAGGATCAAACTTCCATTGAAACACAGTTCCGTCTTTATGCTCTTAAACTGGTGGTTATTTAAGAAAGGAGACGCTAACCACAGGATCAGTTAAAGAGCTGAAACAAATGAATGTGCAGCAGTAATTATAACAGAAGGGTCTCATCTATTTGATGAGTTGAATTCAGGTGGAAATATAGTGTCTCTTCAGGATCCAAACTTCAAAAAACACATTTCTTACAGATTCTTCTACCACCACATGACTCAGAAAGACTGACTGATGTTGTTGGTTTGTTACCAGCTCACTCAAACACAGCAAACAGTTGTGGATCTGCTCATTGTTGACAGTACGGAATGTTAAAAGTCACAACTCCACAGGTGTGTACACAGGAAGTGAAAACAGTCCAAGTTAAAAAGCAGTGCGTAAAGAGTATGATGTGTGGATGTTTGTAACATATGACACATATGACAGGGGTGGGTTTGTGATTTTGTTCACTCGGAGACAGTGAAGATGGTGACCTCTGTGTTACATAAGAGTCTGAGGAGGAGCCATTGTGTTCAAAAAGCCATAGCTTTGATCAGGGTGCGATTTAACAAAAAAACAGGCGGGGGGTGGGGGTGGGGGGGGTCACAGAAAAAAGCTTGTGTTAAATGAATAAAGAACATAAATGAGGTTTCAAATCACTAAATAAACATTTAAAGGTGTTATTCCATGGTTATTTCATTAATATTATTGTGTTCTCCATTGTTATTGAATACATTGTGTGTTGGTTCTATTTTGAAAAAAATGTCTGGATTGTTTCGTTTCCAGATGTTTTTTCAGGGTAGAAAAATAACTTTACCGGTACTTCCACATATATGTCCATGATGCGGTGATGAGGTGTCTCTGATTGGCTCAGAATGCCTGAAGGAACACTCCCCCCTCCCCTCTGGCTCTGTGTGTGTTTAACTTCCCAGAGTAGCATCCACCTAGGTTTCATGTCGTTTCACCCCACATGGGTGACGCCAATGTCCTTGTGACATGTAGTGGACAGTCGCTCGTTCTCTGTGTTGTTTTATATGAATGGTAAATACAGTCAGTGGAGGTGACACACCACGCAGCATGTGTTGGTAACTCGAGATGACCCATCAGATTCCAAAAGGAGTGTGAAAAAGTGGTTTTCAGTGGAATGACACCTTTAAAATCAACAGTTTTCTCTGATGGTGCAGTTCATGTGGCTTTTTCTGCTGCCTGCGTGTGAGGGTACGGTACGGCGGGGCGTCCAGGACTGGGGTTTGGTTCTCTCCAGCCAGCGTCAGGTCAAACTGAGTGCATGAGACCCGTCCTTTGATGGGCCATGTTTGAAGTCGAGCCGGTGGGAGTCAGGTTGGGGAGGTTCGGCGCCCTGTCTAACCAGGACTAACCAGGAACAAACTAACCAGGATTACCTCAGTGGGTTTGGGTGGCCGCTCAGTGCTGGGAGGATCCCCTCGCAGGACCTCCCCCCAGGTCCTAATATGTTATATTGTGTTAGATTAGATCAGATCAATTTAGATTACATTACTTTAGATTGAACTGTATTGATGTTTTGTGTTCTGTGGTTATATTTGTCTCTTTCACAACCAAAGAAATAAATGTTTAAAGGTTTAATTTTCCTTCTGAAGTGAGCAGTTTATCCATAATAATTATCCTCTGACCTGTTTATTCAAATTTATTCTTACAGTGTTAATACCCTGGTGACTCCCACTGGTGTAAAACTGATATGTGACTGCAACACTTGAAGAAAAAGAACGTCTGCATCTGAAATCCACATGTAAAGTCTCTGTGGACCGCTTAGTACAAAATGAAGTCCTGATTTCTGAGAGGAATACCAGATGACGGTCATGACACACTGAGCACAACGTCATCAGGAAACAACCTCGTAAACAGGAATGACTGGGAGGAGGCTCCACCGCTACGCAGAAAAAAAAAAAAAAAAAAAACAACAGAGAGAACCGGAGGTCATGAGAGCATTTTTAGATTGACCGTTACAAATACACCTGTAAGCGTGCCTTTCCTCCTGTTCCTTTTTAACATTCCACTTCCCTTTCTATTTCTGTGAGGTGATGAATCTCTACTGCCTTCTTTACCATCTGATACTTGGCTCCCAGACATGTTTCACCTTCTGATTCTTTACTCTACAGGACGTTTACACACTCAAAACCAAGTCAAGCAGGTACATCAACAACACTTTGATTCACTTCATTATTAAAAACTAAAATAAATGTTGATATATATATATATATATATATATATATATATATATATATATATATATATATATATATATATACACAGAACAACAAATGCAGTTCATTGATTTTATCTGATAGAGACCAAATGTGTGTTTATTTATTTTGTAGGAATGAGGGGAAAATAAATAAATGGCAACAAGCTTGTGACTGAAAAGAGTCATAAAAACAATACTGTCCTACAAAGTAAAAAGGCAGTAACTGCACAGACATCGAATTGAGGTTCAGCCTCAGTAGTTGTAGTAGATTATTGGACATGAGCCAGTGTTGTTACTCTATATTATCTAGTTCTACAAAAACTACAGAGCGCCTTAGCATCACTACTAATTCTGTTCATACTTAGTGACTGGGAATATAGAATTTTTATCTTATAATTTTGACTTTTTAATCACTGGTTATTTTATTGTAATTTTTTTTCCTTCTGTCTAATACTGTATAAAATTCTAAAATAAAAAGAAAGTTTAAAAAAGAAAAAAGAAGAAGACTGTTAATAATTACAGTCTAATAACAACAACTAATTGATTTACACGTAAACACATTATTGCAGATCAGGTATAAAGAACAGACCAGTTACAGTCATGATATGGAACTAAGACGACAAAACCCATGAATATACAAGAGAACAACTGGAGAATAACTGTCCACTGGTGTGACCAGTATGTGTCAAAGGGTTAATACCTGATCTGCACTAACATATTTACATGTAAGTCAATTGCTTGTTGTTATTAGATTGTAATTAACAGTCTTCTTAAACACAAACTGCATTAAAATATTTTATTTGATAGTGTTCTGATAATAATAATAATAATAATAATAATAATAATAATAATAATAATAATAATAATAATAATAATAATAATAATAATAATAATAATAATAATAATAATAATAATAATAATAATAATAATAATAATAATAATAATAATAATAACACATTTTATTTGTATAGAGCTTTTCATGACACTCAACGATGCTTTACATGAAGTGAAAGTAGTACAATAAGAGTCCAACTACAATAAAAACAAACAATAGAAAACAAAGTAATCCCACAGACCGAATAAAAGTAATCAAGCATTAAAATCAATCTTAAATAAATTCATTTTAAAAATGGATTTAAAAGTGTTGAGATCAGAATAGTAACTGGTGGTTGGGGGGAGTGAGTTCCAGAGGTTTGGAGCTCTGTCCCCCCAGGATATTGTGTTTTAAATACATATTTATTTGCTTCAAAGCTTAAACACATATCATCCAGCTGAGTGGACATTTCTGTAACTCCATAAAAGATAGGTTCATTAAATATATTTCAATCACATTGCATTTTTCATGCCTAAAGAGGAATAAAAAACAAAAACACTACGGAAAAAAAGAAATCTTGACTAAAGTTCTGATAATTCATGCATGAAAGGGTTAAATGGGATGTATGTGGGTTCAAACCTGTTAGTCTTACAATGAAGGTCAGTGCAGTTTATGAAGGAAATCAATTAGTGGCCTGTACACAGTGATTTTAATTAGTACAGCAGTTTACAGTGGAGTCGCTCTGTGTGCTATTCATTGGAGTCCTTTCAGTACAGTAGAGAGCAGGGAAGTCCCCAGTGAACCAGGATAGGGAGGGGAGGCTGGCAGAGGAATGCTGCTGTATACAGCCTCCTGGAGCTGAACAAAACCAGGCATTCCTCATGGAGGTGTTTATATTCTGCAGCGTGGTGTGGTCCATCCTCACTGGATTTGTTAGTGTCTTCACAAACCCCATTGCCAGCATTCACACACTGTAAAAAAAATAAATAAAATAAAAACATTCTGTTGTTTTTATAGCAAAAAAACTGGCAGCTGTGGTTGCCAGAATAATCCTGTTAAAAACAAAAATAAAATAAAAAAAAAACCCGCAAAGACATTTACAGAGTAATAGGTTTAACATTTTAAACATTTAGTTTTAATATTTTACCATATTTTTTGGACTATAAGCTGCATCCGCTGTATTTTAAGTATATATATATATATATATATTTTTTTTTTTTTTTTTTAAAGAATATACACTGGGTTATAAGCCGCAGATATCTATGTTGAAAAGTCATATATTTACTGCATGTACAGAAGGATTTTAAACTGTAAATGTAGTTACATGTTTATACCTGAATAGATTTTTTCCTAACTGTGCCTTTTAACACGGCAGCAACTTTGCTGATTAAAATGGAACAGAAACCAAGAGAAAAATAACCAGTATTTACTGTATTTATCTTTATTTCTCCTGTGTTTTAAATCACAAATCACTTTAATTATCTTCACTGAAACCCATGAAGTCTGTGTCAGAGTTCAACAACCTCAGAAACTCTTCATCACTTCTATCTCCATGATGAAGGGGTGAGGATTTGACAAATAATTAACAGTTGATCATTTGTCATCAGTTTTATTCTTTGCATTGATTGTTCTTAGTAGTTTTGATTGTAATTCCAGTTAGAGCGCCCCTAGTGGTGGAAGAAAAATCCACAGAATAACTGCAGCTCATGGTTCAAAACATATGAAAAAAGTAGCAGCTTATAGTCCAGAGAATACGGTAAATATGTATATTTAACAGTGAATGTAAAAGTTAAAGTCAGAGCTAGTATTCAAAGTGCAAACTCTTTGGCCATTGGACAACCCACTGAACAGCAGTTACTCATTGTTTTACATATTTAAAATCTGAAATTGTTTAATGTTTACTCCCTCATTAGTTTAGTATTTAATAATTTAAAAAAAAAGTAAATAGGCTGTTATTTTTGGATTTGCAATTTAAAAGGCACCACGTTGTTTTTCAATTTACATTTGTATTTTCTCCAAACAATATAAATATATCATTTATTTTGTACATAGGCTTCATACATGTTGTTAATGTTTGTTTTTTTGTTTCGTTTCTTTCACTAGCGGGGACTGAGTCAGATTGTTTTGTTTATTGCATATTCGAAATAAACTGAACTGAATCTGCTTTTGTTCACATGATCTTCCTCTAAAAACTGCAGCTGCATCTGATTTAATTGTTAACACATAAAACTTCTCAAATAAATAACTTTGCACTGCCTTTTCATTCACAGCTTTTTTATGCTGAAATTTTATGACATTTTGCTGTTAATTCTACTGTACTACTGCTGTTAATTCTTTTTTCTTACAGTGCACAAATACAATGAGTGAGGAAAAATACCCACTGTCTATTTGACCTGTTGAGTTGACTTTAATTAGGTATTTGGCTGTGTTAAAAAAAAAAAAAGTTCTGTTATAGGGTTTTTACATCATTTTCCTCAGTTTTGATTTATTTAGTTATTTATTTGTACTTTGTGAATTTGTCTATGTATAATTTTATAGACTGTTATCCATATTTGAACTGAACCTGACAATAAACATCAAGCTATCTGGAGCTTTTATTTTATTTTATTTTATTTTATTTTATTTTATTTTATTTTATTTTATTTTATTTTATTTTTATTTTTATTTTATTTTATTTTATTTTATTTTATTTTATTTTATTTTATTTTATTTTATTTTATTTTATTTTATTTTTATTTTATTTTATTTTATTTTATTTTATTTTATTTTATTTTATTTGATTTGATTTGATTTGATTTGATTTGATTTGATTTGATTTGATTTGATTTGATTTGATTTGATTTGATTTTATTTTATTTTTAATTTAATTTAACTTAATTTAATTTAATTTAATTTTGTTTTGTTCTTTGAAGAGTGGGTCAACACACACAGTGTGGGTGTGAACTGGTCCAGCCTATAGACCCACTTTGATGAAGTCATGGCCTGACCTACTTTTATTGAACTCAATCACAGACCTATTTTCCAAGAATAGACTCGTGAACACGTTGGCTGAAATTTTTAAGCCTTTTTGAAATAAAGAATAGCGTGTAATTAAAATACTTTAGTCAATGAATCATGACTGCATAACTGAATTTACATGCAAATTGTGTACAGCTTATTTTTTAACACACATTATTGGTAGAAAAAAACTGTATTTTTTCATCTCTAAATGCCAGTTTAGTGTTGATACTTTAGTTCTGATGTAGTTTGGTTTCAGTTGCTTTTTTTTATTGTTAATCCATTTTAATACATTCAGGTTCATATTAGTGTTACATTTTGTAAAGAGACTTTTCTTTAAAACAAATGAGTGTTACCATGGTAACGTCCAGGTATTGCAACCTAAACACTTAAGTTAAAGTCTGACATCACATCAGGTGTAAAAAAAAAAAAAAAAAAAAGTGTTATTTTATAGATTTTATGACCCTCTTACAGTGAGTCTGTGACCCACTGGATGACAAGGGTAGAAGTCCCATTTATTTTAACCAAGTTAAGTTATTTGTCATTTTTTGTTAATTTTGTTCCTTATTTTGTTTTATATATCTACATTTACTATTGTATTTCATTACTTTTCTTCACTTTTGTGCCATTTGTGTCTTATTTTATTCATATTACTTATGGTTGGTTTATTATACATTTTTGGCTGTTATTGTCAATTTTGTTGCTTATTTTATTACTTTTTGACTGGAACTACTGAAGTCTCAGGAGTTAAAGGGTTAAACGTGTAAAAATGGCATAATTCAAAAACAATCTTACTATTAAATATAATAAATGTTTTCCTCTTAAATAAGGTCCCATGGGACATGTGTTTGAAGGGGCGGGACTTAAGATTCTTTCATATCTAACAGTTTGGTTCAGGGTGTGTTTTATATGTGAACTTATACATTATAGAAGATTACCTACCAAATCTTGGACCTCTCAGAGCCTGTAAATGAACTTTGACCCTTAGGTAGAGCAACACTGGTACAGCTGATAGATCAAAGTCCATATATAAGATATGAGTGTATGACAGTTATACCTGCACATTAGATTCAGTTGCATCGACAGGGCTGCAAACATCAGACAGACTGTTCTTGGCTCTGCTCCAGAGGCACTAGAAAAGCATTTTGAAGAAACAAACGGACTCATTTTGCATTTACATACTCCTTAAAGACCTCCAAACTCTTTCTCCTTTTTAATTATGTGCCTTGGTGTTCATCTAGAACCTATTTTGTCCTGCCTTTTAAATCAGCTAATTTGACATTATTTATCTTTTTGTTTTCAATCTATTCTGTCACTTTTGCGTATCTCAGCTTTTTTTTTTTCCTCAATCTGTTTTTCCGTTTCTGTATCTTGCTCTGTCTGCGTCCTTGTTTCAATAGAGTGCATTCCAACAATTCTTCACTGTCAGTCTTCTCTCTCTCTCTCTCTCTCTCTCTCTCTCTCTCTCTCTCTCTCTCTCTCTCTCTCTCTCTCTCATCCGTTAGCTGCCATTGACAGACCATAGTGGGGACTTTGGAGCTGCCATAACTTACCAAAGTTAATCTTAAAACAGAAAATTCATGTTTGTTTGTCATGCTCTTTCAAAAAAATTTTGACATTTTTCATGTTCCTTAAATCCCTGAATCTCGCCAAACATTATTATTTACTGATAAACCCATAAACTTCACACTTTTCCAGATACTTTGAACGGTAATAACTCAATAACATTAACAGTTTTTGCACAGATGGCCACAACATGCCAATCTAACTGCACTTACTCTGATGAATGAGCTTCATCCAAAAAGCAAGAAAAACAAATGATCAAATAATCCACTGTTCTTGGTGCACCTGAATGCAACCTTCTTTTGTCTTTTGATTTCAGCCACATTCCTATTTCTGGGATTTAGAAACCTGAGAGGTGGGGTGAGCAGTCATACTGGGGCTGCAGGAGCCAACTAATGACTTCCCAGTGGTTCATTGGGTCTACATGATCCTTTATTATCTCCAAGACACGCGCTGGAGAGAGTCTATCCCCAAGACTAATCGGGGGTCGACTGTGTCCCCTCTTGACTCCCTCTGGACTCTGATGGATGTGACAGCAGCCCAAAGTGCACCTATGCACGTGCACGTACCAGCAGGCACATGCACATGCACGTACACAAACCCAGACTGCTTTTGTTCAATGCAAGTACAGTAGATGCGTGTTTTTCATGTAGAAAAGCTGACAGTGGGTGAAGGATCCAACTATGCTATGACTGCGTCAAATTAACCACTGAAGCTTTTCAGTCGACAGCGGAAAAATACATGAAATCAAATGCCATCATTGTTCAATTGAAGATTAGTTCAGGGTGCTGTGACCTTTTCCGGATCCTCTGAAAAGCTCTTAAATATTTGAGCGAGTGCTGTCATTTTTCACTCAGTTGTTAAGCATAGAGGGTCTTCTGTCCTCTGTTCATGGTGAAAATGTTGTCAGTTCAGGACTCTGTGTGTGTGTGTGAGCCAATGTGTGAGGGGGTGTGATTTGTTCCACACAACAGTATGCTTTAACATGTGTGAATACTCTTCATTTATACTGAGTCTTTGTGTCTTTGTGTGTACATTTAGGTGTGTGCACGTGACCTCAAACCAGAACAAGTTGGGGATACAGTGGAAAATGTAAGTTGAAAAAAGAAAGCAGTGATACTAAGTTTTGCTTTGATCTCATTCTAGACATTTAAAAAAAAAAATGTATTTATTGAATCTTTATTTTCGGACATGCTTCAAACAAGTGATAAAAAAAACCATTACGTAAAATATAAAAGAAAAGAAAGGGAGAAAAAACTAAATCAAACTAGAAAAGCACTCACACAGAGCGCAAACCTCCACCAAGGCAAACACCAGAGTTTGTTTGTCTGTTTGTTTGTTTGTTTGTTTGTTTGTTAGTTAACAAGATAACTCAAAAACTTATGGACAGATTTTGATGAAATTGTTAGGATGTGTTGGGGGTGTCACAAGGAACAAATAATTACATTTTGGTGGTGATCCAGAAGAGATCCTGGATTCTGGATCATTTAGAAATTTTACATCGGATATGGAGAATAAATTTCAAAGTGATCCAGAATCCAGGATCTCTTCCGGATCATCACCAAAATGTAATCATTTGTTCGAATTTAAATTCTGAATTAATATCGGAATAAACCAGTGACTTTATTTGGAATTAAGTTTAATTTGGTATTAACATTGTCAACTGGAATTTAGGTGTTCACATGGTCATCTTAAATCAAAATGAACCTTTATTCGGGATTAAACAGGAATAAAAACTAGGTCTAAACAGGGCTATTGTGGAAAATTCTAAACCACAAAATGTGACAAAATGTTTTAATTTTTTGAGAAGAAAAGTTAACGTTATAATCAGTAAGTACTTTACTGTCCCAACCTTTTTCAGAGTGAAATTAAATAATGCTTTGTTGTATAATATTTAGAGTAAGACAAACCAGGGAGAGGTTAATAATCAGTGATTTCAGTTTTTATTTTAGTTTAATGAACCGTTCTATCATACACAGTTATGTACAATTCATGTAATTTATGAGAAAGCATTAAAAACATAAACCCTGCCATCTTAGCTCTTAATAGACATCTCCCTTTCAAAATGTGAGAGTATGGATTTGACCTTTCAAGATTGCTCAAGGTCAAAGGTCATGATGCCATGTTGGAGCCGACATGTAGTTTTCTATCTATCAACAATAGTAAGTGAGTACTTATCAAACAGCGTTTTTTGGACTTGCGAGCATTTGAAACCATGTGACCTTGGTTTTGAGCTTTTAAGGTCACTCAAGGTCAAAGGCCATTTTGAAGTCCATGTCAGCTTTCCTATCTGTCAAAAGTAGTAACTAAGTTTCCATCTCCACTTGTTTTTCTGTTATAGTCCATTACTTTTTCAGGTATTAACCCAGTGACCCCTGACCTCTACCAAGTTCTACCAATAATTTTATTTTGACCTCTATTGTGACCTTGACCTTTGACCTAGAGAATTTGTGTTTCAAAGCTGTGGTGTCAATGCTTATAAATCAAGCAACTACATGTATTTTTCAGTCCTGAGTATACAGGACTGAATGTGATCTATCTATTATCATTGTGTAAACACATTTTAGTGACCTTGACCTTTGACCTATATTCACCAAAATGTAACAGTATCTAGTCTGGATGACCTCACACCTTTCTTAAAATTTGCTGCTGATGAACAAACAGATGGCCAAACAAAAACACAAACCAATAACATGTTCGTAATATTTTATTTTACCTTATGGGGAGCTTAAGTCTCCGCCCCTTTCCAGGAGGCACATGGGGCCTGAGATCAGAAAATGAATGAATGGTATTCAATGGGAAAAAAATGCTAAAATGTTATATCTCATAATAAATGATAATTATTGATGACTAGAAGTTGATTAAAAAAAGGCTCAGTTTATTTTGACATGTATGTGTCTTTTTAGTCCATTTACCAGTTACCAGTTACTCACGCTAAACCTGCTCTAACCAGTTCCTTGACGTGGAGCCTTGATGTCATCTTTTATTATAATCACAAATACAGAACATTCACTTTACTTATCTTTAGTACAAACTTATCTCCAGCTGTTCTTCTGACTCGCACTTTGTTAAACATAGTATGTTCAACACATCTTCACACACACACACACACACACACACACACATATATATATATGTATATATATATATATATAAATAATATGTATGTGGTATATATATTCCCTTCAACGTCACATAAGCGACTCATTGTAGTCTCTTACTAAGCCCACATAAAACCACACACACGTCACATTTGCTTCTCATCAATAACGGGTGGTCTGTCTATACCACATCAAATATTTCTTATTAACCGCTATCATATGTGAAATTCAGAACACAATCAGAATTTAGCTTGACTCGCTCCATTCATTCCCATTCACATTTTTTGTGAGCAAACCGGACCAGAAGTAGAAGGGCGTGACTTCTCCATTTATCCATATTATTCTCTTATCTCTTCAAAAATAAATCTTGCGTGACTATGACCTTGACCTTTGACTACATTCACCAACATTTAATGGAATCTATTCTGGACCACTTTGCACTTTTCCTGAAAATTTCATGAAAATTGGTCCATTAGTTTTAGTGTAAACCTGCTAACAAACAAACAGACAGACAGACAGACAGACAGACAGACAGACAGACAGACAGACAGACAGACAAACCTACTCAAACACAGCACCCCTCTCCCCTTCATGGAGTTGGGTAAATAAATGTATGTCCAATAGATTTAATGTGTATCTCTGTTGTGGCTGAAAGTGAATGTGTGTTTATACATGCACACCAACACACCCCTCACTGAATTTTTATCTTGCATGTACATTTTTTGTGAAAGTTTCTTATTAAGTTGTCGCCTGTGTGAAGAATGATGGATGTACTTCTGTCAGTGGGATGGTTGTAAGGTTTTACAGTCACAGGTGTGAGTGTGTGTGAGAGAAAAGGTCCGCTATAACCTGATGTGAGTGCAGGTTGGTGGGAAAATCCCTACCTCTAGTCAAAAACCCACCCTCCTCCTCCTCCTCCTCCTCCTCCTCCTCCTCCTCCTCCTCCTCCTCCTCCTCCTCCTCCTCCTCCTCCTCCTCCTCTCTCCTCATCCTTCTTTTCTTCCTCCTTTTTCCTTTCTCCTTAGCAACCAAACACATCACACACTGGTGTTTTGGGAACCACAACCTACCTGAATATAAAATGGAATATGTTTTGACGTGTACAGTATCGTAAAATTGGCAACACTGACATTATACAGGAAGGGAATATTTAGAAAGCTGATAAAACTGTCTCATTTAGTCATCGTTACTCAAACACTTTTACCTAAAATGTCGTTTGTTATTGAAATTTAGGTTCAATTTGATCATTTCAGTTTACATTGTACTGATGTCTTGGTCAGACTTGTTAGGTCATACTGCCAGTGGCCTTGACCAAACGTGTGAATATGAAACACAGTGTAAATATAGCTCGCTAGCTCATGCTGTTTCCTCCATTGACTGTTGTTAGAAAAACAATGGCATCCTATTATTCACCCGGCCATGATTGAAGTAGAAGAAAAGACTTAACCAAGTCTACACTGGCATTCCTCTGCAGTGTTTCAGAGACTCTGAGGATCTGACACACAGGCCTTTCATTCAGAAAGAGTTAAAACAGGACTTTATTTTACTTACTTCTTAACAAGTGCTATGCATTTTTAACAATAAGACTGTTCCTGCTTTTTTTTTTTTTGCCCATCACATAACATTATATTCTTTTTAACTCCTTCCTATTCACCTGAAACATGCCTGAAAAATACCTCAACAAATTAAAACTCTAGCTTTTCTTTAACTGTTTGCAGTACAGATAAAAGAATGAGCTCTTTGTAAAGGTAACATTGTAGTTTGGACTAAAACACTCACCTTTGCTGTTTATTTGAGTTAAAAAGCTCTACTTAGAAACACAAATGTATTTTGACCCCTCCCCCCACACACCTTAATTTTTCGGGGAAACCCATGGTGTATTTGTCTGCATTTGGTAGGAATGGACTAAAACACACCATTTACCAACAGACCTATGTTTTGACAGTTCAAAGCTGAGAACTTTATTTGTAAAAAAATGTAGCTTTCAAGACTTTTTTTTTTTTAGTCATGTTTGTGTTTTACAGAGGGGAAATTTTGGGAATCATACATTTTTCCAAAGTGGCTACATTCGGAAATTTTTGGGGAAAACAAACAAAAAAACAAACAACAAATACACATATTTTAACAAAAGTTGATGAAAATAAGTATTTTCTAGAAAATATAAAATTTGTATATATATATATATATATATATATATATATATATATATATATATATATATACACACATATATGTATGCGTGTGAATTGGATTTCAGGGAGACTTGCGCAGGATGACTCTCACTCTCTCATCCTAACACGTCGGGTCCAGTAGCAAGATGAGGTCAAGGCACCTAAGGACAGATCAGGGTGCAGGAGCTGCTGGAAGGTAACAAGTACACCAGTCAACCACCTCAGGGGCTCCACTCCAGATTTTCTGTCAGCGTTAACCTTTGACTTTCCACAGCCATAGGCAGTGGGGCTATCTGCCCATAGCTGGGGTTGTGACAGGTTGTACTGGGCTACAGTTTAACATGTGTTTTAGATTATGTTCGCTGAAGTGTTTCAAGGAAAATGACACCACACATTAATCCAGATTGACAGATGATTAATAAAATGAGGTGACAGCCTTCAAAAGGAAGAAAAACCAAAGTTGTCATATTTGTGTTTTGTGTAAAACCACCTTTTGTGTATGAGGTGTTACTGTTGAACTTCAGAATGGTTCATATACTTGGTAAAATGAGTTTGTTCGCTTTTATTTAATGTGCGATAAGTGAAGGTGCATTAATCTAAGAGCTGTATATATAGGTGTTATTTCAATAATGTCATCTAGATCCCAGGGTTGGGACATAAGGCTGGTTCGAGGTTAACGTCCACTCTCAACTGGTCTGGACACTATTATCAGCCTGCATTGACTTGAATTTCAACTTGCAGAGTCATTGTCGGGCATTGTTTAAAAATGTCCCCTAAACACTACTGGCCATCAAAGGTCAGGACTCTGAGAATAACTCCTGTGATATTTAGAAACACCTTTTGTTTCCTGATAGCCTAGCTAGCGGTGATGCTCATGTAATAAGAGGAGTCAGTTGGCATGGCAACTACCACTGTGACCCCTCCAGCAATAGTAAGTGCATTAATGTCTCTTATGCAACAGGTTTTATTTAGTTATGGCTGCTGAAATTGCTTAACACTATAACTGCCATGAGGTATTTTTGACCTGTCTCGTGAATTTAAATGCATCTAATTTTGTTTGAATTAAAAAAAAAAAAAAAAAAAAAAAAGATCTTTTAGTGCTTGATTTTTCCTAAAAGTGTATTTTACATCATCTAACAAGTTTTGGAGGTTCTGGAGTAAAAGTGAAGAAAAATGGTTTTACCCAGAGGTGCCATGTATATATCATATAAAGTATATATCATATATATATATATATATATATATATATATATATATATATATATATAGATAAAATGTTCCCCTCGCCCCACGTGGGCGGTGTCTCCTTCAGACTCGGGTCCTGGGAGCCTGAGGGTTCTGCGCAGGATCTTAGCTGTTCCTAGCAATGCGCTCTTTTGTACAGAGATCTCTGATGTTGTTCCTGGTATCTGCTGGAGCCATTCTCCCAGCTTGGGGGTCACTGCCCCTAATGCTCCGATCACTACTGGTACCACTGTTGCCTTCACACTCCACATTTTCTCTAACTCCTCTTTCAGCCCTTGGTATTTCTCAAGCTTCTCATGTTCTTTCTTTCTGATGTTGCTATCACTGGGGACTGCTACATCTACCACCACCACTGTCTTCTCATGTTTATCCACCACCACGATGTCAGGCTGATTGGCCATCACCATCTTGTCAGTCTGGATCTGGAAGTCCCACAGGACCTTGGCCTGTTTGTTCTCTGTCACCTTTGGGGGGTTCTCCCATCTTGACCCTGGGACCTCCAGTCCATACTCTTTACAGATGTTCCTGTACAGTATGCCCGCTACTTGGTTATACCTCTCCATATATGCCTTGCCTGCTAGCATCTTACACCCTGCTGTGATGTGCTGGACTGTTTCAGGGGCTTCTCTACACAGCCTACACCTGGGGTCCTGTCTGATGTGGTAGATCCCGGCCTCTATTGCTCTGGTGTTCAGGGCTTGTTCTTGTGCAGCCATGAGTAGTGTCTCTGTGCTGTCCTTTAGTCCAGCCTTTTCCAGCCACTGGTATGTCTTTTCCATATCAGCCACTTCCTCAATTTGCCGATGGTACACGCCATGCAAGGGTTTGTCCTTCCATGATAGCCCCTCTGGTTCCTCGACCTTACTGGGCTTTTGTTTCCTGAGGCATTCACTTAGCAGTTGGTCATTGGGGGCCATTTTCTTCATGTATTCCTGGAGGTTTGCTGTTTCCTCCTGGACAGTAGTTCTGACACTTACTAGTCCTCGGCCCCCTTCCTTTCGCTTAGTGTACAGCCTCAGGACACTGGACTTGGGGTGAAACCCTCCATGCATGGTAAGGAGTTTCCTTGTCTTGATATCAGTGGCTTGTATCTCTTCCAGTGGCCAGGATATTATCCCAGCTGGGTATCTGATCACTGGCAGGGCATAGGTGTTAATGGCCTGGATCTTATTTTTGCCGTTCAGCTGACTTTTCAGGACCTGCCTTACCTTATATATATACCTTATATATATATATATATATATATATATATATATATATCCGGAAGAGATCCTGGATTCTGTATCACTTTGAAATTTTACATTGCAGTGAATGAAAAATACATTTGTGATCCAGAATACAGGATATTCACCAAAATCGAATCGATTAGGCCTTATGTCATCCCAAGATTTCCTCAAAGTTTCATCGAAATCAGTCCAGAACTTTTTGAGTTTTGTTGTACACAGACAGACAGACAGATAAATGCCGGCAAAAACACAACCTTATTGGCGGAGGTAATAATTAAACAACAATGATCATCATCATCAACTTCATTATCTTTAATTATTATAGTTTATAGATTAGATAGCTCTTTTATCTGTTATCTGCTGAGTGACTACTTCCTGATACATATTTTTTATATTGATAGTTTAACTGGACTGAATTAAAATTTTGTCACATTGCTAAAGTAAAAAATAAACCCTAACAATATTCATGCATTTCTGATTTTAATAATAATAATAATAATAATAATAATAATAATAATAATAATAATAATAATAATAATAATAATAATAATAATAATAATAATAATAATAATAATAATAATAATAATAATAATAATAATAATAATGGGGAAAATAGATACCAAATAATTTAGTAATTCAAACTGCCAGTTAATGCCTTATTTTGCTCATTGAACAGTGACAGTTCGTTTATATTACTTTGACTGTTCAATGATTTTCTTGTCGGCGTACCTTTTTTTATATTGAAAGACTGTGACTTGAAATGTACAACATAAATGGACTTCTAGGAATTACTAGGGTTAAAGCAGCTTCTTTCCACTTTCAATGACTGACATAAAATAACCTGCTAAAGAGTACATCCTAAACTGTCATATATATGAGGGTGAATGTTGAAGGTTTCACAAAGACTCTACATACTCTTCCTGTAACAACTACACTTATGTTTTAATCGTTAATACAAAAATCAATAATCTTCTCAAATAAACAACTTTTGTATTTTTCTTTACAGTTGTTTTATGTTGCAATTTTACAACTTTTGCTGTTAATTCTGTGTTGTTGTTTTTTACAGTGTAGAGTTAAAGCATCTTCTTACACTTTCAACAAGTAGTAGTAAGAATAGAAGACACAAAATAAGAGTATACTGTAAGATGTAACATGCGCACTATAAAAACACATAAGCCCAATTAGTTGTCATGATTAGTTTTATTTACTTCCATTTAACATAATGACTAAAAGGAAATGTTTAAAGATATTGAAGAAGAAACTCAGATATTGAAATTCTTAAACTTGAGTTCACTACAATATTTTTGTGCTTCAATGTAACTGTCTTTTTAAAATTAGGAAAGTTGATTGAATTATTAATCACTTATTGATCTAGCCACAATTTTTAAAGTCATATTTTTAAGTTATATTGACACATGTCAATTGACATGTCACTGAACTGGTTTACAACCTTGAGTTGACAAAAGGTTCATTAACCCTCTAAACTTCCACTCAATTTCACCTAAATTTGTTAATAAAGTAAATTCAATGCTGTTCTTGAACCATTTTGATAACATGCAATTGATGTTTGCTTATATTATAAATAAAACTAGAAAAGCACTCTGAGACACCCCCCCCCCCCCGGATCACCACCAAAATGAAATCAGTTCTTCCTGTTCACATTTCCAACATATCCTCAAAATTTCATCAAAATCCGTCCATAAGTTTTCGAGTTATCTTGAACACAAACAGACAAACAGACGGACAAACAAACAAACAAACAGATAAACGCCGGCAAAAACATAACCTCCTTGGCGGAGGTAATAAAAATATTAAGATAAAAACTGGAATATTGGAGGCAGGTCCTTTTAAATGATACAATAAATAAAACATTTGTGGATATTTATTGATGTTTTGATGTATTTTGGACTACATTTCAACAATTTTTTTTGTTCATTTTGGATGTTTTTGTTGAACTATGACCGTGTTTGTTAGAATATACTTCTTCTGTGGATAATTATGAGACATAAAGGTTCAGATCTGCCGTTTGACATTTGTATTTTGAACAAATGAGTGATTGTACCTTCTGTGGTTATTTTATCGGAAAGTGACTTATAATATCTTGCGATGTGTGATCATCTCCGTTGTCAAACTATATTAGGTCATGTGACATTTGGGACAGGTTTGGGTAGTTTGGTTAATATTTTTTAGCGACTACATCTGGCCTCTATGTGGAGCCTTGGAAGTTTAAAGAATTAACTTGTATTTTCAAGGCAGCTGGTAAAGTTTCATTTATATGTAGAACCACCTTTTTTTTTACAGTGGGAAAATCTTGGAGGGTTCAAAAAGACTGAAATAATATCATATATTTACACTTTAGGGGACAACGTCATGTCCATGTGGGCCCCAGAAGGGTCACATTTGGGTTTGTCCATAGGTTCCATGGTGACCCCATATATGTTCAGAATCAGAGAACTGAATATCTCATATTATATATTTTTCACACTATCTACCCAATAATATTTATCTTTCATGTCATTTGTACGACTACTCATGTTAGGTGTGATACTTAAATTATCTTTTACAAATATCTCAGTTTGCAATACTTTCAAAAAAAAATAAATAAATGTGCCTTTCACTGTTATCTGTCTGTAAATCCTCGTACAGAACCTAACAGCTGTACCTCAAATTCATTGTATTTAGTACAAAGACAATAAACAGATTATGATCTTTGATTCTGATATGAAGTCACCATGGCAACTGTGAAAAAAAACATGATATTTATTTTTCATCTCATTTACACTACTTCTCATATGAGTTACACTACTTTAATTCTCTTTCACAAATATCTTAGTTTGCAATACTTTTTTAAAACATGTAAATACTTGTGCCTTTTACTGTAAATTCTCCTACTGAACCTGACAGCTCTACCTCTATTTCGTTGTACACTGTAAACCTGAATGTTCAGTATAATTAAATATATTAATTTGTGAATACTCAAAGTTTGAGAAATAGTACTACTAACTCAAATGTATTGAGATGCTGTAACATGTTCTTCTTTTTAAGTACTTCCTACTAATATTTTTTTTATTAAGGGGAACTATTGTGGATATAAGTGAACGTAACTGAGAACATAGATGAGGTACAACTGAGTGGAATTAAGTCATTAAATGCTGAGAATGATATTGTTGTGTTATTTCTATTGTTTCAAATAAAGATGATTGAAAAAAATAAACTTAACTGATGTAGTAGATGCTGAAATACAGTTTAAAATCACTCCAAATAGCTGCCAATATTTATCACACCAAAAAAATTACAATCACAAAACACAGTAATTAGTTATTCAGGGACGGCTGTGGTTCAGTTGGTAGAGCAGGTCGTCCAATGACTGAAGGGTCAGAGGTTAACGTCCTGGCAAAGATACTGAACCCTGACTTAGTCTCCCAGTAGGACTGACAAAACCTTAGAATACTAAGTTAATACGTAATGTTTTAATTAATAAACATCTAAATATTAAGTTCTGGAAACTTGTATTTTTTAAGTTTCATCAACTTAAATAATTGAGACAATCGATTGCATTAAATGTTTTGAGTTCTGCTAACTTATTAGGGTTTACAGTGTATTTGGTACAATCTCTGATTCTGATGTGAGGTCACCATAGCAACTGTGGACCAACCTACATGGGACCCTTATATATATGCAGCCCTAAATGTGACCCTGTTTTGGGGCCCACATGGACATGCTGGCTGAGCAGCTCCAGTAGTTTGGTTGTGGAGCCCCTGAGCTGAAAACAAAACAAAACAAAACCAAACAAAACAAGCCCCTTAGGATAGCTCTTGGCACAGCATTGGGAATATCTGCATATATGATTCACAGCAGGGGAAGTTTTGCTCACAGTGGTTGATGGAAGGCGGTTGTGTGTTGGACTGTCGGTTCTTTGTACGCAGATTATCACCCATTCTCCAGGCAGGGGGCGGGAGAGAGATACTGTAGAGCGGACCAAGACCACACTCTTGGAAATCTGCTCTTCCCCTCACCACCGCCACCGCTGCGTAATCAGGCCGGTCCAGGGCTGAGGCGCACCAGGGCACAGTAGTGATAAGACTCCTTGGAAGAAGAGCACCGCAAACTACCGTCCTGACCTGCGACGCTTTTTTCTCTGTTCAACTTTTTGTGCTGGACCTCACGGTTTAATGGAAAAAGACTCTGTGGGAATTAGAAGGATTTTACAAAAACTATATATTTTTTTTATAATGTTGGAATGAATCTTCAACTGTTTTTTTTTTTTTTTTTTATCAAAGTCTGGCTCCTTATTGGATAGTTTCTTCCTTTTTTTTGCACGGACATGTTAAGTCTTTCGTTAAATAAAATTGTGCTTTTTTAAACCAGGTTAAATATAGATTACAGTGGACGTTTATAGCTGCTTCCAGATCAGTGGATTTGAAAAAGTTGGGTGCTGCTGTGCTGACCAGACTGCTGAGCACGAGCGCTTTTTTCCTCCGCTCGAGAGACCGCACGGTGGACGCGCGCGCACTACGGCAGGGCGAGCCGCTGTCCCCCCGCGCGCAGTGCTGAGGAGAGACGGACTCTCGCGCTTCCATAAATGCCCGGTCCGTCGAGAAGGCTCGAGGCTGGGCAGCAAGATGAGCTCGTGGGGACCGCTGCTGCTCGTGGTGCTGGCGGTGTGTCTGCGGTTTGCCGTAGCCGAGGTGAGTCCGCATCCGCACGAGCCCCACCAACTTTTCAGAGATGCGTTCAAGTGGTCCCGCGGCGCACCGGGAATTATAATAATGATAATAATAATAATAATAATACAATAAAATTAAATAAGCCAGTTAAACACTTTGAAGCGCGTGTTATAGAACATAAAACACTGAACATGAAATCGACGCTGTAGCAACTTTTACAATGACAGGAAACATGTTAAAATGGAGTAAAATGGAGAATTACTGTTCCTTTGTCTAACTTTTCGCATTGAACTCCACCTCCGGACACTTAATTAGACAATATATCTGTTTAATTCAATTAATTCCTGCTAACACCACAACAAAACACGACACAGGTGATTTTTAATTAATCCAGGTGATTTTTCTAACTTTATGGATCTGTGCACCTGTTTCAAACAACCTCATAGAAACCCTTCTTTCCTTTTCTTCACTGCTTCTGAAAAATGGGTGGGATCCTTGCGCATAAATAACAGTTATTCCTCATCATTAATGGCCTGATGAGCTGATGCCCCAGGGCAGACACACACACACACACACACACACACACACACACACACACACACACACACACACACACACACACACACACACACACATACACACACAGAGGTTGTCCACTGTGGGTGACGAGCCACGGAACACAGGCTGCCTAGATGTGCCCTTTCGCAGATGGATGCTCCACGTGGTTTGCAGTGTGATATGTTCATGGATGTTGAGCATCATCATATTGGAGATCATGCAATAGAGGCAGTGTTTCCCAACCTTTTTGACACATATTTTAGATTAGAAAAATCGCGAGGCACACGACCAAACACAAATGTCACAAAAAAAGTATGTTTAATGACATATAATGCAAATCTAGTATCAATTTACTTCCTCAATCGGAAACATAGGCATGTTTAGTTTAACACAAAGATGGTATTCTTGCAGAAACTGAAAAAAAAAAACATTAGAAATTTAGAAGAAGAAAGCTGAGAGGAATGTATCAGTGACCTATGTATAGGACAGAACCCTGGTTTATAGATCGAGATCCATATAATAGAAGTATTTGTCCCACTAATCCACTAGTGAGGTGGGCTTGATAAATAGCCCACCTCACTTAGTGGACCACCACATCAGAGCTGGTTCACATTCATTTTCACTTTGCAAAGGGATACTGTTGTGTTAGAGTGGATCATTGGATTAGAGTATTGATCAGGTGAAATTGGATAATGTTCTATGATACACCTGATGATTTCTCATGGCACACTTATGTGGTTAGGAAACACTGCAGTAGAAGCAGTGCATAAGCTGATGTATCTGTGTTCACTCACTATAGGGGAAGAGTGTTAAACATAATGTACTGTGATATTTAAGCCTCTGTTGCTGAGTTTGTTGGCATTTGTTGTTTAACCCATAAAGACCTAAACAGTCACTGGCAATTTTGATCCACTAATCCTATCAATACATGTAAGTAATTGGTGTAAAATGCATTTTTCCAACTTTTCATGGTCATTAGATATGACTCATACGGACATTCAAAGGTTCCGTAAAGAACATGGAAACTCCATCATTCCTCCTACAACATTGATTCACCAGTAAAACCCAAGGAATTTGAAAAATGACAGTGGATGGAGAGACTTGTTTTATGTTCCGTTAGTAATGTATTTTGTAGAAAAAGTAACTTTTTCCTCAATTTCCTCTGTTTCTAATATAATAACCCTCAACTTTAATCTGAACCTTTGTGAAAATCTGCATGATCGACAAATTAATACATGAGAAAATGTCTCATTTTCACAGGAAAAATATTATATATAAGAGATAATATTATAATACATGATAATAAATCACTTAGAAAGGATCAACAGAGAGAAAAAGATCATTTGGGAACTGCTACAAAAGCAACACTGGGTCATTATGGGTTAATCAAAGGCCTGGGAATATTTATGAAATAAGCACAATCTTCTGCTTTGTTTTTTTTTTTAGGTTTGATCAGACACATTTACTCATAGACACATGAGACATTTGTCATTTTGTGCATCAGTACAATGACATATGAAGGCAGGAAAGATTGGCAACAGCTGACCCACTGCTGGGGTCAAACAGGAAGTCAAACCTTAACCCAGGGTCTTGTCTGGGTCAAGTGGGTCTTGAAAACAACTGACATTATAATGTTTAGCTTAGAAAATTCCTTGACCTCGTTAGTTGAACTAGGATGTACTTCATATCTGATTGCATGTCTTTGTTCCATTCATATGTAGTTTCACATGCATAACCAAATGGGGTTAAAAAACACACAGTGAACAGATAACTGCAGGAAAATAGGCATTTAAACAAATCAAAAGTAGGATACAGTCCTTTGTGAGTTTGCCTCATTCTCTTATCACTTGGATGACGTACCATTGTGTAAAATCTGAGGACTATGTAACAGTTAAAGAACAATGAATATAAAAGGATAGAGAGAGAATTTCTCCCTTCTAGTTAACTTTTCACCATGAAGATCTGTACTGCAAAATGGACAGTTTATAGCCATACATACAAAATATATGTCTACTATATGTATATATGACTGTATACTGTATGAGAGTCATACAGGCTCATAACTTGTTTTGTTTGTCCCTACATTCAGTCCAGCCACACAAGGATGTGTATTTATAGCCTACCATCACCTCTACTACTTAATATGAAGGTAGACTTTGACTGAACGCTATGATAACTCCTGTCATCAACCTACCTTTTCATTTTACAGCCTCTCGAGGCACCACATGTGAAAGAAAAAGCTGAATTTGACAGGGTATGTGCTTTCATATTGAGTGAAAGTCAGAAAAGGCTTTGAGGTAGAAGCAGGAATTCCCCTTAAGTATGTTTAAAGTTGTAGTTTTGCAGCTGTGAAATCAGGAGAATGTATGGAAGGATCAGTAATGGTCCTGATGAAAGAAGAAAATGGGTTTAAGTCACATCTGGGGTTGGAAGTGGAGGAGCTCTAGAATGATAATTTAAGAGCCTCCTCTAATCTTCTTAGGTCCCAAAAAAAAAAAAAAAAGAAGAATCCAGGCAATTACTTTTAGCTAAGTCACCATTATCATTATTAATTGTGTCGAGCACTTTTCCACCTCAGAGGTAAATTAAGAAGGGGAAATTAATTTGTCACCTTTATCCGTGTATCTCAGCTCAGTGCACGTGTAGGTGTAATTTCAGGGACTACATGTGAAAGCTCACACGTGTGCTGTGGCTGCCATTCCTGTGCCGACAGCAAACTCAACCCCCTAATTATGTACGATTAGATGCTTCCCTCCTCCTCCTCCTTCTACCCATGGCGGCCACTGCCTGTACCTGGCATTTCTCAATGTGTCCAACAGAGGAAGGCATCTTGCATCAGGTGATAAAATCAGGATGAAACCATATCATTAGGAATTTTTTTTTTTTTAATAGTGAAAAGTGTCAAAGGTATAATGGATTGGCTAAATTCTTATGTTGGGGTTATTGTACTCCAGCTCACCCATGATCCGTTTATATAACATTTCAGTTTGATAGTGCAGTTTGTAAAAAAAAAAAGTGGCTTTGCTTTTTGCTAACAGCTGCAGCCTCCACTTCATCAACAGAAGCCAATTATTCGAAACAGGCCAACTCTCCAGATGCTGCTCTATCGTGAGACAGAAATGACTAACTCTCAGTGGAAGAATTAAACTCCTTAACACCACTTTCTTTTTTTTCCTCCAGAAACAGAACACATTTGGTATTTCATGGTAGATTTGTCATCTCTACTAGACCAACAGGATGCTAATATCAAGTCTGTTATGATGCCTGAGTACAGGATGTATCTTTATTAGGAGTGTCGAAATTAACACATTAACACAGATTAATCCATCATCGGGATTAATCTGAATAAAAATGTTAATGAGGTTAAATGGGACAGTTGTTAACAGATGTTTTGTTTCAAATTGTTTAGTTGACACTGTTGAAGGTGTTGAATAAACATGCTAATTGGAAATATAATATGTAGATTTGTAGATTTAGAAAATGTTATCACATTTTTGTGTTTTGTAGAGTATTTTAGAAGAGGTAAGAATATGTTTTGGGGTATTTTATTTGATAATTTTTTTTTATTAGTTTATTTATTTTCTTGTTTTAGTGGATTCTCTCCATAGTTTGGTGTTTCTTAGTGTATTTTGTGGAAATGTGAGTGGTTTTGCACACTCTGCAAGAAGCTTTCTTTTCAACAAAGCACTTCTAGCTTAAAATACCACATTAACTTAAATATACATTAGTCAGAGATTCTGCTAGCACTAGGATAATGCATTATCTAGCTTGAAACAAACATGTTACGTGCAGACATGTAACATTCTTTCTTAATTAATTAATATAGATTAAAAATGAATATTTAATCATTATTAATCAAAATGAATCCACATCCACACATTACAATTTTTCATCATTTTGCAGCCCTAATCTTTATCCATACACTGTATTTACTCATGTCAATGTATCATCAAAACCTTAACCTTTTCAGGTACATAGTAAACATGACCAATACTTCTTCATTTATTTTTTTCTAAGCAGATTGAATATGTATTTTTAAATGAAAAACAATATATTTATTTCACATTTCCTGTTTAGACAGAAATCCTCATGACAGCAGGCACCACTGTGAACAAAAGCAAACATGCTATAATTAACATCAGGCACAATTAGCCAAGACAGGTTTACTCCTTTGGCAAAGGGAGGAAATAATCATGATGACTCCTCAGGGGCATCGGGCGCTCAGCAACAGAGATGTAAGTGTAATACAGCAGTCATTTCCCTCCGCTACAGTGTTTACAATGGGTAAAAAGTCAATGGCATATAGAATTGGCAGGGTGTGAGTACATGCATGGATGGCTGCTTCCTTTGGCTACAACCTGGTTCCTGCAGGGTTTCATTATATTCTCCAGAGTCTGAATGAAAGCTCCATATTAACTGGACTCAAATAACATTAGAAAATCTGTATTTACTTAATAAGATCCTTGACTGAATATATTGTTTGCTGTGGACTAAGCAGAACACTTTTGCTCCTTTGAGGTAATTTTCCTCAGTTTTATGTCACAGTGAGACAGCAAAGCAGATGAAGCACGTCCACAGCAAAGAAACCTACATGAGGATGTGTCTCGACCCATGTCTGATCCTTGTCTTTTATTCATCTATTATCCTTTTTTTTTTTAGATGCACCTCCCTTCTCTCCTCTCTATATCACTCCTTCCCCCACTTCCTGACTCCTTCCTGGCTCCTTTGACCCCTAAATGTTAGCAGATGAGAAGACACAACGCCAATAGTCATTCACCCTGCTCTTAGTGACCATTGTGTGTCTGCTTTGGGCAATACTCCCCCAAGACCTCTCGGCCATTAATGACTGGAGGGGTTAAACCCACAGTCAGCTCACAGTCACAATGTAGTGTGCTTGCTCATTTTTTTCATGGTGGTTTGGTAAAATTTGACAATAAGTGTTGTTAAAGGATAAAACTTTGGATATTTTAGCGTGAGAAATAATGAAAATAGGAAGGAAGGAATCTCTTTATTGTTATTTGCCATATCTCAGGGACATATGAAATGAAATTTAATATGTTTGGTCTCTCCATAACCAAAACTGGGCACAGCCAGTGTAAGGTGATACCATAAAATAAATTTGAAAATGTAAATATTGGGAAATGTTGGGTCTACTTGTACTGATGCTGCTGTGAAATCACACTCCAATCATACATCAGGTATAGAGTTAAATGTTCAACCACTAACAGCATTTCTGCAGGTATCAGCAAATCTAATTTAAGGTCACATTAAAAAATGTAATCCTGTGTCCAACTGCAGATACAGTTTTATATATATATATATATATATATATATATATATATATATATATATATATATATATATATATATATATATATATATATATATATATATATATATATATATATATATATATATATATATATATGATGGTTTATCATTGACAGGCCCAGGTTCTGAACATTCCTCCTCCAGTCACTTCTGCTGAAGCTTACATTTTCCCATTTTTCCATCTCCACTTTTCCACTTTTTCACCACAGTGTGGGCATGTTAACAACACGGTGCATTCTAAGTATCTGGTGTTGTGAGTTCATGCACTGGCTGGAAACAGTTTTCAATTAAAGGTCTTCTATCTGTCAATCATCACATATACTTCAAAATTATTAAATGAATGAATGAACGAATTAAATACACTTCATTGATCCCTTACAGTAAAATTCATTTCCTACAACAGCATAGGATAGTTGAAGTAATAGGGTGCCCTCAGCAGGCACCAGGTACATTATATAAATATTTATATAATCAAAATAAATCATGAATAACAATGCTTTTCCTCCCATTAAATTTATTTAATCTTTTAGGGTCTTTGGACATCAAATTTGTATTACTTTTGAATCCAATTTAAGGCCTTCATTTTCACAAAATCTATTTAATGACCTTAAATGCTTTTTCATAACCTGCAGCAAAGCTAAGTATGTTTTAAGCCATTCAGGGTAGTGTGTTTCTGCATCCTTACCTTTTTGCATGTATGTTTACTTGTGTATTTGTATGTGTTTCAGGGGGACCCTCTGCCTGCAGCCTTGGTGGAGCTGGTTAGAAACAGCCCCATCACCTCCATTGAGGACCTTCAGCTGCTGCTGCTCACTGACTCCGTAGGTAAAGACCTGAATTTTCTAACATTACTGCTGGAAATTCATTTTTAAACCTTTTAAATATTACACCTAAATTATAATATGCGTGGCATATTACATACTCCCAATTCAGTGAGATATAATATACTTTTAAGTAGTGACTGCAGTTATATTTATAGTTATAACTATTTTCCATATTTCAGGTCAGTTTGAAGGATCACATTTAGAAATATGCAGATTTTTAAAAAAAATTATTTCATATGGCTCCACAGTGGAGTAGCCCATTTTTGAGAAAAACAGTTCAATAGATACAGTCTTCTTTTAGTGTTTCTTCAAAGTCAGTGCATCAAGTTAAAGTTAATGCAGAGGCAACTGTTTCTCACCTCCTTGGGATTAAGCCAAGGGGCAGTGACCTCGTCTTAAAAATTAAGCCAATTCACAAATATGCTAATGTTCTAATACCACTGACAGGCACTGGGCGTGTCTCCACAAACCACTGGCAATAATCCCACCCACCCCCACTCATTCTGGTCTCATCTGTTATATTGGACCTCTGATAAGTGACCCCCCCCCCCCCGTATTTACATGTTACACTTTTCATTCCTCTGTTAATCAGACCTCAGATCAAATAGAAGCTTCGATGTCTGATGTGTCAGGTTTTGATTGACAGGTCTGGATGACAGCTTGCTCACACTTTAGGAGATTTGATTTATTTAGTAAAACACATTTTTCTCTGACAAACAGCTTGGCGTTGATTAATTGTGATGAACAGACACTGCTAAAATGAATGTAAATTGCCTTTGTTTTGCAATTCTTCATGAATTTTTCTGACGTACCAAGTCTGTTAACTCACCTCTGAACCCTCGGGCTCCTGTACATGTGGTTACCTCCAAACAGCTAACATGGTGATGGCAAGATTTCATGATTTTTACTTGAAAATGTCTATTACAAAAAATCAATAAAAAATGCCACAGTTCCTCTGCCCAGTAATGAGTTAAGTACTGTAGCCTGAACCATATATATATCATCATTTTCTTCTTCTTCTTGAATGAATTGTGCTCGTTTTCCTGCCCCTTTGTTTTTCCTCCATTTACTGAGCGATTTACTGTGTGCAAATGGAGATAAACTGTGTATTTGACAGAAGTTTGCAGGATTAGAATGGCCTACTCTGCCTTTAATTTGCATATAAACATTGTAAATGATACAGAAATGGCTTTTTAAAGGGAAAATGATAATGGAGTCAGAATGACCCTAATTACCTGTAGGTCTACCTGCTTTATCAACAGGTAATAAACTACTTCCTCCTCTCTTTCTTTTTCTCTGTTGTTTCCCCTCGTACTCAGACTACATTATTTCATTTATAATGTACATACAGAGGGCGCCAAAAGGCCTCAGAGTACTGTTCATGTGAGAGCTTTAAAAGAGACCATTCGTTGTATATATCAGATGTTGTATGTATTTATTGTTTATTTCCAGATGAGGAGGATGATGCTTCACCAGCCAATGGAGGTCACAGATTACCAAGGAGCCTCGGTGAGATAACCTTAGACTTAGACTTTACTTTATTGTCATTGCAACTTTCAGCAATTAAAAAAGTGTCACCCAGTCAGTGCATAGTAAAAACAACAGATAAAAACAATAAATACAATAAAGAACAGCCACAGTCATTCACTCTGTTATTCTGACAATGCACAATCCTTGTCATTATGTCTGTGTTGTGTTAGAAATGTTTGTTTTTATGGCATTGAGGGTGGTTATTGCTGTTAAGACACAGAACAACATGTATCCAAACAAACAAACTAAGAACAAACTGAGCCACTGTAACTGTGTGCGCTGTCATCATGCATTCATGCCGCCATCTAGCTATCATTCTCTATTGCGATATGTTTTTCAGGGTTATTAAAAACTGATCAAATTTAATGGGCATTAAAACCATTACATTTGATCAAAAGGTATTATTTTTTTTAAAATGAGGTATGAGTTTTTTTCCCTTCTGGACAATGGCATGTTCTATTTTGATTACCGGTAAATAAAAAAATCTTACTTTAAAGTTTGTATACGTTTGTCGCTCATAGCTAGATTTAAAACGATTATCTGTTATAGAGCCGTATAAAGATCTTTATATGAAAATCTGAAGGTAGTAAAAAAAAAGGTATTAAATGGTAGTAAATTTAACTTAAAGATTGGTATCCTGTTATTCTACACCATGTACTCCTCATTTGTACCAGCTGAGGTCAAATGAAGAATTTGTCATTTTGATGCAGATGTACTTTTCAAATGTCTTTACTTTGTCATTCTATCTTCATCTTGACATGATCTTTTTCTGCTGGTGGTTTGTTACTCATCTGTGAACCATTATAAGCATGTTCTTTGGAAAGCTGACATCCAATAAAACAATTTGTGATGATAAATGAATAACGCTCAAATGAATAGGTTAACAGAGGGTTGGAGAAGGTTCCAGATTTTCCTCCTGAATGAAAATGTGCTCCATCCTCATTAGCAGAACACTAAAGATGGCATTTTCAGTGACATAGCAAATTGTTCTCATTAACCTCTTTTTGCTGTCATGATAAAGTGAATGTCTGAATTATTAATGACATAATATATAAATTTTCAGCAGCGCTGGTTCCTTTATTAATCAACATATCAACTATACAGAATGTTCTACACGCTACTAAAAAAACAAAGCTGTTTGAACATTTGTATTCATCTGAAATACTGCCTTTGCCGCAGACAGATACACATTGTGATTCTAATGTAAGGCAGTGGTACAGTAGGTAGCATGACAGTGGAAAATTTGGCCTCTGAGAGCAAAGCACCTGTTAGCGCTACCCCATAAAAATATTTATCTAAGATAAGCAACTGATTGAGTAAACCAAATGGAATAAAACTACTTGAACTAATCATATTTACCAAACGCTATTCTCCTAGCAACTGAGAATGGTTTAGACTTCTGTAGTTACCATAATGATAATGGCTGATACCAGGTGGATTTGGATGGTTATTGTATTATATCCAGGTATAGTGTGGCCCTTTTGAATATTGTCTCTGGGGAGAGAGCTGGACAGACAGACAGATAGATAGATAGATAGATAGATAGATAGATAGATAGATAGATAGATAGATAGATAGATAGATAGATAGATAGATAGATAGATAGATAGATAGATAGATAGATAGATAGATAGGTAGATAGATAGATAGATAGATAGATAGATAGATAGATAGATAGATAGATAGATAGATAGATAGATAGATAGATAGATAGATAGATAGATAGATAGATAGATAGATAGATAGATAGATAGATAGATAGATAGACAGACAGACAGACAGACAGACAGACAGACAGACAGACAGACAGACAGACAGACAGACAGACAGACAGACAGACAGACAGACAGACAGACAGACAGACAGACAGACAGACAGACAGACAGACAGACAGACAGATAGATAGATAGACAGACAGACAGACAGACAGACAGACAGACAGACAGACAGACAGACAGACAGACAGACAGACAGACAGACAGACAGACAGACAGACAGACAGACAGACAGACAGACAGACAGACAGACAGACAGACAGACAGATAGATAGATAGATAGATAGATAGATAGATAGATAGATAGATAGATAGATAGATAGATAGATAGATAGATAGATAGATAGGATGGTGAAATTCAAAGGGCAGTCACACACCGATATATAACAAATAAACAAACAATACAAATAAAGTGCTCATATCCTTTCCATTTAATTAGTCTAATTCATTCAGGCAGATTCTCTTGTCTTTTTCTTATTGGAGGAACACATATTGCACACAGATAAGGAACCTGTTGCTGTTCACAGTTAAATATGGCAGAAAAAGATTTTTCAAAATACCATATGTTGTGAATATTCTGAAGTGTACTCATATTTGTATCTCATTGGTCAGATGCCCAACCAGCTCAGCAAGCTCTATGTAAAGTTCGGACTGAGGTGGTCGAGGTCACGAGGGCCATGTTGGACCGTAGCAATGCCAACTTCCTGCTATGGCCGCCCTGTGTTGAGGTCCAACGCTGCTCTGGCTGCTGCAACACTAAGAGCCTGCAGTGCGTCCCAGTCGTAACACATACTAGATACTTGCAAGTGAGTAACTCTACTCAAACATAATCATATTCTACCATTTTCTCTCTATACTCATGTTCTTTTCTTTCCTGTTTCTCCAGGTTATGAAGATCGAGTACATCAACAAAAGACCCACATATGCCAAAGCGGTGGTGTCCGTCATCGATCATGTAGAGTGTCGATGTCAGACTGCGCCACGTCTCCCTACATTGAGGAAGAAATCATCTCGCAGACAGCACAGTCACAGTAAAGACCAGCATCGAAACCAGACACTCAGCCAAGGCCACGGCCAGGTACAGTTCACCAATTCAGTTGGACTCATTCAATGACAATAAAATGTCTGACCAACACAACAAATGGAAGAAAACCCAGGGTTTGTGAGGGTCATTAAATAGATTTTGTGAAGATTAAGGCCTTAAATTACATTAAAATTAATAAAATGTGATATCTAGACACATTGAAAAAATAAATATACTTGATGGATGAAACTATTCTTATTCTCCATTTATTTTAATTCTATAAACATTTAATAATTTTGATGGGAGGTATAGTGTGATCATTGACAAGTGGAACCCTTTAATTTGCAATTGTTTATGACTGATACAAGAAGTCACAACACCAGATGCTTGGACCATAATGTGCTGTGAGCTTGTTCATGCCATGCTAAAATAGTAGAGGGAATATTTAGCAAATGTCGAAAGAAATTGGACAATGCAAGTTTCAGCAGAAGTGATGGGAGGAGGAACTATTCAGCGCCTAGCTAAAGCCTATCCTAAGACTATATTTAAAACTTTATCTGTAGTTGGACATGGGCATTAAATCTGTTTAAAGTGGCATTAAAAAGTATTTGCTGATACCTGTAGAAACCCTGAAAACAAAAACAAACTGGGAACTGAGAGAGCGTCCAACAGTGAGCTTGTAGTAATCAAGGCAGCATTTGAGCCTGCTGCTGTTCTTCATCATCTTGGTTAATGTATTTCTACTGTGGAGCCAGGAATAGAGTCAAACATTGAGTTGTGGGAGTGCTTTTGTGTCTCAGTGCAACTAGATTTTCATCATAGCCACTTTAATGAGAAAATATTTGTCTTACCAAAGGTGTATTTTAAACTGGTTCAACATTCAGATTTTTTGAGTGAAATCAAATATTAAAATCATAACTTCAGCACATAAATCTAACCTGTAACCAGCAATACAATGTTTGTACTTACAGGAACACTATAATTCGAGTCCTTGAAACAGATGCCATGGATGAAGTGAAGTGAAGTGTAGTGTCTCAACACAAAAGACTGTTATTATTTTGTGTTCTAGTAATTATCCGCTACTGTTGATATGTTGTTTCAAGTGCATTATATGCAGTACATATAAATGTTAGACTGAAACTGAGCTACTTTTCATTTCATTTTATCCTCAAGGTCAAGCTCCACTCCAAAGATGAGCTTCATCACTGGGACGAGCTGAAGCAGAACCAGAGGTCCCATTTGGAGGATCTGCTGGAGCAGCACTGGAGCCCCAGAGGAGACACCTTCACTCAGCTCGGAGACGAGTACAGTCTCATAGGGGAGGATGCATCTCAAACTGAAGACGCTCTCTTCTACGCTCCACACTGGCCACAAAACTCCACTAGACCTCTAGGGACTAGAGACCAAACGGAGAGTCAGGGGAGTGTAGAAAGGAGGAATGGGAGGATCTCAGATAACAACAAGACTGTAAACTCAGCAGATAATGTCACTGCTGAGGTAAAGAACAGACTAGTTGAAGGAGGCGATGGACTGTTGCTTAACAGTACTGAAGGAAAAGTTCAAGTAGATGAGAGACAGCTGGATATTCCAAGCTCCAAAACAGAGAATGGAGCCCAGACACAAAGCCCATTATGGCAAGAAGACAAATCCAAAATGTCAAAGAGCCACAGCAGTGGTTTCTCTCAGTTTGTTACTCCAAATCCTCAAGCCGAGATCGGTCCAACTGAGGCGGCTGGTGAGAGATCCAGGAGGAGATTCCGTCCGACCAAAGAGCCAAATCCAGAGCCTCGGGAGCTAACCAGACAGAGAGACAATGAGACTCCAGAGAAGGAGAGGATATTACAGATGGAGGAGGAAAAACTGGAGGAGGAGAGGAAAGAGCTTTTACTTCTGCATAAAAGGCTGGACCAAGAGAAGGAGTTCCTGAGACAGCAGCAAATGAAACAAGAAGAGGAGGAAAGGCACAGGCAAAAGGAAGCAAATAATCACCAACACAATAAACATCACCATCATTGGCAAACCACAACTCAGAAGCCAGGTAACACATGATGAGAGGAGCTGGAGGTTTGACATTAGCTCCTTAACGCTTTTTAATCCTAACTACAAATGTACTTAGAGAGCACAGACCTCCACCAAGGCAGATCACCCCCCACCCCCCCAAATGACCGAAATGACTGATAGGTTTCACTTTTAGTTCTGTGACTGGCACTGTCCGCCCCAACCTACCAAATGAAAGATGTGTGTGCCCCTCCTGTGCCAGTATCAGAATCAGTCAGACAAACCCTGGTGAAAACATAAGAGGCAATAACAAAATAAGATAAGATAAGATAAGATAAGATACGATATGATACGATGCGATGCGATGCGATGCGATACGATACGATACGATACGATACAATACGATACGATACGATACGTTAGGATGCGATACGATACGATACGATACGATACGATGCGATGCGATGCGATGCGATGCGATACAATAGGATAGGATACGATGCGATACGATACGATGAGATGCGATACAATACGATAAGATTGTTTACCCCACCATGAGGAATTTTCAAAGTCAAAAACTTAAATAAGAAAGTGCAGAGACAGGTAAAACCATAAACAGGTGAAAGCTAAAATATAAAGAGATCATAGCAGGTCTTATAGATTGTCGTGTAAGAGGAACAGAAAAGCGGCCCGACGACAAGGATTTCCACAACATAAATAATAAGTAGACAGGTTTATATTGTGGGTTTAGGTGATGACAGCACTTATTAACTTAGAGAAGAAGTCAAACAACAGTAGCACACAAACATTCACACTGTTATTTATAATAACATTGCGCTTTTTTGGCCACTTGAAGCGCTTCACATTACAGACCCATTATTCATTCAATCTCACATGCACCCTCTGGTGGTGGTAAACTACATATGTAGCCACAGATGCCCTGGGGCAGACTGACAGAAACGTGGCAGCCATTTTGTGCCTACGGTCCCTCTTACCACCACTAAACATTCATACACCAGTGTGAATGGCACTGGAGGCAAGGAGGGTGAAGTGTCTTGCCCAAGGACACAACGGATCGACTTGAACAAAGCGGGATTCGAACCACCAACCCTTCAGTTACTAGATGACTCACTCTACCAAATGGGGAGCCATGGCCGCCCCATTTATTTAAACAATTCATCTCCTATAATTTTATACTAATGTATGAACCATCATCTTTGCAGATACAATATCTACGTCGACCACACAACAGCCATCAGCTCCAGCAGGTCCCAGACCACCTGCTCATTCAAAACCAACAAAAAGGAGGATGAGGAAAAATCGCAAACGGATCAGCAAGGCAGCTATGAGAGCAATGCTAATGTAGAGCTAAAGTAAAGCCGGGTGAGCTACTTTACATTATATGAGGGCAAATTAATCCTTAAACTTTCTGTTATTTCTAATGTTTACTTTCTATTCATGCTTCTTGTTTCTCTATCTCCTCAGGCACAAACAAAGGTGATCTTGGTGTATTTTGTGGATAATCCAGAGGTGAAGCAGCAACTCCCTTCCAATAAGTATTTATTCACCTGTCAGTAACCTGCTTATCCTGTGAGATCTCCTCAGTAACACTACTAATGACTGTCTGGTGATCCTGTAACTACGCATGGATGGAGAAGAAGGAATGAAGGGATTTTTAAGAAGCAGTGGACCTTTTCAAGAAAACATTGTCTTTAAGGCAGTGGCTGGTGGGAAGTAACAAGCGGCACCTGAAGACCGACGATCCGGGTGTGACAAGTACCTGTGGCAGACTGAAACTGCATAGCTGTAGAACTGTGGGAAAAATAGTGCAATCTCAACGCTCTCCTTGGAACCTTGTTTTGATATCAAAAGAGAGAAACTGCACTCGACGTCTTTCCAGGATTTTAAAGTTATTTGCTGAATGACTTTGTGCTAACCACAGTCAGAGACTCATCAGGACTACGTGCATTTGGTGGAAACACAGACAAAAACTGTCACGTCACCGAAGAATCTGTTGTTTTATCGTAATTGGATAATCTGAGACATTCATCGACAGACTGCAAAAATGTGGACTGAACTGAGCAGTATTTCCACTTGTAATCATTCTAACATGTTTCTGGTTCAGTGTTGACTATGATAGGATGATAACATGTACATCTACCAAACTGAGGCCTGATATCATTTATTAGTTCATTAAACCACACGGTCTCACTTTAACCATATTTAATTGTATTTAACTCATTGCAAACACTGGAATTACAAACCATGTTATTGGACAACAAAAACATCAAATGTTTTTCTGTTTCAAAATCCAGGTGTTCAAAAAAAAAAAAGAAAAAGGTGCTCTCTAAATACTCAGTAGCATTACACCTGTGACCTGACTGTGTGGTATGTCTTTATTTATTTATCCTTTATCATTACTGTGGATTAACTTTCTACACAAATACTGCAAATAGGATGTGGTTCATATTTGGAGAAATGCTTCAACCTGGTATGACGGCTGGATGGTTCACAAAGGAAATGGACCAGGAAACTTTAAGACAACTCCTGTGACCGCTCAATATAATGCAGTGTTTGGTTTCTGTGTCAAAATGTGTGTATGTGTATTAGTGTATGCCGGAGTGTGGTGTAGTGTACATGGATTGTGCCGATGCCTACACTTTCTGTCAAGATGCATACTTTATCTGTTTCTCTCTTTGCTTAGAGAGCTGTCTCTCCTCTGGTGATTCATCTTTGGAAAAACAACCACATTCCTCTCAGACTCTGGGAAAGCAATACCTTTGTTCAGTGTATTTTATTCCTCTACTGTCCCCACTGTATTTGTGTTATTACTCTGACAGATATTGTTTCTGACATTTCATTTAACAGAGAACAAACCAAAAAAAACAAACAAACCCCAAAACAAACAAAACAACATGTCATCCACCAATTGTTTTATCTCTTACCATTAATTCAGTTAGTTTGAACATATAGAAATACAATACACTGGTGATGCTGTGTCAATAATGCATAATTAGCTGTCAACATCTTAAGTTATTGAAAAACGTGTACATTCTTCATGCTAACGTAGAACTGTTAACTGATTTGTCTGTTTTATTATAATGAAAAAAAAAGAAATGTTTGTGATAACATTGCCACCTAATGCTATTTTCATATGGTATAAGAAGCTAATGTGCTTGAACGGACCCTGCCTTGTGTTTTTATTCTTTTTTCAGTGTCAGTTTTTCCAGCTCTATCTGTTAAAATACTTTCCAAATACAATGAAATTTAGTTGATTTAAAACGTCTTACCAGCCCCATGTCTCATTTCTGTGACGTAGGTGACGTTATTTTAATAACATCTATATATACAGCTCCCACATGAATGCACCTCCACTTGTCGTACATCAAATGAAAGGGAACAAACACATTTTTTCTAAATACATATATACCATTCGGAAGTGCAACACCACATAAACAAAAAGTTTCTGGCCAGAATGGACAGATATGACAAATTTGGTTTTTGAAGGCTGTCATCTGCCTATAACTTAGTTTCAAGTTTTATTTGTTAGATGTTGATTGTACATGTACATTGGCAGTGAAATGAAAGTGACGTTGGCAGATGTGCAAAGAATACAAATATAAATATTATATAATAAAGTTAAAAATACTATAGGTAAAAAGAAAAAGTAAGAATAACATAGAGGTAATAAATAAACTTCCTTTAAACTGTACAGGTAAGTAAGGTAAAAAAAAAAAAAAAAGTCACATTTATAATCAGTGGTGACAATGAGCTGCTGAACACCAGGAGATATGACAATGGGCCAGCATTACAATTGACCATGGTCATATTGTATGAATTATTTTTATATTTATTTTTGCTAAAATATGTGTATTGGAAGCTTTCAACAGTTATTCATTATTTCCTCAAATTTTCAAATGAAATGGAAAAATTGATGAATTCCCAAATTTCCCCTCTGAAAAACACATAAAGGTAACCATAGAAAAAAGGCTCTAAAACTGGCGTGTTTATAAATAAAGGTCCCAATTTTGAATTGAAAAGTGCCAAGACATAGGTCTGTTGGTAAATGGTGTGTTTCAGTCCATATGTATCAAATGCAGCTTTATACACCCTGGTTTTCACAAAAAAACAAACAAAAAAAACAAACAATATAAGGCGGAAAAATCTAAAAATCTAAATGTATGTGTGTTTCTAAGTCTACAGTTTTTCTTTTACCTGTTAAATAAACAGCAAAAGTGAGTATTATAGTCCAAACTACAGGGTGTTACCTTTATAAAGACTCCATTCTTTTATCTGTATTGCAAACAGTTAATGAACAGTTGTTTAATTTAAAGAGGTATTCATGAGGTGTTTTAAGCAAAAAGTGGTTAAAGAAGCTGCTCAGTTCCATATGAAAAATTAAACAATACCAGCTTTAAGAAACAGGGAGGTTTTTACAACTCTAATTTACATGTGATTTCAGAATTGGAGACATAAGTTGTGCAGATTGTCCCTTGTATGAGCCATTACTAAACATTCACACAGACAAGTTACAAGGATAAAGTCCTGACAGATTAGATTTTATGACTTCCCTGCTGACAATATGAGTCTAGGTGGACTTTTTTTTTTTTTTTAAACCATTTGGCCTGATGCACCACCAGACCTGTTCAGTCTGACATGAGCGAGAAAAAAGACCCAGTGGGGGGTTCACATACTGTAGATGAACTCTGGCAAGCATTGTCCTTGTGGTTTGTTTTTCACATTTACCCACTTGACTCTTGGCTGCAAAAACTCCACAACTCAGCAACCAGCTGCATACTTACGTCTGCTAATTATCGAGTCAAGAAGTCATCTGCTCTCATTGTTTAACTGGAATCATATGAGGAATGGCTTTTAAGTCAAATAAATTATATAATATTATGGATTTCGTCCTTTTTTTTTTTTACCATCAAGAGGTGTACTTGTATATGATTTAATCTTATATTCTTATAATTGACTATAAGATATTGTTTAAATCTTAATAAATCTTTGGATCCTGTGTTAATATATCCCTGGTGTGACACTCAGTTCACATCTGTATTTCATTCTTGATGTATATGTGACTCTTTAGACCTGATTTGTGTATTCAGGTACTTACTCAGCACTTGCCGTTGCCCAACTGTCAATCTCACACAGATGTATGATTTCTAAACAACACACCATCTCCAAATTCAGCATCGAGGTGGGATGCCTGTTTTCCACGGGTGTCCGAGCAGCTCCCCACCCCCCGTGGACTTCAAACAGGGGCACACGGAGGCTTGTTGACTGTGACACACACACACACACACACACACATACAGGCAGGCTGATGCTCATTCAAACACACACACAGGGATCACCCACCATGACAGAGTGGGAGTGTCTTCAGAGTGGGACCAGAGACTGTGACTAAACACCAAACCAAGGAACAACCAGTGGAAAAATATAATGACCCTTCCTGACAAAAAGCTGAACAATTAAATATAGATTAGAACAAACCATGATCCGTGCATTATTACAATTCTCCTGGTAGTTTGATCATTGAACTCGTGCTACAGGAAACAAAGCAGAGGTGGAGCTGTGGAATTAAACTCCTCAGTGTTTAAAGACGATCAAAACAAATGCTCATTTATGTTTGCCATGGGTCACAAATGTCAAAGTATGAGGGGTTAAGATGTGCTTTAGGTTTATTCCACACAGTAGAGTTGAAGAATGTGGTGGATATAGGAGGAAATGTGTGTCATGTCGTCTAATGTGAAATCAGATCTTTTCTTCCCCTTCATTTTCAAAAATGTTTTGTATATCTTTATATTCTGACCTAAGTGTGTGTGTGTGTGTGTGTGTGTGTGTGTGTGTGTGTGTGTGTGTGTGTGTGTGTGTGTGTGAACTGCTGTTGACTGAATTTCCTCACTTGCCCTGTTTACATGAGAGTTTTATTCCTGTTTATTTCAGAGTAAAGGTTAATTCTGCTTTAAGATGACCATGTAAACACCTTATTTCAGTTGGAAATGATCTGAATTAAACTTAATTCTGAATAAAGTCACTGGTTTCTTCTGAATTTTTTCTTTCAGAACTAGATAATTCCTCTGCCATGTACACAGTTCATTCCTCTTGAACATTATTCCTGTCATTCTGCACATGCTCCTGGTCTTGTCTTGATGACGCACATATTCCGTGCTACCAGCATTAGTTTGTTGATTCTTATGGTTGATTCAGTTGACCTGCCGCTTCGTAATTTTTACAAAAATAATTGCAAAAATCACATGTAGTATCTGGTCTAACATGTTGATAGTTGAAACGAATGCAAAACAGGAAGTGGACGCAATCTTTTCCTTCCGGTAGACATACAGATGTTAAGGTACCATTCTGTCCAATCAGAACCCTCTATACCTCCAGCTCTTAAAGACCAATTAACTAGAGCAGAATACACCCGTTTCCGTGGAAACCTTTATTCAGAATTAACATGTTCATGTAAATATGAAGGAAATAGCTTTGATTCTGAATTATTTTATTCCAAATAAATAATTCAGAATTTAAAAAAAAACATTATGTAAATGTAGCTATTGTGGAATAAATAAAGGTGAATATAATCTAACCTTATCACGTGTCTACTGTGTGTGTCTATCTATCTATCTATCTATCTATCTATCTATCTATCTATCTATCTATCTATCTATCTATCTATCTATCTATCTATCTATCTATCTATCTATCTATCTATAGATATCAAGGATGCCTATATGTATTTTTTCAGCTTTTACCTTCTTGGTATGTCAAATTAGGTTTTTTATGAATGTATTTGTACATGTGAAAATGATAAATGAGATGAAATGATCCAAAGGACTTGATTTTTTCATATATTACGTTGACAGGAAGTTAAACCATAGACTATTTTTTCAAATATGCAAATGAATCCATGTTTTCTTCCGTTTTTCATGTATATGTTTCTATATTTTTTGGGTGTGATTGTTTTTTTTTTGTGTGTGTTTATTCGTAAATTGAACTGAACCAAACATTAAAAAATAAATAATTCCTTTTTTCCTCACTTGCAGTCATGTTAGTTTAGTGTTTTGTTTTTCCTGTTGTCCTGGATGTGGTCTGTCTGTCTGTCATCCAACAACACATCCGTCTGCTTGTCTCTCGGTAAACCCGTCCATCTGTCGTCCTGTTTATCTCTGCCTCTCGTCCAACACCACACCCACCTGCTCATCAGCCGGTACCCCTCCTGCCTATTATTTTTGACTTTATTAATAAAACACTTCACTATCATCCTGTTTTCCTTGTGTGGACATTTGGGTCTGAACGTCCAGTGTTACATTAGGATGAAGAACATGAACATGAGTTAATGGTTAAAGGGATTATCCAAAGTAAAATATTTTTAGCTCAATTTTTAGATGATTGGGAGTACATACATATACACATACATATATACATATACAATATGCGCTATTTTTAGACGTCTTCTAAACTTATAAACAACATCACACCTACATGGTAGTAAGGAGAGGGTCCCTAAAAGCAAATGGATCTGTTCCATGGTCTTCATGTCGTTGGATATTGTGTCCAGAGTTACTTATCTCAAGCTAGTACCTTTCCAGATGCAGGTGCTGTGTTTAGGAGGAAGAGCAACATAGTTAATTGCCGCGTGCAGAAATATACACTCTGGAAATTCACAATTTTGTTGCATTCTGTTAAAGACATAGTCCAGTATTTCATTACAAATTGAAATAAAGTTGTACACTGTAAACCAGAATGTTCAGAATAATTAAATGTATTAAGTTGTGAATACTCAATGTTTCAGAAATAGTACTACTAACTCAAATGTATTCAGTTACTGTAACATGTTTTTCTTTTTAAGTACTTCCAACTAATATTTTTTTTATTAAGGGGAACTATTGTGGATATAAGTGAACATAACTTAAAAACATAGATGTGGTTCAACTGAGTGGAATTAAATCATTAAATATTGATAATGATATTGTACTGTTATTTCTATTGTTTCAAATAAGGATGATTGAAAAAAAAAAAAAACTTAACTGATGTAGTAGATGATGAAATATAATTTCAGATCACTGCAAATAACCACCAATATCTATCACACCAAAAAAATTACAATCACAAAACAGCAATTTTATTCAGGGGCGGCTGTGGTTCAGTTGGTAGAGCGGGTCGTCCAATGACTGAAGGGTCAGAGGTTCTGTCTGTCCACATGTCCAAGTGTCCTTGGACAAAAACACTGAACCCTGACTTAGTCTCCCAGTAGGACTGACAGAACCTTAGAAAACTAAGTTAATAAGTAATGTTTTAATTTAACTATACTTTAATAAACATCTACATTTTAAGTTCTGGAAAATTTTTTAAGTTTCAACAACTTAAAATAATTGAGGCAATCGATTGCCTTAACATTTTTTAAGTTCTACTAACTTATTCAGGTTTACAGTGTATGCAACAGCAAAGCTTAGCCTACTAACAGGTTGTTGTTTTTAAAAAAGAATGCAACAAAATTATGAATTTCCAGAGCGTCTAACTCTGCACTGTTGTATTCTGACAAATATCAAACACACAACACATCATAAGTACAAATGGAGTCATTTTAGAGGTTGCAAATATTTATTTCATGCTCAACTACAACCAAAGACACATGTATATTCCAAATATACACAGATTACTTTCCTGTGAATACGTTTAATTTTGTCACAAAAATCACTCCATAGAAAAAACATGCTTATTGTTTTATTAAGATTATTTTAGGTGTCAATTTAACAACTTTTTGCTGCTACAGTCTTTCTTTTTTTACAGTGTGTGATTTCAACTTTATTCTGCTGCTTGAAATCACATTGATTTCTGATTAAATATAGGTTCTAATAACAAATATTATCTCTAACTGTGTCATCCCAAATTCTTCTGAAAGTGTCATGTAACCGTATTTGACTTTGGTCTGGACTCCCCTGATGAACAGTAAGTGAGGAAACAGGAGGCCTTTGAACAGGAGGTTACACAAGCATCCGTGTGGCGCCACGCACTCCCTACACCTTCCAGCACTTTTATTTTCCTGTTTTTATGTACGACAAAGGGGACAGGGACATGCTGTACACAGACGGCCACCCTTCATCAGGCCTATTCGTCAGCGCTTACCTTTGTCCTGGATTTGTACCTTTTATGTCTCTTCACTGATGAGTATCGTTCCAGTGTGTCATTCATTCATTCATTCATTCATTCATTCATTCATTTACCCACTCACGTACTCACTCTGTCTGTACTCACCACTTCAGGGAACAATAGTTGTGTGATTGTGTTTAAGGAATGTGACTATTTCAGGGCCTGAACATCTGCAAAAGAAAAAAAAAAAAAAAGAAAAACTGGAAAAAGTCATAAAATCACTTTCCTCTCACCTTCAAAATGTAACATCCAAGGCCGAGTTGATGCTAATGACTTTTTTTTTTTTTTTTTTTTTTTTTTAGGTGGGGTGGGGGTGGGGGGGCTTGCCACTGTCATACTAACTGTGTCAAACTGCTCCTCGTCCTCATTAGACAGGAAGTTGTACCTTGCGATGGGTTGAAAACACGGGAAGTTGATATCAGCGTGCTTGGAATTCCAGCATTGTGTTTCTCTCATGCATCTTTCATGCACAGTGTTTTATAGTGACACACACACACACACACACACACACACACATACACACACACACACTGGTTATCATGTGTCATGAGGAACAAAATTTGTAATCATCACTTGTTGGTAAAATATTTTTTTTCCGCAAAATAAATAAGAAACGTAAGAAAAAAATCAATTCAATAATAAAAAAATAAATGAAATATTCTTTTTTAAATTCCTTTACTTTGTCTTTTTTTTTTTTTTAAATGTAAACACATCTTCAAAACTGTAAAAATACATGTTTGCCTTTGCACCTGTTTCCACATCCTTTATGGGGAAAAAAACAAGTTAATGTGTTTATAGGGGACATTGTTTGCATATATTTGTGTCTTTCACATAGATTTATATTTTACTAGTGGGAACCTACATTTATATTTAACTCTTGTGGGGACCTGAATTTTGGTCCCAATGGTTTAACTGTATAAATAGATCAATGTCCCCATAAAGATAGCAATACACAGGCACACACGCACATACACACACACGCACACACACACACACACGCACACACACACACACACACACACACACACACACACACACACACACACACACACACACACACACACACACACACAATGTATATCCTGCAGACTCACACTCACTGAGAGTCAGTCTAGACAGACGTACAAATAAACAACTTATACAACTGTGTGATTTTGTGTGTGTGTGTGTGTGTGTGTGTGTGTGTGTGTGTGTGTGTGTGTGTGTGTGTGTGGTCAAAACAATGCAGCTTCAAATCGGATTCACCTGTTAATAAATCCTGATACATGCTAGTTTGACCAAGGTTTTTAAAAGGTGTTAAAGTTTTGGGGAAAAACACACACACACACACACACGCACACACGCACACACATATTTACATGTATATATTAAGTACAAGATGATAAAATAGGAAGATAAATAGTTAGATTTATGATGCTGATGTCCATTTAGAATGTCCATGTAACACAGCAGTACCACAGTGTAACATACATAACATTTTGTCTATTTACATTCAGCAACACTTAGGTTACAACATTGGCAACATGGTCCCAATTCACACACCTTTGTGCAAACACACACACATGACCCCAGTGAACTTGGCTGTCTGCAGATTCACACATTCTCTATGTTATTTACATAATTCTGAGAGGACATTTGAGGAAACTATACAAAAGAATCCATGTCAACATAGTTCTGAAGGGTGCGTTAGTAAAACACCAGTTACGTTTCCTCTTCAGTACAAAACAACCTCTTGGCACAGGTGTAAATTTTTGTTATTCATTCTTTTTAAAAAAAAAAATATTTTCATTATTTATATATAAAAATAAATTCATTAAAAAGGTGTTAGATTTTGAATGTTCATAAACTGTTAAAATGTTGTATTGCAGAGTGAAGTATCCAGTTAATACAGTAGCCGATAAAGGTCAAACACATTACAGTGGCCCAAACAACTGCAAGTACAGAAACTCAAACAGTCTAAATGAGGTGCAACTGAAAAAATGCACCGCAAGAAACAACAAGTATTCAGAGAATGTCTAATCTTACCCCTATTTTGTGCTAATCTCAAGTTTCTATGACAACCCTTTCTAGAATTAGAGACAATTTTGTGTGATTTTGACCTTTGTGCTAAATACGACTTTGACCTTTGACCTTTACTCAAATGGATCATCGTATCTGATGCGCATTAGCTACATGTATATATGCCCATGTAATTTTGATATGATAACCTCACCTACATCCACGGTCTGTGGGGCTTTTCTTCCTAAATACTTGTTTATTAAATCTAACAAAACATTAGTCAACTCTTTTTTTGTCTTAATTCTTACTTTAGCATTTATTTAATAGACATATAAAATGCTACAACCTGTTTGACGACTATAAACTAAATAGATAGAAAATGTATGGACGGGCGCCATGTTGGATTCTGTTACTTTCGTCCTAATTCTGTCTATGACCCAGTGCCGTCAGATTATTACAACAGTGATTATTAATAGTCCTGGGTTTTCAGGGAAATCTGTTTTACCTCACTTTAACAACTTAACTAATCTGTTTTTTCAGTATTCATCTCAAATTGTGTATCCATCCATTCCATCCATTATCAACCACTTCATCCGGGGCTGGGTCGGGGGGGTAGCAGTGTAAGCAGGGAGGCCCAGACTTCCCTCTCAAATTGTGCAATTCTTTTTATTTTTTTGTGGCATTCATAGGTGGGGGCCCCAGGGATTTCCTGCTTGGAGCCCCCAGAGACCCTAGAAATGTCACTGTGTTCTGTACATGCTGCGTTTTCTGTAACTGAGACGCATTAGGCCAGTGGTTCTCAAATCCAGTCCTCATGGCCCAGTGTCCTGCATGTTTGAGATATCTCCCTTTACCATCTTTATCATTTTAATTTTCTTCTGTTTCTATTTTTGTGTAAAGCACCTTGAGTTATACAAATAAATTTGCCTTGCCTTTTCTTCTTCTTTTTTTTTCATCAAGAAAATAAAATAAAAATAATTTTAAAATAATAAAAAAAATAAATGAAAGAAAATTATTAATTAATAACATTAAAACATAAATAGAAAAATAAACTAAAAATAATTAAAAAAAATAAAACTTTTTAATAATCTAAAAATAAAAATAAATACATTCAACTAAATAATACAAATAATAAAACATGAAAATAAAGAACAAAAATGTTTAAATTACGAATAAAATGAATATAAAAATTAATTACATTCAAATAATAATAAAAAATAAACTTAACAAAAAATTTTAAATAAAGCAATTTAAAAATGTACCAAAAAATTAATTAAATAAAAAACTTAAATAAATTAAAAAAATCTCCCTCTTCCATCACATTTGGAAGCCATTAAATCATTAAGATGCTTCTAAAGATCTGATCAATGTGTGATAAGGAAACAGTTAAAAACATGCAGGACACTGAGCCATTTGAGAAGCGCTGCATTAGGCCTTTGCAGTGTGGCTCATGTAAAGTAAATGTGTGAGATTGAGAAGAAATAAAATAAAATAAAAATAAATAAATAGTTGTTTTGTGTGCAGTTCTGAGGTCCTTCTGCACCTGTTCATCTGTGGGGGGTCCTCAGTCTTAGCTCACTATTACCCCCAGTTGTTCCGGACAACAATATCACAGTAAAGCAAAAAAAAAAAAAAAAAAAAAAATAACATTCTTGCGAGGAAGACAAAACTGTTGAAATCCTGTCCATGTAATTCAGAGTGTCTTCTGTTCCATGTCTTATTGGGCTGTTCTGTCAGAGGGCTGCTGGGAGCTGGCAGTACCCTGAGGCCTGCGTGGTGCCCCCTTGTGGCCAGGACATGTAAGCTCCAGGGGTGATGGTGGGAGTGGGGGGTGGGAGGCAGGTAGTGGGGTCACTGAGCTGATGGGGGTCTGGTGCTGCTGAGTCTGGACGCTGCAGGGCCTGCTCGGTGTCGCTGTGAGTCCGCTGTGTGTCTGTGTTGCTGTGGGAAGTGAGATCCTGAGTGGATCTGGACACGCTGCGACTCGGGAGACACACATATCCCTCCCCGAAGACGCCCAGATTGAGTGGGATGGGGGACACAGAGGGCGAGGGGCCTTCTGCTTCAGTTTTCAGGTCAGAGGTGACATCTGCTGGTTTGTCATCGGACACTGGTGACTGGAAGATAAACACACGGCTGTTCACGAGCACGTTTAATGGTTTTAGACCAAGGGTTGACAAACTTATAATAGTTCAGGGGTCAGATTAAAACTGAATATGTTCTCTAGTGGGTCCAACATAATGATCCATTAATAGTAATTCAAAAATGTCTCTTATTTCATGTGTAAAAAGTAAAATTACATTAGGAAAATGAAACTAAACTGAATAAACTGAAATTTCTGAGGAAAAATAAGTGTAATTTCAATCATATCATGTTTCAGATTATCATTTACAAAACTTGCAAATGAAGAAAACATTTATTATCAGGCAGAATATTGTTAAAATTGTATTTATTTTATCTCAAGATGTTTAAAGATTTGTCATTATTTATGGATTATTATGTTATTATTTCACTTAAGATCACAACTGTCCAGAACTAGCCCCTGAACTAAATCCAGTTTGACCCCCTTGACAATTACAGTAATATCTTCACTGTAATTTTTGGGCCTGAACACTTTAGTAAACTCCTTCAGCCCCAAAACATCGGCAATTAGTAACTTCCATGGATGCAAACTTACAAAAATAGACAATAACTTATCCTAAAATGTAAAGTAATATATTTAACAATATGATGACTTTATCAATATAAAATCATATCTTTTTTTGTTATTATATAATTAATGTTGTATTATAGGATCAAGGTCAAATCAGTTAGACACCTCCTCATTTTTAGAACTCGTCATGATTTTGACAATATTTGACTTATTTTAAAAATGTCATTATTTTAGGAAAATTTTTCATATTTTGTTTGTCTATTTTATTTAGATATTTTTAGAAGTAATCAGATGCTAATTACTTTACTTTACATAACGTTAATGTGCTGTAGATTAGAAATTAATTGGTTTCTTTATTCTTTCAAAAACTCATTATTGAAAATGTTGCAGCCAGAGAAAAAAAACCTGGAAGAACTAGAAAAGCTCTCTGTCACCAAGCACCAAGCCCTTCTGCTGAAAGACCCCCCCCCCCCCCAACCCACTGATCACCACCAAATTATAATCAGTTGTTCATTGTGTCAGTATCAGAGATGTATAGTAACGAAGTACAACTACTTAAGTACTGTACTTAAGTAGTGAAATGCAGTATCTGTACTTTTTTGGAATATAATTTTTTTCGCCTACTTCCACTTCTACTGCACTACTTTTTTTCCCCGATTTTTATGTGCCGAATCGTTACTCGTTACTCTTATTAAAATAATTCAGAAGCATACCATACCCATAGTATATCAATGCCAGAGTGATAAATGTCTCTGTCACCTGGTTTGATGATGGTGTCTCATCATTGGACGAGTCAGCGATCAAACACTACATAATAAGACTGCACGCTCTAATCCACCTTTTGGTAATGTTATATGTGTAGCTGCTACACCGTTTTTACACAAGAAATATTTGGTTTGTCACTTGGCCATATTGTTGGAATACTCTGGCCTTTGAAAGTTGTAGTTTTTTCATGAACACTTGTAAGTGAACTGGTATGTACTTGTACTACTGCTGCCTCAGGTGAAGTTGTACCTTTCATATTAAATATATAAATGTGTTCAAACTTGTGACTGTTTTCATTTAGTATAGGCCTACACAGTACTTTTAAATTTTACTTTTACTTTCAGTACTTAGGTAGTATTTTTTTCATTACTTCTACTTGTAATTTTACTTCCACTTTTACTTTCATTACTCGAGTAGAAATTTTTTTACATACTTCTACTTGCAATACTTAAGTACAATTTTCTTTGGATACTTTAGTACTTTCACTTGAGTATGATGCTTGAAGAACACTTCAACTTTTACTCAAGTCAGTTTTTTTGATGTAGTACTTGTACTTCTACTCCACTCCTCTAGTCCAGTACTTTATACATCTCTGGTCAGTATCAATACTTCCTGCAAATTTCAGCTCCGATGATTAGATTACTCCACCATTCCTTTGCGGTGTAATAATTTCCCACAGGTTTTATATATTCTATATATTTGTTCTGGTGCAGATTTCAAACCTCATACATGTAAAGTGTACCTGAACGCACCATGGAGGCCTTGCCTGTGAGTCAAAATCAGTAGACATATTTTTATTCTAGGACCCATTGTTTGTGACACATGTTGGGGTTAATAAGGACACTATTTATTTTCTACATGAACACATTTTCTTGGTGAAAGTTTAGTGACCTGTGTTTAGTGTATAGTGTGTGTGTGTGTGTGTGTGTGTGTGGCTGACCTGACAGAAGATGTAAGGCCCACTGAAGCTAACTGCAGATGTGTCAGGTACATTCTCACAGTTCCAGATGCCCTCGTCCAGCTCCAGATGTTCCTTCTCAGTGTTTGTCGTCAGACGCAATGAAACATCTGAGGAACTGTAGGAAGAATAAGGGGGTGGAGAGTGTGTTTTTACCATCAGCATCATGGGAAATATTTCCATTTTACAGTTTACACCCACTCATTACTCCTCACATCTGGAGATTTTAGTGTTAGGTATGAAGGTTATGTCCAAATTTTCACTGTTGTATTAAAATTAGGGCTGTCAAAATTAACACATTAACATGATTAATCTGATTAAACATTTTAAAGATTAAATGTATTAGGATGTTTCAAGTTGTTTTGTTGAAACTGTCAAAGGTCTTGAGTAAACATGTTTATTGTATTATTAATATTCATATTTTTGAACGTTTGGGATATTTTATAAAATTTTGGGGTGTTTTTAAAAGTATTTTAGAAGAGTTTTTAAATATGTTTTGAGTTTTTCATTGCTATTTTGTTTTTATTTTAGCAGATTTTAGCATGTTTTGTATATTTTCCTCTGAATTTTAATGTATTTTTGTGTATTTTGTGGGAACAAAAAAAGTCTGAGTACAAAAAAACCCCCAGACAAAGATCATGGTTACTTCAAATTAATCCAAAACAAACCTGTGATTAATCTGAAAAAAAAAACAAAAATGTGTAATCATTTGACAGCCTTAATTAAAATATTATTCATGCACCAAACAGAGAAATGTTCTAACAATTTTGACAGCTTTATACATTTATATTATCAGATATAATAACTATAAATCATCCATGTTGAGGCTGTACCATGTTGATATGTCGTCCATGTGCAAAACTTTACAGATCAAGGCGTTCTCACTCTGTATGAGGTTCTGGGTGATGGCAGACTAAAAAAAAAAACACATATGTATGTTTAGAATATGTATAAGTATTTCTTCATCAAGAACAAGAATTAATGTATTTTAGTCTCACCTTCATTTCAGACAAGATTTGACTTTTTTCAGGAGAAGGAACTGACTCCACCCAAACAACTGCCCTCCTGTTTATATATATATATATATATATATATAAAAAAAACAATGTATGAATCATGTTATGAATCACTGGATCATTGTTGTCAAAATTATTTTATATTACCGTATTTTCTGGACTATAAGCCACTACTTTTTTCATATGTTTTGAACCATGAGGCTATTCTGTGGATTTTTCTTCCACCACTAGGGGGCGCTCTAAATGGAATTACAATCAAAACAACTAAGAACAATCAATGCAAAGAAGAATACACTACTTTTTCTTTAGCAGATAGACAAATTACCTCAAATCCTCACCCCTTCGTTATGGAGAGAGATGTGACCAAGCATTTCTGAGGTTGTTCAACTCTGACACAGAAGAAGACGACGTCATAGGTTTCAGTCAAGATAATTAAAGTGATTTGTGATTTAAAACACAGGACAAATAAAGGTAAATACGATAAATACTGGTTATTTTCCTCTTGGGTCTGTTGTGTTTTAATCAATAAAGTTGCTGCCGTGTTCAGGTACAAACATGTAAATATATTTACAGTTTAAAATCCATCTGTACATGTAGTAAATATATAGATATCTCCATTTTATAATCTGGTGCGGCTTGTGTAGTCTGTTTTTATTATATTTTTTAAAAATACAGTGGATGCGGCTTATAGTCCAGAAAATACGGTAATGCTGTATCACCTCTTCACAATAAACCCTTACTTTTCACCAGCTTTTTTTTTTTTTTTTTTTTTTTTTTAAATAACACTCTGTTTAAGCCAATAAATGGATAAAAAATATATAAAACAAGGGTGGATAATAATGACATGATATAAAGTGAAGAAAATACCTCTTACAAGCTGGAATGGAACAATAGAGTGTGAGGAAGATTACAACCACAGACACACTGAGGATGATATAGATCCAACTGATGAAGGACCAAGATGCTTTAACAGAACAGAACAGAACAGAATATAGGTACAATGATGATGATGATGATGATGATGATGAGTATGCAAGACTGCAGTATGCATTTTTCTTTATGTTCATTACCTGCATGTGAGTTCCAGTTGTCAGGATCAGACCAGTCTGATGGCGTTCCTTTAAATGAATGGTCAGAGCAGAGGACAGTCCGCACCTTGACCTGGTGACGCTGGGATGGAGACAGAGACGCTCCTGGGATGGACACAGATGTAGACCCATGTGGAATGTTCAGGCATGTAGAAGATTCCTGCTTAAAAAAAAAAGACAAAAACAAACAAAAAATAAACAATAAAATAATATCCAGTATATCTGGTATTCATTCAATTTCTAATTGTTTTTATGAAGTTGCAAATAAAACGTGTATTTTTCTACATTATTTTAGTTTGAGTTGTTGTGATTATGATTATCTTCAGAGGAGTTGGACATGAGTAGTAAATAACTGTAAAAACACAAATAACATCTTGACTTAAACACACTATCTACACTGACACTGACACTTCTGAAACTACTAAATATATATATATATATATATATATATATATATATATATATATATATATATATATATATATATATATATATATATATATACTTTATTGATTAGATATTGTTGAAGACTGCATTGTTTTTGTTAGACATACTTAATATTGTGAATTGTATTAATTAATATGCACACCCCCATCTCACAAAAAAAATAAAAAATATGTATTAGATGTTACATATTTTCATTTTATAATAGAACATGTTTCACATTAACATTTTATATATTACATTTGTCAGGACGGGTGCATTATTGGATATGCCTTGGTATGGCTGCCTCCAGTTTGCGACTAATTTAATTGTCTTGTTGTGAATGCAAATGACAAATAAATGGCTTCTGAATATTTCGGACTGGATGTAATACTTAATTGTGATTATGCTCAATTTAAAACTTTTTGATTGGTTTGAGGTTGTACAGGATTGTGTGGCACTGTTATCCAAAACAATACTCCACTGAGGGATAATAAAGTTTATTGTGATTCTGATCAAACCTTCTAACAGAACACCACAGTTCAGTTCTAACCCTGTAAGTAACAACACAACAACATATTGATTTACATTTGTTTCTGGCTGTAATATACTTCTATTATAGACAACGGAAAATGTTAATCTTTTGTGATGAGAAAATGTATATTTTTTATATGAAAGCAATTTTAACAGAACAATAATAATAATAATAAAAAAAAAGTCGTACCTTATCTTGTGTCCTGTAATAGCAAACCTCATAACACAGTGTGAGATCTGAATGCATGTTTGGTGGCGTCCACTCCACCATCCAGTTGTGATTTTTCTCTTTCACTTTTACCTGCTTTGGTGGATAAGGATGAACTGCAAAAGAAAAATAATGATTCAAATTTGCTTTGAAAGTTCTTATATTATGTTATGTTATTTTATATGAAATGTGTAGAATAGAAAATTATATGTCCAAAATTAATGCTATTAATTAATTAATTAGCATTTCTGTTGACCATGACCACGTTGACAATGACATCTCAAATTATGTCCCTTTTTTTTGGGGGGGGGGGGGTTGTTGTTTCAATCCTAATTATTAATATTATGATTCCTATGCTTCTTTAATCCAATCCAGTTGTAGTACAAATGGAAGAACCATTATATTTGATCTTATTTTACACATACATATTGAGATGCAGTAAAACTATTCAGACACTAGATGGTGACAGTTTATTACATCACAGCTGCTCTTACTGTCTACACTGCTGCCTGCTGTTTCATCCCTCGATTGTGTGTTTTTCATTTGGCAGAACATGTTACATCACATCCAATAATTAATCTTCTCATAGTGCCCCCCCCCCCCCCCCCCCCCCCCCCGCCCCACCCCCCACCTCCAAACCCTGTATCTCATTTGTACCCACTGTGTTCCCTGGCTTTAATAGTCTTGGCGTTTCGTGTTGGTTGGAGTTCCAGCAGCAGATGTGCAGGGTTGTCAACAGTCAGTGAGCAGCTGTATTTTACTACAGCATCCCTCCTGCCAGAACTTACTTCTGGGTTCTCACAGCAACTTTCAGATCTGGAGGCAGAAGGATTCAAACAGTCAGTTACTTCAGTCTGATGTGAAACTATAGTGGGCCTATTTGAACTCAAAGCCTCATCCACAGATCAGTCATTGGCACATGGCAGCACTGTCACAGCAGACTTACTGTGCAGCCTGGTTTTGACGACAGAGCAGCTGGTAGGTAATGAACTGAACCAGCGCCCTGCTCACCTCCCAGCCACATCTCACCTTCTTCTCCCCATCAAGCACACAATGCAAACTGGGAATCTGCCCAGTGTCTAGGACAAGGAAGATACACAGACAAAAAGCTCATAACAACAGCTGCCAAGTGCCAGAGCAGCGACACAAACACACAGAAGGGAATGTGAGAAAATGAGATAAGGAGCAGGGCCTTCAGGAAGTTTCTAATGTGCAATGATATGATACGTTAATATAAAAAACCCAACATCATGGCCCATAAGTATCAAACATCCACTAGTGGGAAAAATCATCAGATAATGTATTTTCATCACAATATGTCTTTGTTTCATTACAATAAAAAATGATCAATTTAATTCAATTGTCTTATTTTGTACATTTTCCCCTAATACTATAGTGTATAACATCTATACTGTATAATTATATAGATAAGATAAGATACAATGGAAGAAGTCGAAGTCTTACCAAGTGTATTTTTCTCATTTCTAGTCAAAATATCTCATCATACTTAAAATAAGATATAGTCAACTAAAGAGTAATGTACTAGTGAGATATAGGAACTTATTTTAGACAATAGATGTGAAACATCTTATTTCAAGGAATCTTACCAAAATAATTTTCACTTGTTCCATGGGCAGAAAATGTTTATTTATTCCATAATATAAAATATTACCCTTTTGTACTTATTTTTAAAACTTTTTTCCAGTTTAAGATAATAAAACATAAGATAAAACAACATAAGAAAATCTTTCTTTTGTCCTACAACTGGGAAATATACAGTGTTACAGCAGCATAGGAACCATAATGTTAATCATTAAGATTAAAATAAGAAATATGTGAAAAAAGAAAAAAAAATACACAGGGAATCTCAAAAAAAAATTACACCGCTTTAGATGCCCATATAGGAGTGATTATATGGAGAAATTACACTTAATAGCATTAATTCAGTAATACATAATACTATACATAATTTCGACATATAAATCTAGTTTTGTTAACACACTCTTCCTGTAGAAACTGCAGCTATATTTGATTTAATTGTTAAAAAATCTTTTCAAATAAACAACTTGGTATTGTATTTTCACTTACAGTTTTTTAAATAGCTTTTTGGGTGTTCATTTTACAGTCATTTGTACAGTGTGTGTTTAACCTTTTCATAGATTAATTATGACAACCTTAGTCAAGATATTTTTATTGAGTGTTTCTATTCTTCTTTGGGTATTAAAAAAATGCAATCTTTTTTTAAGGAGTTACAAAAATGTCCGCAACATACATTGAATTTTTAAGCAAAGAAACATGTAAGGGGAGCTTAAGTCTCCGCCCCTTCCAGGAGGCTCATGGGGCCTCAGATCAGAAAATTAATGAATGGTATTCAATGGGAAATAAAATAATATCTGTTTTGTCATGTGCCCTGAATCACACACATGTTGTATCTCATAATAAATCACAATTATTGATGCGTGTTTCAACTGCTTCTGTTAACCAACGGCTGATTCATTTGTGAGTAAAACCCGTTAATAATTTGGACTACACCCCTGGTGCACATGTGACGTCACCACAGCTGAGCAGAGTGTGACGTCACATATGAGATGCATTATAGTCTCTTACTAATCCTCCATCAAAAACAGGTGGTCTGCCTATGACACATTAAATATTTCTTATTAATTGCTATCATATGTGAATTTCAGAGCACTTGTTTACTTGGAGAAAACCCACACAGACACAGGGAGAACATGTAAACTCCACACAGAAAGGTCTGGTGTGGGACGAGGTACGAGTGCTAACCACTGTACCACTGGGCCGCCCCAAATTAACAGAAGTGACAAACAAAATAAAATAAATGGCTCCTACACGCATAAATAATAATAATAATAATAATAATAATAATAATAATAATAATAATAATAATAATAATAATAATAATAATAATAATAATAATAATAATAATAATAATAATAAATTGTATTTATCAGCGCTTTTCAAAACTCTCAAGGCACAGAATAAAAATTGAATATAAACAGTTCTAAAAACAAAAACTACGTGGATAAAAACATGTGGCTGTGGCAGAAAATACACATAAATATACAAGAGCTGTAGAATAACTGTCCACTGTAGTGAACTGTACTGTATGGATGAAAGGGATAATAACAGGTGGAGAAAATTGCACAAAATTTGACATGTACTGTAGGTTGGCCTGGTGTGTGTGTGTGTGTGTGTGTGTGTGTGTGTGTAGTGCTTGTGTTTACCCTCCTCAGTGTGCCAGGTCACCGCTGGGCTCCAGTCGCTCCACTGGCCCACACTGACTCGACCCCTGACCCTGGCTTCGTACCTGTGACCAGGAGCAGCAGGTGCTTTTCTAGTTTTCTTCCTGGTATTTGTAACTTCTTCATTCTGCAGAGAAAACCAGCAGCGATACATGTGAGTCCAGTCTCTCCACATAGTTCTGTTTATGTCAGTGTGTTTTATTTACTGTTGGTCTCTGGTCATTTTCACACCACCAGGTTTCAGATGTCAGCTTTATACAAATGATGTCAGATAATATTTCCAGAGACGTTACTGCTTTTTGTGGTTTTGTTTTTGCATCTTAAAAAAAATGTCAGTTGCACCAGTGCTCAGGGAAATACCACTTTCACAAAAAAGGGTTCAGTATTTTGTCACAGTAATGCATGAGTGGGTCCAAAGTGAAGTTTCTTTAAAGCTTACAGTCCACGATTCCTGTCCTTTGGCTCTGTAGCTCAGCTGGTATGTGAGGTTATTGATCAGGGAGGAAGAGGAAGAGGAAGAGGAAGAGGAAGAGGAGGCTTTGTAGGGATTTGACCACATGACCAGTCGGCCTCCATCGTCTGCTTCGTATGAGGTGATGTTCACTGGTGGACGTGCTTTCACTGTGGAACACAAAACACAACAATTATCCAGTTGAAGTTTTGCCAGGAATAAATAGAATAATATGTGTACTTTTATGTCCATATAGTAAATCCTATCCTATTTTTTTTTAAACTTTGTTTATTAAACCAAATATATTTCAGATGTTTTCTCAATAATGTATTTTTTACCCTTTATTCACACACAAAAAAACCCTGAAATAAATATAAAAATAATGCAGTCTTCCCAAACCCAAACATAAATAACAAACAAAAACAAACAAAAGCCTACGCTCACGCATCAGTCAGCAAATGGTTTATATATGATGCATCCAAATAGATACATAAACAAAAACATAAAGTAAGTTCCAATGTTCTAATGTCCACCAGTTCATAGTTAGGGTTAACCATCCTAAATTCTAAATAACTTCTATTAAATCCTATTATAAAGCATTTATGACAGTATTGATTAGTCATTAATTGTTTATGCACAGTAAAATACACATTATAAAGACACAAAAAGGTTTAAGAAAGGATAAGATATGTCATAAAATGTTAATTAGTTCAACTCATTTAATGGTCATTTAATGCTTAAAAACATAACAAACAGAGTGAAACAGCATATTTTATTTTAAAATATGTAACTTTATAATTACTTTTTTAAATTATCAATTAAATTTAAGAGAAAGGATAGATCAAATGTTAAATATTTAGAAGTGGGAATACCCAATACTGATTAAAAAATAAGTAAGTATAATCCATCAGTTTATCTGTATTCTTGTAATTTTATTTCTTATTTATTGAAATTTTATAATGCGTGAATGCGTGTATAATCAGTGTATCTGGTACTTTTGTAATTTTATAATTTTGTGTAATTGAATTTTAATTTCACCCTGTTTTAAAATTGTACTTTAATTTCTAATCAGTGTGAAGCACTTTGGGCTACAGTGTTATTATTATTATTATTATTATTATTATTATTATTATTATTATGAATACGACTTATTAAAAGTGTAATTTGAAAGGATGGATAGTAATGTGTTATAATAATGTATTTCTTATTTATTTTATTGAAATTGTATAATGTATATATAATCAGTTTATCTTGTACTTTTGTAATTTTATAATTGTGTGCAATCAAATATTAATGTATTTCTTATTTCACCCTTGTCTTAAAATTGTATTTACATTTTTAATCAATGTGAAGCACTTTGGGCTACAGTGTTTGTATGAAAGGTGCTATACAAATAAAGATTATTATTATTATTATTATTATTATTATTATTATTATTATTATTATTATTATTATTATTATTATTATTATTATTATTATTATTATTATTATTATTATTATTATTATTATTATTATTATTATATACTACCCCACTGCCAGCAGCTCATTAGTACCATAAGTACCTCAGTATTTAATCTGAACATATTCATTGTTCCTCATGTGAAGTGAACTCACAGTGCTGTGTCAGATAGACAGGTTTGTGCAGGACAGGTGAGCAGACAGTCAGGTTGTTGTTGAAGAAGGCGGTGTAAGTGATGCCATGTGAAAACCTGTTAGTAGTGTATCGACACTGGGCGGTCCCGTTCCCCTTACCCCCTGGATAAGGCTCACACAACACCCTGCACAGACATGAGCATAGAGCGATGAGGGCTGGAATATTTGAGCTCCAGCGGTTATGTAACCTAATGTGACCTCTGACCTCCTGGGATCAGCTCAGCTCTTCTCCTGTACCTGCTGTTTCGTGTCTTGAACCACAGCTGCAGCGCTGGGTTTGTGTCTGGTTCCTCCTTCCATTCACAGTGGACGTAGGACTGGTAGTCATTATAACACTGTAAAGACTCCAACAGTGAAAAGGCTGCGAATGACAAAAATATATGAATAAAAGTCAGAGGTAGAAAGTAACTCAGTAAAAGTACTTCATTACTGTACTTAAGTAGATTTTTTAGGTATCTGTACGTTACTTGAGTATTTAGTTTTATGCCAACTTTTACTTTTACTTTTACTCCCTACATTTTAGTATAAATATCTGTACTTTATACTCTTTACATTCTCAGAATAAATGTATTACTTTTTCAAACTAAACAGATGTGACAGTATAAAAAAATAAGTAACTTCAGAGAGAAAATAAGTGAAGGAGAAACATTTCTATATCATATTTATACATATGGCTTTATCTCACTTGTGTCATTTTATCTAATAATGTTGACTTGTTCATATAATTATGCATTTCTTATCTCATATTTATGACTTTATATATCATAATTGTAAGTATTTATCTCATATCTGTGCATTTTGTGATCCCATATTTATGACTTTTTATGTCAAATGTGTCATTTTTATCTCATAATTTTGACTTTTTCATATAATTATGCATTCCCTATATAATATTTATGACTTTTTGTCTCAATTGTGACTTTCCCCCCCATTTTTTTCAAAAACAGTATTTTTTTTCTCCTCAATATCGACACTCAACTATCCTTTCAGAACGTGTCATCGCTGACGCATCGGGGGTTAAAGGGTTAATGAAATCTTTGCTGAAAAAGTTTCCTCTTTGATGAAATAACCATCAGCTTTATTCTGAGTTTTTCTGACCATCTACATGATCAGTAGATTAAGGAAATAAGGAATAAGGAAGTAGATATAGGAAAATACATGATGTTTGTTAAAAAAAAAGGGAAAAACAAAACACAAAATAAAGACAATGACATTGCAATAAAAGTTGATAAATAACTAAAAAAATGATATAAAGACAGTAATACACTTGGGAACTGACACAAAAGTAGCACTGTGGGTTTAATAAGCATAAGAATTATCAATTGAGCAGTAAAATAGTCCCTGTATGTCTTCTTTCTAATTTAATTCTGTTTTTTATATTTATATTACTGCTTCACTGATGCATTCTGAGCTCATTTTAACAGCTTTATGCACTCATGGGAATTTTAATCAACAGTAATAATCCACCAGATTGCAGAAAATTATATATTTGTAGTTTTATTGTCTTGAAAATGCAAGAATATGAGCTTTTTTTTTTATTATTATTGAACAATAATATTCACAGCACCATTATGGAAAACAAAATTCAACCTAAAAACATGGATTGAATTTAAGGTGAAAACTGAAATTATTATGACACATTATTCACACTTACGTTTTAATGAGCTGGGACTTTCATGGATTTTACACTCATCGGAACCAAAGGCTGGAGTCAAATGAAAAAAAACTGACCACGGCAACAACCAGAAGAGACGCATTATTCAGTTAAAAATAAAACAAAAACAAAAGAAAACAGGCTCCACTTCACATTTGATACCAGGAAATACAATCAGCTGTTGGCCTTCATATCATCACAGAGAAATCTGTTGTTGGAAAAAGACACAGAATGTAACAGAGAAAATAAAAGAAAACTAACGCGTCTGTCAGTCAAGTCTATTTACTAGAAATAATCAAGAAATGAGTCATGACCACACACACAACGCTCACTTCTGCTTTTAATACTGGTCTGTTATGGGACACTGTTGCACTTCTGCCTAATTCTTATCACCTCTTCACACATATCCGCCTGACGCCCAGAAAAGTACAAGCTTTGGCTTTTTTTTTTTGCTTTTTTTTTTAATATTAAATAATTACTTTTTTGGAAATGGCACAATGCAACAGTTTTTGGGATGCATGTGTTTTTTTTTTATTCTATGATATGTCCTTTATGGTGGACAATATTTTTAAAAATTTTTTTAAATTCTTCAACAAAACTGTGAACAGCGTGTCCGCTACAGAAGACAAAAATACACTGCTGGGTCTGAGGAGGTTAAGATAGATCCTGATAAAAACGAAACAAAGACAAATAGAAAGACTGTTTTAACCTCTCACTAAGGTGATTTTGGTTTAAAATATATGAAAAATACCTCTGATCATTAAAACTACAGATAAAAGAATAAGTTCTTTGTAGTTTGGATTAAAACATTCACATGTGCTGTTTATTTTACAGGTAAAGCTGTAAAATAAAGACCCTTTTTGGTGAAAACCTGGATGTATGCAGCTGCATTGGTAGGTATGGACTGAAGGAAACTATTTACCAACAGACCAATGTCTTGGCACTTTATTTGTAAAAATGATCATTTTAGATTTTTTTTCTCCTATTGTTACCTTTATGAGTTTTACAGAAGGGAAATTTGGGGAAGGGTTACATTTGGAATTTATTTTGAGAAAAAATTCTAACTATTGAATTCATAAAATACACATATTTTACTAAAAAATTATGAAAATTAATATTTAGTGGAAAATGCAAAGGTAGGGCCAATGCAGTTAGCACTGTATGTAATATGCAGTTTTATATACAAGGACAGAGGATGAATCTGATCATGTGATAAATGTGAGAGAATAAAAATAGTACCAGTGGCCCTGTGCTCATCTGGACCTCACAGCTGTGATGTGTTGCTATCAACAAAAGGGAGTCGTTCAATAGATGATAAAATCAGAAATGAAATCTGTTGAGACTTGAGGGAGGAGAAGAGATTTTAGTGAATTGTGGACGGACGATGGACGATGGACGAAAGACGAAGGACGAAGCACGAAGCACGAAGCACGAAGCACGAAGCACGAAGCACGAAGCACGAAGCACGAAGCACGAAGCACGACTTTGTCCAGATGACCTAAAACATTCCCAACATACATCTGAGGTTGGCCAAAAATATTCTGCTGTTTTAGTGTTTTTGTGGATTTGACCTGCATTTTGGACCAAGATACTTAACTGGATTATGTTCATTGGAGTGTTATGTGGAAAATGACACCATATTTATCCAGACTGAGACATGATTAATCAAATGACAGCTTTCAAAAGTAAGAAAAGCCAAGTTAGTCATATTTGTCTTCCATGGAAAACATCCTTTTGTGTATGTGATGTTACTGGTGCACTTCAGAATGGATATATATATATATATATATATATATATATATATATATATATATATATATATATATATATATTCTGAATACTGGCAGGGCATAGGTGTTAATGGCCTGGATCTTCTTTTTGCCGTTCAGCTGACTTTTCAGGACCTGTCTTACCCTCTGTAGGTATTTGGCTATGGCTATGGCCTAGGTATTTGTAACTTTCCTGCACATCTGTGATATTCCCTTCAGGTAGGTCAACCCCTTCAGTTGTGATCACCTTTCCTCTTCTAGATATCATCCGCCCACATTTATCTAGTCCGAATGACATCCCAATGTCTTTGCTGTAGATCCGGGTGAGGTGAATTAGGGAATCAATGTCACACTCATTCTTGGCATACAGCTTGATGTCATCCATGTAGAGGAGGTGGTTGATGGATGTTCCACTTCGGAACTGGTATCCGAAGCCACTCTTTGAGATGATCTGGCTGAGAGGGTTTAGGCCTATGCAGAACAGCAGGGGGGACAGAGCATCTCCTTGGTAAATGCCACATCTGATGGACAGCACAGCACAGAGGCACTACTCATGGCTGCACAAGAACAAGCCCTGAACACCAGAGCAATAGAGGCCGGGGTCTACCACATCAGACAGGACCCCAGGTGTAGGCTGTGTAGAGAAGCCCCTGAAACAGTCCAGCACATCACAGCAGGGTGTAAGATACTGGCAGGCAAGGCATACATGGAGAGGCATAACCAAGTAGCGGGCATAGTGTACAGGAACATCTGTAAAGAGTATGGACTGGAGGTCCCAGGGTCAAGATGGGAGAACCCCCCAAAGGTGACAGGGAACAAACAGGCCAAGATCCTGTGGGACTTCCAGATCCAGACTGACAAGATGGTGATGGCCAATCAGCCTGACATAGTGGTGGTGGATAAACATGAGAAGACAGTGGTGGTGATAGATGTAGCAGTCCCCAGTGATAGCAACATCAGAAAGAAAGAACATGAGGAGCTTGAGAAATACCAAGGGCTGAAAGAGGAGTTAGAGAAAATGTGGAGTGTGAAGGCAACAGTGGTACCAGTAGTGATCGGAGCATTAGGGGCAGTGACCCCCAAGCTGGGAGAATGGCTCCAGCAGATACCAGGAACAACATCAGAGACATCAGTTTGCGTACCAGGTAAACAGGTCATGATGGTGCTCCACACAGCCCTGGTGCACCTGGACCAGAGTAGCACCTATGTTAGGATGTTATTTGTAGATTTCAGTTCTGCTTTAAATACAGTCAGTCCTCATAAACTCGTCACAAAGCTGAAAAACCTGGGCTTAGGCAGTTCATGGATAAGAAACGTCCTTAGGAACAGACCCCAGTGTGTCAGGATTGGTAACCACACCTCCTCCACACTCATCCTGAACACTGGAACACCACAGGGCTGCGTCCTCAGCCCCCTCCTCTTCTCCCTCTTTACCCAGGACTGTACTTCCATTAGAGGTAAGATCTGTCAATCATTACGTTCGGGTCCGGTCGGGTCGGGCTGGATTTTTTTAGGTCCGATCTTACCTCTAACTCCCATCCACCCCACAAACACAATCATAAAATTTGCAGACGACACTACCATTGTAGGACAGATTAAGAACAACGATGAGTCCCCCGGACATGCCCCCCCCCTGCTCCTTCAAATCCAGAACTACAAGACTGGCTAACAGTTTCTTCCATCAGGCTGTTAAAACTATGACCCCACCCACCCTACTGACTTTTACACTCAAACACATTATCTACACAGTTTGAAACACACTTTTATTTTCTGAAGCATTATAGCGTTCATGACAAAAAAAAGCAGTTTTACATTTTACTTTATTACAATTCAGATGTTGTACTTTTTTACTTTTACTTCAGTGAAGGAGTTGAATCAGTACTTTTACTTTTACCAGAGTATTTGTACAAGACATTCTGTACTACTTAAGTACAGAATGTGAGTACTTTGAACACCTCTGGTAAAATATGAAAAGTGTCATTAGAACAAGATGTATATTTATGTTTTTCTTTTCTTTTCTTTTTTTTTTTAAGTCTGGACTATATGGAAATTAAAATTGACACATTTCTACAAGTTGTGTTTCATTATTAGTGTGTTCTTACAATAAGTCAAGTCATTCCTCAGTTACAAAATGTTAGTTCACAGGAATTCATTTGGCCACTTCTTAGGTTACGCAACACAAACTTCCTCAGTTCATGGACACAAAACATGCCATAGGAATACACACACACACACACACACACACACACACACACACACACACACACACACACACACACACACACACACACACACACACTATACGCTGTACATTATGCCACATTCAGTTTGAAGGCAGTTAATGTGTGTTTTCAACTCCTCCTCCTCCTCCTCCTCCTCCTCCTCCTCCTCCTCCTCCTCCTCCTCCTCCTCCTCCTCCTCCTCCTCCTCCTCCTCCTCCTCCTCCTCCTCCTCTTCCTCTTCCTCCTCCTCCTCATCATCATCATTCATTCATTTGTTTGGAGCATAAAAATTAACCACTTTCTGTGTATGAGAAACTAATGGCAGAGCAAATACATTCATAAATAAAGGTAATGATAATGTACACTAGTAATAACAAAATAAGTTCAAAGAAGTGGGAAAAAGAAAACTGATTAAATACCACCCCTTTCTTATAAAATCGTCATCATCATCATCATCATCATCATCATCATCATCATCATCATCATGTTCATCATCATCATCATCATCATCATCATCATCATCATCATCATCATCATCATCATCATCATCATCATCATCATCATCATCATCATCATCATCATCACTTGTATAAACCTACATTCTCATACATTTTCAAGCTGTACCATTTAAACCAGTCCACTACTGTCATTGTCTCTATAGTGATCATACCCCCCCACCCCACCCCACCCCTCCTAATGTGTGATGAGACCACCTTAAACAGACCTTAAAGCCTGGGTTTCCTTTGTCCTCCTGTCTGTCCTCTTGTCTGTCTGTCTATCTTCTTATCAGCCAGTTCCTCATGAACATACTTGAACATACAGTATGTGAGGGGGTTTCCTGTGTGACGACGACAGTTTCCCTTTTCAGTCCACACTAACACATAATATCTGACACCTGATCAGCTGTTTTATTAACAGGCTTCAGAATATCATCTATATTCTGCATTTCTATGTGGACACTTCATTTCACAACACTGCCAGATTGTATCTGTTTTTTTCATTGTAAACTCTTTCTTATCACAGTAGAAACACATCTGGCATGATGGGGTTTTACCACATAAATAGATTTATCGCTGGTAAATTAACCACGTGCTTTGGGGTAACAGCACAGGAGTGTGTTTCCTTTCTGTTTTATGCCACAGATGCAGTTCAAACTCATTCTTAATGTGTGGTGTTTTCCTGTAAGTCTGCCCACACAACAAGCTTCAGACCACAGTGAAAGTGTCTTCAAAGGTGAATGAGCTGCACACACATTTGTGAGTGGGTTTAAGGAAGTCATGGCCATAAGGTGTAAAACCTGTGCCAAATACTATATATTTAATCAGATAAAACCTGATACAATGTTATATGTTCTGAAAAGTGGGGAAGGGTTTTATGGTTAGCAGAATAAAGGAAGAAAGAAAGAATGAAAGAAAGAAAGAAAGAAAGAAAGAAAGAAAGAAAGAAAGAAAGAAAGAAAGAAAGAAAGAAAGAAAGAAAGAAAGAAAGAAAGAAAGAAAGAAAGAAAGAAAGAAAAAAAGAATGAAAGAAAGAAAGAAAGAAAGAAAGAAAGAATGAAAGAAAGAAAGAAAGAATGAAAGAAAGAAAGAAAGAAAGAAAGAATGAAAGAAAGAAAGAAAGAAAGAAAGAAAGAAAGAAAGAAAGAAAGAAAGAAAGAAAGAAAGAAAGAAAGAAAGAAAGAAAGAAAGAAAGAACGAAAGAAAGACAGAAAGAAAGAAAGAAAGAAAGAAAGAAAGAAAGAAAGAAAGAAAGAATGAAAGAAAGAATGAAAGAAAGAAAGAAAGAAAGAAAGAATGAAAGAAAGAAAGAAAGAATGAAAGAAAGAAAGAAAGAAAGAAAGAAAGAAAGAAAGAAAGAAAGAAAGAATGAAAGAATGAATGAAAGAAAGAACGAAAGAAAGAAAGAAAGAAAGAAAGAAAGAATGAAAGAAAGAAAGAAAGAAAGAAAGAAAGAAAGAAAGAAAAAATGAAAGAAAGAAAGAAAGAAAGAAAGAAAGAATGAAAGAAAGAAAGAAAGAAAGAATGAAAGAAAGAAAGAATGAAAGAAAGAAAGAAAGAAAGAATGAAAGAATGAATGAAAGAAAGAACGAAAGAAAGAAAGAAAGAAAGAAAGAAAGAAAGAAAGAAAGAAAGAAAGAAAGAATGAAAGAAAGAAAGAAAGAAAGAAAGAAAGAAAGAAAGAAAGAAAGAAAGAAAGAAAGAAAAAATGAAAGAAAGAAAGAAAGAAAGAAAGAAAGAAAGAAAGAAAGAAAGAAAGAAAGAAAGAAAGAAAGAAAGAAAGAAAAAATGAAAGAAAGAAAGAAAGAAAGAAAGAAAGAAAGAAAGAAAGAAAGAAAGAATGAAAGAAAGAAAGAAAGAAAGAAAGAAAGAAAGAAAGAAAGAAAGAAAGAAAGAAAGAAAGAAAAAATGAAAGAAAGAAAGAAAGAAAGAAAGAAAGAAAGAAAGAAAGAAAGAAAGAAAGAAAGAAAGAAAGAAAGAAAGAAAGAAAAAATGAAAGAAAGAAAGAAAGAAAGAAAGAAAGAAAGAAAGAAAGAAAGAAAGAAAGAAAGAAATATTTGTAAAAAGTGGTAAATCTACAGATCGTCACCTTTTATTCAAACACTCTTCATTTAAATACTAATTGTTCTAAATGTTATCATACAGTTGTGCTCATAAGTTTACATACCTTAGCAGAATTTATGATTCTTTAGCCATTGTTTTCAGCGAGTATGAATAATAGTAGAAAACCTTTTCTTTCACTCGTAGCTAGTGGTTTGTTGAAACCATTTATCATCAAATAAATGTGTTTGCTCTTTTTAAATCACACTGATAATAGTGTCGAAACTCTTCAAATGACCCTGGTCATAAGTTTACATACCCTAGTATTGGCTCCTTTAACATCAGTGACAGATGTTAGTGTTTTGACAGTATTTTCTCAGATGCTAAACCTGCCCATCCTTGGCAAAACACCTTCAGTTCATTTCAGATTTTGGGTTTCTTTCATGTTTGACACCTTTTTTGTTGTAGCGACTTGGCCTTATGTTGTGAGTTATTGTCATGTTGGAATATTCAAAACCATCCCATAAGTATTCAGCAGAGGTGACATAAGTACTCACATTATTTATGTTAAGTAGGAGTATAGATACTTGTAGAAGTAGAAATACTCATTTGTCTCCTTTACTTAAAGGTGAGGTGGGAGATCTTGTTTTGGAACATTTTTTACCATATTGCTTGAAAACATTTTCACGATCCCATATCACACACTGAAATAGAATATTTGCAACCCCCCCCCACCCCCTCACAAAAAAAAATGAATGTTTTAGTCCATTCTAGGGGGTGAAACCAGAGGAAAACTCCAGCCAATCATTGTCCTGATCATCTTTACAATGATTGATTTGCTGATACGTCCATCAAATATCAGTCCAACCCCCCCAACGCTCTTTCTCCTCACCCCTCCCTCATCCTTCTGGACATTCACATAAACAACTATGGTGGAAAAGACGATAACTGGAAACAAAACCAAAGTAAAAACTGTGTTTGAAAAAGCTACGACCATGAGGAAGCTGAGCGAAGAACAGAACAGGACAAGGGTGGTAATCGCTGGCTTTCCAACGCTGGCGTCAACTGAAAAAGGAAAAGGGGCTCAAAACTGATGCTAAGGTGACCATGTTTCTACTGGATAGTTAAGATGATACTGTTATGATTATATAATATTTGGACATACTAATCACATATGGGTATCATAATCACCCCGTCAGTGAGAAAATGTCAGATATTGACCAAACATAATGTTCCAGCAGGTTCTACTAAGTTACCAACACTGAGTGTAAACTGCTGATGTAACACCATAAACTATTGTCTTTATCTGTTAGTTTTCCCACGATGTTTAATTCATGATTTCACACCTTTTGTTAGCTAAGCTTCATGTGACACAATCTGATAAATGTTGCTTATTGTTTTCTTATTTGAGATGCTAACTGATGTTGAGTTCTTGTGAATGCTCATGAATCTCCGTGACAGCATGCGTGGTTCTGAGGGATGAGCTGACAAAGAGGCATTGGTGTGTTAACTTTGTAAGGGATAATGTATTGCCCATGCGTGACTATCAGATAAATATTTCCGGATAGGGCAGAATAGCAACCTGATGCTGAAGGCGGAGGGCTATTGTTCTGTGTGGGCAATACATTATCCTGCTTATTCTAGGGGTTATTACTGCTTATTTTGAGAAAAGACAGACAATTGAATATTTATTTTCAAAGTGGCCGAACTACAGGCCCTGTGGAGTGATATGGTACCATGAATCTGAAGTGACAAAACTTGTTGTGGGCAGTAATGACACAGTGAGATGTTATCGAAAAAAAAATCCACCCGCAGAACGCTGGGAACGTCCATTCAAAGTGAATGGGAGCTGTCGCAACATTGTAAAGGGCCGTAGAATAACCAAATATAGCTTGCAGGAACCGTTTTCCAAGATCTCTTACCCTAACTTTAAGTAAAAGTAAAACAAAGTAAAACAACCTGTCCCTTAGATCCTCACCCTTCCTGTCACTTTCCCCCAGATCCACTCCAGTTACACCTGGCTCACACCGTGCAGCTGCAAACCATTGCTGATCTACAACTATTTAAGCAGTGATGCTTACAGTTGCTGGTGCGGGACCATTCAGTTTGTCACCTACATAACCTGGACACTCTGCCATTTCCCTTGTCTCCATTACCTGGACATTCCATTCACCACCATGGACTCTGGCTGATCATTCCCCAGGTTTTTGTTTTCTGTCTGTGTTGTGTCTTTGCTTCTGTTTTTATTAAATCTGTTCTCCCTTCAGCACAAGGCATCTGAGTCATTTCCTTCCACCTCACCCATCATGACAGAACAACTTCTCAACTGTAATGAAGTAGAAAAGTAAAAAGAAAACTGCTTTTTTTTTTTTTTTGCCATTAATGAAAAAACATTTATTTAACCAGACAAAATCAGGTCTGGTACCTGACAGGTAACCCACAAAAACATGCAGGGACTGGGGGAAAAAAAAAAAAAAAAACTTCCCAGCTCTGACATTCAGTCAGGGTATGTAAACTTATGAGCACACCTGTATGTGTATTTACAGTGGATGCTTGAATGTCAAGTATTGAGGTAAATTAAGAATTAAAAAAAACACATTTTTGCACAAAAATAAAGTTTACATGTAAAAGTCTTTGATTTCTTTTGTTCTTGTAGTTTTTGTTTTGTCTGAATACAGTTCACATCAGTCTGTTGTTTAATCACCTCCCCCCCCCCCCCGAAGGGGAGAGGGGTCTGGTTTTTGGTTCAGTTTGTCAGCAGCTTTACACAAAAACAACTGGACCAATTTACATGACATTTTTAAGAAATATGTGAGGTGGTCCAGAATAGATCCCATTAAATTTTGGTGAATGTAGGTCAAAGGTCAAAGTCACAAATAATGTGTTTTCACAATGATAAAAGATAGGGCACCTCATGTAAAATGTGTGCGAGGGGGACAGGGTTTGTTGTGCCTGTTTTATTACATTACATTATTACATATTAAACACACACTTTACATCAGAACCTACATGTCTTAATTTTCTCATCAATATTTAGTTATTAAATTTGAAACAGAACGTTGACTCAGATTTGATTTTTGACTTGATTTGATTTGAATGATTTATTTGGAACATGTGCAAAGTGCAACAACAATAATAATAATAATAACAATGACATGTCCGAAAAGGAGTAGAATGAAGCATTTTTTTTCCCATTGTTTTACATTATTTTCAGTCCGCACCCTGTCCTGTCATATACATTTGAACTACAGCAGCAGATAATACATTGGACGTCACCTTACTGTGATGTTCAAACCTTCATGGAGGCGGATGTTATCTGACAGCTCCAGCGCTGTACGACTTGTTCAGATGCTGCTCTACTTTACAGACCAATCACAGTCTTGCTTTGAAAGACAAGAAGAAAAACAAGAGAAATATCATTCTGACAAACATACCAAACAGGCCAAATGTAAAGGACATTTTAAGGCCACTAGAACCTGGATGTGCAGAATCAAGTGTTTTTACCAAATCACCAGAATAATCTTTTTTTTTTTTTGTACTGTATGATATTTTCCGCTGCTGCATTTACTGTTCCTCTTTTGGGGAAACACATGATATTTGGAAGCTTCAGTACATCAGCTACTTGTATATTTCTTTAAGTTCCTGCTTACAAAAGTCTTCAATGCCTCAGTTTGACTAAAGCTGATGATTAAAGATGCACAGTGACCAAGCCCTTATTTTAGATGTTATAGTATCGCACTGGCCTTTGTATATAATGACATTTGAAGGCTTCATTCTTTATCTTAACTGCTTATGAAGTCAGATCACATGTCGACATATTTTCAGAAATGTGCTACAAATGAAAACAAATAAAATAAAGGAATATTCTACAGGTAAAGGGATTCATCACTGACACAGAGCTGTCACTATTAGTGCGCGTTTGGCATTTGCCATAATAACATGGAGACACTAGAATAGCTTCCTTCTCTAGAGACCTTGAAAAAAAAACCTTCCTCTCATTCTCAGAAACAATGAGGAACTTGCCAATCAGTTAGCTGATCTTTGCACATCAGTTTTCTTGAGGATTGTTAGTGTCTGAAACAGCATATGGTCAAACAAAAGGACAAAAGTTCCCACGGATCTGTCTTGTAGGAGACACAATGATGCTTTAGAGGAAATGAGGAATTTAAATATATCTTTAAAAACACCCTGAAATGATAAGATAAGATAAGATAAGATAAGATAAGATAAGATAAGATAAGATAAGATAAGGTAAGGTAAGGTAAGGTAAGGTAAGGTAAGGTAAGGTAAGGTAAGGTAAGGTAAGGTAAGGTAAGGTAAGGTAAGATAAGGTAAGGTAAGGTAAGGTAAGGTAAGGTAAGGTAAGGTAAGATAAGATAAGATAAGATAAGATAAGATAAGATAAGATAAGATAAGATAAGATAAGATAAGATAAGATAAGATAAGATAAGATAAGATAAGATAAGAATCTATCAGAAAAATATTTCCTGACGGGGCTGAACTTAATGTTCTGAACCAAAAGGAAACACTTTATGATAGTCATGTGTGTGTGGAATACATTATTCCGCTTATTCTACAGGTCATTACTGTTTATTTTGAGAAAAGACAGACAATTTTTTACCAAAATGATTAAGAATTTATTCATATAGACGATGGTTTCTGTCGAGAAAAAGTAATCCAGTTAGAATGTTATTGTTGTTCCTAAGCAACATTCCATTGGCGCTGTATAGACTACTATGTTGCGCTGCTGCCTCTGATCTGCTAAAAACTCTGTAAACGTTGACCCTCCTACTGACTGGATAAAATAGGTACGTTACAACGTAGCAAATATTTAGTTTCAAAGTGGCCGAACTACCTGCGGAATGATATGGTACCGTGAATCTGAAATGACAAAACTCGTTGGTCTCATTGGCAGCGGGCGGTTATCGAAAAAAAATCCGCCCACAGAACGCTGGGAACGTCCATTCAAAGTGAATGGGAGCTGTCGCAACATTCTAGATAAGATGAGATAATATTTCACAGTTAACAGTAGCAACATACAGAGAAAAGACAGATAGAAACGAACTAAGAAACTAAAACTAATACATTTGGTATCCATAGAAATATTTATGCAAATAATTATATATATGTAGATTCTTTTCATCCCGAGGGAAATTCAGGGTATTTGTGTTTAAAATGTACATACAGTTCATTGTGTTTGGACATGCACATGGTGTGATGTGTGTGTGTGTGTGGGGGGGGGGGGGTCTAAAAACAACATAAAAAGTATATAGATAGTCAACACTTATCTCATTCTATTCAGACTCTTTCATGGGAGTTTAGGAGATTTAGACATGAGATGACGACCTTAAAATCAACCATTTTTGTTCAGGACTCAAACAGTCACCAGTTCTACCTCAACTGTGCCACCTATAGACTACAAAATAAATATATTCACAGTTTTTTTGACAGCTGGGTTTGATATTTGTAGAATTAACCTTTAACCTATGTACAAAAACTGGAGATGCATGATGGAAATAATTTGAAGATTAGTCAAAATGGAAATATTACCAAGGGTATTTTTCTCTATTCTAGTAATAATAATAAAATTATTATTATTATTATTATTATTATTATTATTATTATTATTATTATTATTATTATTATTATTATATTATATTATATTATATATATATATATATATATATATATATATATATATATATATATATATATATATATATATATATATATATATATATATATATATATATATATATATATATATATATATATATATATATATATATATATATATATATATATATATATATATATATATATATATATATATATATATATATATATATATATATATATATATATATATATATTGATATAGAGTCCCTGTCCCTGTTTGTTCATGAAGAATTTTAATAAAATTAATAAAGATTTTTAAAAAGTATATTTAATCATGATTAATCGAAATTAACCAAATAAATCCACTGTGATTAATCTGATTAAAAACCTTAGTCATTTACTCATCATGCCTACTAAAAATAATTTCTTATCTCACTGAAAACTGGTGATTATGTTGTATTTTAAGTGTGATGAGATATTTGGACTAGAAATGAGAAAAATACACTTGGAGCATTTATATTTTTGCACTGCAGTAGAGTAAATATGCTAGCAGATTTCCAGGTATTAAGCAAATGTCGTTCTTAGAGTTTTAGGATACTCAATACAAGAGGTTGGAATGAGATTTGTCCAATTATGTAACCACCACGCTACCTCTGGGGATTTCTATTTGACTGATTTTCTCTCTGTTTTAGTGAAGGGTAAATAACATTACCCACAGACTTCCACATTCAAAAGCTTTGTACGGTGACAACAGCCACTCTGTTTTTATTTGGATTTAATACAAGTAAAGTGGAAAAATAAAACACACTTAAACGTAATTGCACTTGAAAGAACAATAATCATTTTAAAGTGGTAGCTGTGACTTCCCCTCTATAATTAGACATAATTCATACAACTGAGTCACAATGGAAAAGGAAACATTCTATTTCCTTTTCATCACTTACAGCGACAACACCTTGCATCCTGTTCTTCATCCCCACTGGCAAATGTGCACAACGACAAAAATGAATGAAATCAAAGTAGGTTTGCTTTAAAAAAAAAAAAAAGAGGAAAAAAAATCATTAAAACGTGTTGGCATGTACAATGATAATCTGGAAGTTACAGTAATTGATCAGTTTTTATGAGCACAGTGAAGGGTTATATTACTTATACTTGAGTATGAATAGAGATGCTAGAGTCATCTTTTTCACTAAACTTGCAGAAACTATGCAACACTTAACTGGATTTGCATATAAAAGACAGAGATTATAGCATAATGTGTAGAGCTCTGTTTTAGGGGCAAGTAGAAAGCTCCTTTAAGAAGACACAAAACTGTATGTACTTGAAAGCAGACGGTTTGATTTACACAGAATGAAGACTTTGTATGAGGTCATGAGTTACTATTTGTTTTTTTCTTATAGGGCTGTCATGTGATTAAAGTCTTTCATCAGATTAATCACAGGGTTGCTATGGATTAATTTTGATTAATCATGATTAAATATTCCTTTTTAATTCATATTAATTGGATTTAATTTTTCATGAGCAAAGAGACTCAAGAGAGAATGGAATATATCTGCATGTGTTTGTCCAACGTAGGTGACGCATTAGCCCATTGTTAGTAGAAGCCTATAATGCATAATGTATGTTTCATATTCATTAAATTGTGGCTCAGTTGGTAGAACAGGTCGTCCAATGATTGAAGGGTTGGCGGTTCGTGCCCTGCCTCTGGCTGTCCACGTGTCGAAATGCCCTTGAGCAAGACACTGAACCTTAAGTTGCTCCCAGTAGGGTCAGTGTATCGGCAGCAGCCGTCTACTGGTGTATGTGTGTGTGAATGGGTGAATGTGAGGAATTGTAAAGCACTTTGTGCACCCACTGGTGTATAAAATGCACTATATAAGTACAGATAAGTACGGTCCATTTACTAAAAAGGGGGGATTATAGAACTGTGTTTGTAAGATCACAGCTTTTTACCTGTCAAATAAACAGTAAAAGTGAATGTTTTAATCCAAACTATATGATGTTACCTTTACAAAGAGCCCATTCTTTTATCTGTAATCCAAACAGCTGTAGTTTTAATTAGCAGAGGTATTTTTCATATGTTTTCAGCAAAATCACCCTGGTAAGAGGTTCAAAGAGTCTTAGAGTGTTTTTGTCTTTGTCTTAAAATACCACATTAAATGGTAAATGGACTGTCCATTTAATGTGCTATTTTAGGATGGAAGTGCTTTGGTACATTAAGAAACACAAAAACATGCTGAAATTCACAAGAAAATAAACACAAAAAGCGATGAAAACTTTGAAAACTCTCTAATACAGAAGCCCCCAACACACACACACACACACACACCAAAACATCTGATAGAATATCCAAGACATATAAAAAAAAATGCCATTAACATGTTTATTAATTTCATTTTTTAAGATCTCCATTAGCAACTGACAGTTCAGTTGGTATTCTTCCTGGGGTTTCCTCTACATTACATTTTATCATTTGCATTAATCTTACACACACACACACACACACACACACACACACCACCACCACCACCAGACAAACGCCTTGTTCTGTGTAACCTGCAATATTTGAAAGTTCAGACCTTCAACACTTAACAAAACAACTGTTCCATTGATTAACATCACATTTTTTAATCACAATCAAATGCGTTCATTTTGACAGCCCTACTTTTTCTTTTTTTTCCCCCATGAGTTTCTTTCTATTGACTAAATCATCTTTTTTTCTTTGTAATTCAAACTGGTCTCATGTATTCACTACAGTATAATGTGACTCTGAGCCAAAATCAAGTAACATATCAGCTATTTTTAATATTATGGGGGGGGGTACGATTTCTCTGTAAATAAATCATTCTTACTGGTATAAAAACTACAAAATCAGTGCAGCGATGGCATTTATTCACAGCACGATCTAAATGATTGGAACAATCTGTTGTTGTTGTCTAATGGATCCATCGCTGCGTCACCATCATCCTGCTGGTGTAAAATTAAATACTCTTTGTGGCTAATGAGAATGTAATGTAAATTAATGAGATCAATAGTGTATATGAGAGAGAAGGAGGGGGCTCTAGAGCAGTAGAAAGGGAAAGTCAATTATTGGACTCTTTATTAAAAAAGGCATACTTGTCCAATATAGATAGACTATAGTAATTATAAAGTAGCTGTGGTTAATCTGGGCTGAGTGCTCTGGGCTGATAAACAGCTGGAGGAGACACAGCTTACTCTCTTTATCATGTCTCATTCAGCTTTTCCTTTTGTGTCTCCTTCTATCACAGGACACACACATAGTGAAGTACACACACACACACTGACATTGTGTTATTGCTGCCACAGTCCATTACTGCCTGTTTCCCCGATATCACTTGAGAGCAATAAATAAATGGCAAGAAGGAAAAATCCCATTGAAATTTCTGTCAGCACCAGTGCATCCACCGTAATGACATGTGCACTTAACAATGCATGTAATAGCCTGCAAGCACTGACAGAACCCTTATGGTTGTCAGTTTGTCATCTAAATAACAGTACACAAAGCCTACTGTAAATGATCAATAAGTGATTGGTCACAAGTATCTGTTTTTTTTTTTCTTAAAGTTGTTGCTGACAAAAGTTCATGGGTAGTTTTTAAATCAGTGCCAGTGTTTTTATAATAATGAAAAAAAAAATTATAATGATAACGTTGAAAATCATAATGATCTGACTGCCTTCAACTTCATCTCGATAAGTATTTAACATAGTTCGCTGTCAAAAAAAGAGGCTCTGAGGAAATCAAAGATGGGGATTTTTGAATAAAAGCTATAAAAAATATCCACTACCAACAAATTATTGAAGTGACTTCTTTCATGAATGTAGGTAATGGAGCTTAGAAATGGAGTTAGTTAAGATCAGAACCGTTCACATCCTTTACGTCATGGTTTGATTTTCAATTTACTCTGTTATTCTGAGTAAAATAAAGTTGGTTTTATGGAAAAGAAATAACTTTTTCCTATAACAAATTTATATGGGTTAATTTTGAACACATGACACCACAGATGTCACTATAGTTAACAATGTTAATTAAAATAATAATTAAAGGGACATATTTTGCTAGTTGTGCTTTAATATTAGTTTATTTGACTTAGAAAATATACTTACCCTTTGTGTTCAACATGGGAATGAATGAATTTAAACAGTTTCTAAATTGAAAACAAATGGAATATTGTAAGGTTGTAAGGAATAAAAGGTTTATGGGAGCAAAACGAATGCATTTAAAACTGAATTTGAATGGATAGGAATGCAAACTAAGTTACCAAAGAAGTGAAAATCTATTTAAAAACTAGTATTCAGAGAACGTCTAATTTCGCCTCTATTTCGTGCCAATCTCAAGTTTCTATGACAACCTGTTCTTGAATTAGTGCCAATAATGTGATTTTGATCTTTCTGCTAAAGGCGACCTTGACCTTTGACCTTTTGCAATATTGATAATTTTGTTATATGTATATATGCGTCAGTGCATGTAATATTATAATAATATATCCAGTATTGATTAAGTTATAGTGTGATATGTTGAATACCATTGAATACCATTCATTAATTTTCCAATCTCAGGCCCCATGAGCTTCTAGGAAGAAGTGGAGACTTAAGCTCCCCATAGGAATTGGAACAGCACTTACCTGCTGAAAAATGTATACTTAGTATGTATGGAAAGTGTACTGTGTGTACTCATGACATTTTGAATATTGGAACACAGCCTCGGAGTGCTTACTTCCTGTTAGCTACGTTAGCATGTTTATTCTGGTAGTGTCTTTACATTGAAATCATTACATAAGGCACCAGTATCTTTGACTGTTAGATGAAAATAGTATAATTACCATGTCTCCTGGAAGCAGCGGTCCTTAATTCTTATTTATTTACAGGTGTCATTAGCAAAAAGGGTCCACAGCAAAGTGACAGATAACATTTAGAGTGGTGCTGCCACCATGAGGTCAAAAAAGGAATTGTATTTTGGAAGTTTTATTTTATTTATTGTGTTCATCATTCTGTATGAGCTTGTATGAAGGACAAAAATGACTAAATTAGAAATAATATATATATATATATATAAAAATATAAAAACATAAGCACTGAATTATTTATGTATTTATTCAATTTATGTATTTATTACTAATTTAGTCATTTTTTTGTCCCTCATTTGAACGGGCCATACATAATACATTATAAAACTGAGGCTGTGGGCTGTGATTGCCCCCCAGGCTCGACCTGTATTAACCTGCATGTCTTGTCATGTTGTTTGGATAGTGAGAATACCCAGAGAGAACGCACGCAGACATGGGGAGAACATACAAACTCCACATATAAAGGTCCTACGCCCATCCACTGGTGTTAGAATAGAAACCAGGACCTTCTGGCTGTAAGACACAAGTGTAATCCATTGCACCACCATGTTGCCCATCTGGGAAGCTTCTTAACAATTTACAAGAAAAAACAACAACAACAACAACCACGAGCTATATTGTATAAACATGTTAAATTCTTTTGTTGCATAAAAGAAAAGACAAATGTTTAGAATACATTGGTGAATGTCAGGATTGTTGTGGAATCGCTTTAAGTTTAAGTTTAGATCTCCATTCACTCCAGGAAACCAGCAACTTTTCTTCAATGTCCAGAAGTGAAGATAATTCAGGAGTAAGTCATCGCTTTTCCATTGACCCTCAAATTGCACAAATGTAACTTGCATTAAAAAATTTACCTAAGGGAAAAATGACAGTTTAGACAAAACTCTCCTTTATCAATTATATATTTTTTTGCTCTGGCAAGAGGAACCAGAGATCATTTTCTGGTCAGCAGGCCTTTGGTTAAAAGGTCAGGATTTGCATAAACATAAACATAAATTTTGTGTGGAAAGTGGTCTCTTAAAACATCACTATTTTCACCAATGGCAGTGCTGTATTTCATGGAAAGATTGTGACGAGAAGGCAGTGAACTCTTATACTAGTGTGTGGGGACAGGCCTGAACACCATATTCTTTTCTATGTCCATGTGAATCTAATGGACTGTAGCTTTAAGAAGAATTGTTCTTCAGACAGGCTGGTGAATGAGGCCATGTCCAACATTTCCCTCAGTTTTACTGTTGAAGAGCATGTGGTGCAGTGGCTTCCTTCCTGTTTTATTGCCGGTGGTGCTTGTGCAGGACTGGCAGCCACAGTCTGTTCTGGGATGTTGAATCTGCAGCTCTGGAGTCAACAGAAACATACAGTAGCTTGTAAAGTAAAACCCTCCAAAGCTGGAACTGTGCCCATACAGTAACTCTTCCTCTCCTCTGTCTCTTTCTCTCTTGCTGCTGTCCATCACTCTAGTTGTGCCTTTATTTTTTAGATAAATATTTTAGATCATAGCAGTCCTCATCTCTGCAGCATCACTGAGATTTGGGTAAAGTCTCAGAGGGATGAACCCCATGGTATAACACATTACCGTGTGGAAAACAATGTCACAGGGTAACCTTTGGGCATTCTAGTTCTTTTTTTAAGTTCTGAATTTGGCAGGCTTTCATAAAAATGGACAGTAGTGTGTATAAATAGCTGAGTGAATCCAAATTTTAAGAGGGCAAAAAAACCCCAAAAACTTTTGCCACGTTTCTACTGGTAGCAGCTCGGCTCAGCTGGTGTCGCCTCTGTATTCCTGGAGAGCATTTCTATGACAGGATAGTACTGACGTTACAGTACCTGGTTGTCATAGTGATGTGTCATTTGCTCATGGAATTTTTGATAAACTCACTTGTTTCGTGTTGTCTCATATGAATTTTTACATTGGACACCAAGGACTGAATCTCCTGGACAGACCATGGTGAGGTATTATGGGCTGTCATCATGTGGATTAATGTACTGCTATATTTACTGTGAAGGTTTGCATCTGTATGTTGCAAACAGGGGGGTCACAGAGACAGCTGTCTGAACAATCAGTGTCTGCAGGGTTTATACGTCACCTTTCAGCATTGGTTGGAACCTGGATGGAGGAGATAACAAATATCAACAGTAGTACCAGGTTCCAGGTTCTAGCTTTTTTTTTTTTTTTTTTTTTTTTTTTATTTTTACAATGGAAGCGCTGAAATGCAAACTGAGTCGAATCAAGCTGGTACAAAGGTTATTATTGTTAATGAAAATTAATAAAATGATGGAAAGAATTGAAAAAAAAAAATTTTTGTTCACTGAAATAAATAAAAAACTGTAAATAAATTCAAAATGGTAACTAACCGAAACTGTATTGTGTGTTTAAAGAACTAACAAAAAATTACAAAAAATATGGGTGAAATTCTTTGTCAATCTAACTAAAGGTGGAAGAAAGCCGTAGAGACCTGTATGGGATTATTTATTTATTTATTTATATTTTTTTTATTTTTTTTATTTTTTGGGGATGATTTCCTTGAATATGAAGGTGAGGAAGATAAAGGACATGAAAAAACTTACAATAATAGGAAAACTAAACTAAAACTAAGCATTTAGGGGGGAAATAGGAAAACAAATTAAAACGGGCAAGTCTGCTCTAAAAACTAATTAAAATAACTTAGAGAGACAAAAAGTCAAAACTAAATAAAACTAATTCATACTGAAAAATCCCAAACTATCACCGACATGATATATATGATATATAATTGTTTTGTCATTTCACACAAAACGTCATAAATGCACTGCAGAAACAAAATATTAATGCAACATGATGATCAACATGATTAAAAACATGATTAAAAACAGATTAAATAAATAATAAAACACTCATATAAAGGAAAGTGCAGCTAGTGGCCTAAAACTATTTTATTACTGTATAACCACAGCCAGCACTAGTGGAAAAAAAACATTTGTGTAGCTTAGCATTCATTCTACTGAAGTGTCCTTCAGCAAATGAGTCACTGGGTCCAAATAGATGGAGCAGCAGAGTACTGTATGTGACCCAGACCTCTGACACCAAACACAAAAGAGGCTTTCTACCTCGATAAACCACATCTGTATTATCCTTGAGTCTCTTATGGTCCTGACCCTGTGCTTGTAATATGAAATCCAAACCTTTATCTTACTGTACTGTGATGTACATTTAGGTCAAAAGTATTCAGAAACATGATCTATACATCAGCTGTTATCCTTCTAACTGGACACAACATAACAGATCAGTAGATTTTCACAATGTGTTAATCCTCTATTCAGGATTTTCCATTCTTTCTGTGCTACCATCTCTCTTCTTCTCCACTCATTCACCCCTCACTGCGTTTTACCCAGAGGGCAATCTGCTCCTCATCTTCTCCTCCCCGCACACCCAGTTTAACACCCTCTGCCCTCACCCCCTCCCCATCTTCTGCTTCCTTTCTCTTTCACCCTCCCGTCCGCTGCCTCTGTAAGTTATTGCTCCAAAGTTAATTGCAGTATCCGTAGTGCAACACACCAACACTGGATTGGATTACAGTGTGATTTAATGGATGGAAGGACATTTTTTCCACTTTAAAATTGATCCCCTCTGTGGTTGATGCAGGAGCATGTGACGGTTTACATGAGTTACATGGGGGGGGGGGGGGGTTGTAAAAGGTTACAACTTGTAACAGTAAAGTGATGTGAAATGGTTTTAATTATTTTCTTCAAAGTACAAAGTGTGAACATACTTTTTTTTTTTTCTACCTCTGTGCTCTTTCTTATGTCCCCCCCCTCTTCATCACCTCCACCCTCCACCTTTAACCATCTTTCTTGAGTATCTGCATCCTTCTTTTTTTCATTTCACCTCCTTTCTCCAACTTTCCTCTCCCTCCATTCCCTGCAATCCCTCCTCCTTCTCCTCCTCCTCCTCCTCCTCCTCCTCCTCAAACATCACACAATCCCCTCCTATCCCAATCCGGTGCACCCTCCCTCCCTCCCTCCCTCTCCCTTTATCTCTCTCTCCCTCTCTCTTTCTCCCCTTCATCTCACCTCCAGCCAGCCCGAGCACCCTCTTCCTCCTCTTGGATCGCAGAGACGCTCGTCCACTTTCTCTTTTCTCTCTATCTCTCTACTGTCTCTTTCCATCTTTGTGTCTCTCATCTCTTTATCTTTCTCTCTCTCTCTCTCTCTCTTTCTCTCTTTCACTCTCTCTCTCTCTTTCTGTCTGTTCTCCACTTGTCTCCAGAAGCTCGCAGGCTCACTTGCCCACCACTCTTCCTTCAACCACTGAAGATTCAGAAGCACTCGGGACGCAGACTCTCTCTAGAGGTAAGTGTCTATGTATGTATGCATGCATGTGTGTGTGTGTGTGTGTGTGTGTGTGTTGCCTGAGCATACCTGCATGAGCTGCTGTTTTAAATTGCAAAAATGAAAGATGAAATGAGAGACAGAAAGATGTAAAGGAGACAGCAGTTCTGCGTTGTATTGGAAATTGTCATGAATGAATAGCAGCAAAAAAAAAAAAAAAGATGTGAAAGAGGCACATATTTGTAGCAGAATGCAGTGGTCATGATGTTAATGTTAAAGGTGATGCTGTTACAAGGAAAAGTGATAAAGAAGCATGAAGAAGATGCAGCAGCCAAAAATTGACTGCTGCATCAAAATAGACAAAATACTCAAGAGTTCACAAAGATGGGAAGAGAGGTAAAATTGGAAATGAGGCCATTTGGCAAAATAAATAAATAAATAAATAAAAGAAAGAAAGAAAAAAAATCTAAAACTTCAAAAATGAACTAGAGAGCAGCCAATACAGAGAGTGAGAGAAACATCCCAGGATAAGGAGGGAGGAAATAAGGCAGAGATAACGGGACAGTTTCCCCCTGTGTAGCAGCTGCATGCCTACAAACAGCAGTGCCTCCTCCTCTTCCTCCTCCTCTCCCGTAAAATCCCATTCACAAACAGGACCTAAAAACAGGCAGTAGTGATTGGTTCCCTCAGCGCTCTGTGTGTGTGTGTGTGTGTGTGTGTGTGTATGAAGCAATGAAAGAAAGAAAGAGAGAGATAGAGAGAGGGAGGAGGAGGAGGATGAGGAGGGGGGAGAAAACCCATTAGATTCCTGTGCGGGTGATGCTGAGGCTCTGGAACTGAATGAAGCTGCAGGGTGTGTTCATGTACACACTGTCCCTTCTATACAATGATGCAGAAATGGTGAGTGATGTGGTGGCTTGTGCAGACACTGGTGTGGTGTGTCAACACAGAAATGTAAGTTGTGAATTTTAACCCATGAATCATTGGGGTAAAAGAACAGACCACAGAAATGATTTTGCACCATAGTTAGAATGACTTTACCCCCCCCCCCCTTAACTCTTTCTACCAGATTGCATCATTCACTGCTGTTCCACATTGTCGTCCCTCTCCCCTGCCGCCACCGCCACCGCCATCTCCCCAATCTCACTGCCGCCAACCCTTTTAGATTAACAGATGCCCAAACAAGGACGCTCCCCTAGCTCACCAATGCTGGCCAATTATAAAAGTGACATTTGTTTGGGGAGGAGAAGGGAGAGGGGGTGGGGGGTGTGTGTGGGGGGGGGTGGTGGTCTTGGTGTCAAGGGCAAGGAGGTGATGAAGATGAGAGATAGATGGAGGGATGAGGCAGGAGAGACAAGTGGGTGACTTCAGGTACCTTCAAAGTGTCCGAAAATGTGAGATGTTATGAGAAGTTCAGGAATAATGAGATTGCGTAAAAAAAATTAAAAAAAAAAGAAAGTCAGAGGACACATTTAGAGTATAGATAGAGAATCCAAGGGAGAATAAGTGTGAGATGAGAGTTTGAGGGGATGATTTAAATCAACTTGGCTTCAGAGAACTGATAATATATACCATTCAGAGAGAAAACCTCTTTACAGTTCAATAATAACCTGGTATCTATAGAACTCTTACAGTACAACCCAGCCTTGACCAGAACCATCCAGCACCTCTATGGCCTTCATAGCCACTCTTGCATCTTAAACCCACAATAATACATCTCCATAAACTTTATTACCTCTTTCCTGAGAGATATAAAAGTCCAGCTTGATGCATGGTAGCCTATCTTCACCTGATTTCATGGGAATTTGGTGATTTAACGAGCATGCGGTTCTGTGGAGTGTGAAATACCCAGGTGTGATATGATGCTAATAAGGGAGGCTGCAGTGTGTGTGTGTGTGTGTGTGTGTGTGTGTGTGTGTGTGATAGACAGACTTAAAATGAATCAAAAAGTGGAGTAAATGTGTGTGAGATGGACCACGAAAGGCTAAAAAGAGAAACAGCCATGGAGAGATGGGCTTGAACTCGGACATGTGCATTAGAAATACGAAGTGAGAAAAAGAGATGTGAAAGGTGTTCATGTGGAGCTGTGACCAACCAATAATCGGTGTGTTCAGGGAAGAACAGAGCAGCAGAATGGGAGAAATGTAGAACCAGTGTGAGTGGATGAAGGACTAGTGAAAAGGGAAAGTATTGGGAGTTGATGGACTGTGTGTGTGTGTGTGTGTGTGTGTGGTTTACTGTACGTGCTCTGAATGACTGAATCTGATCGACTGCAGGAGCTTAAGTGTTGCTAAGTTCTGGTCCGAAGCCTGATGCTGATGTGACTCGCCTGCAGGGAAAATGAAAACGGGCAGTGGCAGACCTCCAGAAGTGTCAACACCTTTATACGAAAATGAAAACAGCTAAATAAGACAGAGCAGTGTGGGTGCCATAAATTTCAGCCTTTTTTTTTAAATGACCATGAATGTGCTTCTTTCTCACCTATAATCTCTCCTCTCTTGACGGTGCATGTCAGTGCAGTAAACTAATCTCTCATGACCACATAATGACTCCTGATTCAGTCTATTATGAAGGAAATGAACCAAAGAAGGTTTGCTTTGCTCAGAGACTTTATTTACACTTGAGGAGTTTACCAATCCCAGGAGTGAAGATAACACAACCATAAACTTACTGAATATTTATCTGAATAGAATAGAATAGAAAAACTAGATTAACTATCAACATGTTCAGGGTGTACCCCGTCTTCACCCATAAGTATCTGGGATAGGCTCCAGTGACCCCTGTGACCCTAGTGAGGATAAAGCAGGTTCTGAAAATGAATGAATGAATAACGTAGAATGTAAGAGAACAGAATGAATGAAGAGAACATAATACAACACAACAGAATAGGATAGAATAATTAGAAACAATAGAATAGAACAGATGGAATAGAATAGAATGAATTAGAATAGAATAGTATAATAAAACAATACAACACAGCAAAACAGAATAGAATATGAATAAATGGAAGAGAACAGAACGGTAGTACAATACAACAGAATAGAAAACTAACTACAATAGAACAGAATACAAAACAACAGAATACATTAGAATAGAACAGAACAGAGTAGAATACAACAAAATAGAATAGAAAAGAATATAGTACATTAGAATAGAATAGAATAGAATAGAATAGAATAGAATAGAATAGAATAGAATAGAATAGAATAGAATAGAATAGAATACAACAGAGTAGAAAAGAACAGGACAGAATAGAAATTATATTAGAATTGAATTGATTAGAACAGAGTTTAAGAGAACACAGAATAGAATAGAAAATGATTAGAATAGAATAGAATAGAATAGAATAAAGTAGAATAGAATAGAATAGAATAGAATAGAATAGAATAGAATAGAATAGAATAGAATAGAATAGAATAGAATAGAATAGAATAGAATAGAATAGAATAGAATACAACAGAGTAGAAAAGAACAGGACAGAATAGAAATTATATTAGAATTGAATTGATTAGAACAGAGTTTAAGAGAACACAGAATAGAATAGAAAATGATTAGAATAGAATAGAATAGAATAGAATAAAGTAGAATAGAATAGAATAGAATAGAATAGAATAGAATAGAATAGAATAGAATAGAATAGAATAGAATAGAATAGAATAGAATAGAACACCTTTCTTGCCATTGTAACTAGTACTATAGAAATGTGACCCAATATGTGCGTCAAGTATATACTGAAACTCTGAAGTTATTGAAAATATGAGGTAGGATGGTGATAATGGTGCAGATTAATTTCTGACACGTTTAATTGTGATGATATTAAATACTGTGACTCGTCCTCTTAATGAATGAGGCATGAAAGTGAAACCATAGTAGAAGCTTCTGGGTGTAATACCACTGACGGCCACTAGATGCTGCCTCCTATTGATTTCCATTCCATTCCACTTGCAACATTTCCCTAAAAAATAAAATTAATGAAATCAATAAATGAGCAGATATCACAACGAAGAAGATTTACTCACTATGTTTTATGTAAAATGACATATAATGAAAACACACACAGTGGTGTTGGCAGTTTCGTGTAGGCATGTGCGTACTCCAGTGTGTGATGGAACCCACTACAGGGCCAGTTGCCCTCTGGTTCTCTATGTTTCCCCTCCTCTGCTGTTCATTGTTCAGTGGATACATGACTGACTGAGTGGGATGGAAGCCTGACAGTGGGTGGACTGGATAGGAAAACCACATTTAACTGGGAGAAAAGGGTGATTGTATGTGTAGGCTCATGATCGTAGGTGAGAGTGTATTGGGAAAAGGGTCACATCATTATGAGTGATCACATAAAAGCATAGCATGTGGGCTAAAATCTATGGAAAAAAGGTATTTTTCTCTGCTGTATTCATAATGACCTTCACATGTTCCTAATCATCTTCCACTATTCTTTAAATGTGTTGTCAGCATTCATTTGTTCTCCCTTTCCTTGCCTTCCTCCACCACCTGTGTGCTGATATGAAGCCGGTAGATGAGTTGTGACTGCTGTACATATGGTCACTTCGTCATCATGGTTCTTCTTCTGCAACTTAAGAGGTTGTCTGGATAATTAAAATCATATTCCCAGAGACGGGACAGAGGTTGCTCTCATAGAATTTGCATTTACACTGATTTTTGTCACAGAAAGCATGATTAATTAACTCAAGGCATTAATTAAAATAGAGATTTTGATAAAACAAAATGAGGAAGACGGTGTCATATGCTTTAGTGGCATATAAGGAGGGGTAGGGGTGGGATTCTGGCAATGCCAACAATAAATGATTGATCTAAGTGTACTTTGGCTCTGAATCAAGTCATAATTGCACTTTGGGCATAGCTTGGCATCCAAACATATGGTGTATAAAGTGATCCATTTCAAAACCAAACCAAATGGCAGTGAAATTTTCCCATTGTGTTTATGCAGATCATAGCTATGTGTAATGTCTTTGTAATTTGCCATTGAAGGGTGTGTTACAATTACAGATTGCATAAAAAAAAAGATTGTTTTTCACACCCCACTTCCTTTAGAAAATGATTTATTTCATTTCATTTTATTTATTTGGCTCAAACATAATTAATAAAGAAAATAATAGAGTAATAAAAAAATAATACTCAAGAAATCAATTACATATCCACCTAAAAATGGTCATTAATCACAGAAAAAGCATAATTACAACACATTTAATGTAAGTGTACAGGTCTTACTTGGAAAATTAGAATATCATACAAAAATTGTTCTACAGTATTCATGCAATTCAATATAAAAGATGAAACCAATACATTTTATATACTCATTACATGCAAAGTGGGATATCTCAAACATTTCTTTGTTGTAATTTTGCTGCTGATGATTTACAGCTTATTAAAACCTCAAACCCAACAAGTCAGGAAATTAGAATATTGCTTGAAAGTGAATTTTCTGAAGCTGTACAATACTTTTAATTAGCAAAATCAAAAGAAATAAAACCTTGAAATATACTGATTTGCATATTTGTCTATATAAAATGTACAGAACAACACAAATGCATGCACTTTTTCGGGATATTCTAATTATTCAAGTCGTACCTGTACATATGAATGACCTTATAAATACAGTTTGAGAAGGAACAGAAAAAACTAAAAGCTTATGTAGTCCTGCCCCTTCCTTATTAGATAAACAATTATATTTCCTTCATTAATCATATATCACATTAAATGACAACAATGAATAACTAGTCATAGCACCTCTATAATGGGTGTATCACCATTGTGCAACCATTCTGCCAGAAATAAACATGAACAAACTTTAGAAACTTTTCAAGGTCTAATAATATGTTTGAATCTCCAAATTATATATAAACCCATGAACAGTATCTTCTATTTCAAATACCACCATCCAAACACATGCACTGATAGGTTAATTAGTTAATCTAAATTGTCCATAGGTGTGAATGTGAGAGTGATTGTTTGTCTATATATATTCAGCCCTGAGATGAACTGGAGACTCATACAGGGTGTACCCCACCTTCACCCATTGTAGCCCCCTGTGACCCCTGTGACCCCTGTGACCCCTGTGACCCTAGTGAGGATAAAGTGGGTTCAGACACAGTATATAGCCTTTTGGAACCAAGCTCTTCATATGTATTATGAACAGATGCACACATATGCAAATGTTGCTATGAATCATAATATAAATATATAATATATAATAATATAGAACTTTATAACAGCACCTGAGTTAGAAATGTTTACTTGTTATCTGCAACTATTGTTGATCTTTGCCCTGCAGATAAAAATCGACAAATAAAGCAGGACGTATATAAATGATGAATGAGAGGACACAAATGACATGCACTTCCCTCCTCCCGCCCCTACAGCCCACCCACCGACCACCCAATTCCATTTATACAGCATACACTGTCATCAACAATAGCTGTGATGTCATTATGGGCCCAGACAGAAGACTGTGATAGGCAGACGATGTCACTGTCGTCGCTGGTGAGTCTTCATCACCAAGGTCAAGGACAGGTGTTGTGTGCGGCGGAATGCATCTGGAAAGGCCGATGAGCTCACCGATGTGTTGGGTGATCAGAGAAAAACGTGCTTAATGCTGCCGGCGTGCAGCTTATTATTATTGTGTGTCGTCTACGTGTGATGAAACACCGTGTACAGATGTTAGTGTGTGTGCACAAGCAAGTGTTTGTGTGTTTGATACCTGCACCGACGCTGGAACCGAGCCACCTGCTAATAAGAAATTACGAGCATGTACCCAACAGCGTCGACTGAAACATCAGCTGCTGTGATTTGGTGAATATTTAGATAAATGATAGGATTTTAGATGTGAGTAGCCACAAAAGCAAACTCAGGATGGTTTGATGAGGTCGTATGAAGGTGTTTTATTTTAGATGTTTGATAGGATCGACTTCTGGATATGAGGATCGACAGCCTCTGGTCGCTTTTACATTTGATATATGTGCAAAATTTTACCAATATTTACTGAGAGTCAAAAATATTGAAATATGGAATTCTTTATTCCATGAAGTCACAAATGCATGATGATGACGACACAAGAAGTCATCAAAAATCTAATTTATTGCAGGGTTTATGTTCTAAAAGTAACCAACAATAGGTGAAATATGCAAAGTAATCAGGTTTTTTTTTTTTTTTTTTTTACAATTATATATGTTTTAAGGCTGTAAAACCCCTAATGGTGACTTGATACACTTTTCTCAGACATACATTAATATTTTATCTCTTGTTTAAACATTTGTAAAGTTCAAACCTTTGTAGATTTATAAAAAATAAGTACAGTATTATAGAATGAAACCAAATATCAAAACCTGTTTTGTTCAGAAGTCAAACTTTTCGTAGAATTATTAGTATCTGGCTCCACCTCTTGGGTGTGACTGCAGGTGCTTTTGTTGGTGCAGAATCTTTAGTCGACATTCTATCAAACATACAAAACTTCAACATCACACTGCTGGTAATTGAACTTTTGTGGAAATGTGTCAAAGCTGAACTCATTCGATACTGTACAGAGCATGGAGGAGACTGATTAACAATGGTCTACAGTCCTTTAGCCAATCAGGATGCAGAACACAATGTGCTTTCAATTGTACAATGGCTGCGAAAGGTGAACCGTTACACTGAGGACAAGTGTATATGGATAATTATTCTATATTACCCTTCATCCTGTACAAAATTAAAAAAAAAACGATTCCATTTCCTGATGTTCCCACACATGTTTCTTTTAAAACTGTTCTTTGCTTGTTGTAACATCTGTTTTTTTTATTTACCTTACTGTAGTTGTGGAAAAAAACATCTTTCCATTGCAGTTTTTAATATTTGTGCTATTCCTGCAAAACTACCTCTTGCCAACGTAAAAGCTTTAAAATGAAAACCAAATTGTTGTTTTTCCATTAGCTACATTTTTATTTGCAACTTATTTTTTGGACAATTTGAGGATCAATACAAAAAGTGACTAATGATTCAGTAATCTTCTGTTCTTCATTCAAACAGTTCTGGGAAACGTGCAGCTAAGTTCTCACCAAATCTCTATTACAGTACAGTAATAGATCCTTTACAGTTACTCACTGACAGCTGCTTAAGATAATATCAACAATACAGCAGTTGTTTTTGGAAGAAAAGAATCATTTTACAAAATACGAATTAATGTTGTGTTTCCATTGTTAGTATTAGATCGACTCGCTTTGATTAAACAGGGTTTCACTGCTAGCATGAGGCATTTCTATTGCAGGCGTTGTACACAGTGTAGTGGTTGTCATAGCAACACTGTAGAAACGCTTACAAAATGTTCAACACAACTACAAGTGGCGCAGCAATGGAGGAGGACGACATTTTAAACTGTTTATTTTTTTCTGAAGTGAAACACAATATTAAGGTTTTATCTTAAGAGTCACTTCAAAACTGGAGCCAGTTCATCCAAATACAGCCGACTTATAAATGATTCCCACTAGTTTGGTTTGGTAACACTGCTCTCCAATTTTTTTTTTTTTAGAAAGTATCAGCTTCAGACATTGAATGTGCTACATTTTTAATATCTTTAATGAAATGAATAAGAGAACAAATGACAAAAGTGTTGGTTAGTTCATATTTAATATATATGATGGTGTGTTATTCCACATATATGGTGGTTTATGGTTTATTTATACCATGGATTTGTAAATATTCCACTAGAAAGAACCTGTAAAGTGAATGGATCCTACTGTAATATGCAGACAGTGTTTTAAAGTAGATCTGACACCAATAGTCCTTTGGACTAAAATATATTCTAACAATTGCACATTTTGACCAAAGAATTATGTTGGAAATTTGAGCCAACCAGCATTTAAGACTTGAGTTTTCTTTATCACTAACACACGCAAGGGATAATATCCCACTTATTCTACGGGTTATTACAGTTTATTACTGTCACTACTCTAACAGACTAGTGTTGTGAAATAGCCAATAAGATGCGGGTTATGCGGGGCAGACAGAAGGGGGTGCAGAGATATTTAGGCGGAGAAAAAGAGAGAGACAGATGTACATAGTCAGGTCGACGACCGGAGCAGGTGTTGTCCCGTTCTTGCAAATAAATACTGAAAACGAAGCTAACTGAAACCGCTCCTTGTTTTCTAAAAACCAGCATAGAGGAGTTAACCCCAGAGTAAAATACTTACTTCTGCCCTGGAGATTCTGTACTTAGACTTAGACTTAGACTTAGACTTCCTTTATTGTCATTGCACAAGAATACACACAACAGTGGGATTTTTGGCAACGAGATGCCGTTGCTTGGCTTCCGGAGTACACCTACTAAATAAATAAGTAAAAAAGCATCTAAGGAACAGAGTAAACAGAATGAGTAGTGCCGTAAACAGAATGAATAGTACAAAAAACAGAATAAGTAGTGCAAAAAAACAGAATGAATAGTGCGAAAAACAGAGTAAGTAGTAGTGCAAATATAGGGGGGGTCGTTTCACAACCAGGAGGTAGATTTTTTTGTCCATGTTATGGATAAGTGCACTGAGAGTACATTGTCCATGAGGTAGAAGAATGAGTTTGTGGGGGGGTTGTTATTTGTCATTCAGCAGTCTGGTGGCCAGGGGGAAGTAACTGTCCCTGAATCTGGCCGTTCTGCAGTACGAGAGGAGGACGGCAACTTCCCCTGATTTCCTGACTACGGTCATGATAACATCAGGATAGGTTAACACTGGATAAGATAGCTGTTACTTTAAAAGTGGCCGAACTACCTGCGGAGTGATATGGTACAGTGAATCTGAAGTGACAAAACACGTTGCCATGGGCAGCGGGCGTTAACGGCGAAAAAAATCTGTCCGCGGACGTCATTCAAAGTGAACGGGAGCTGCCGCATCATTCTAGAGGGCCGTAGAATAAATTTGGGAAATTTACTTAGTTTTATTCCACAATCATTTTTCTTGTAGACTAGCGTTAGCTTTGTCCTCTTATTCCTGCTGACGTAGATCTCCCAAAATCACTTACCCTTCTTCTAGTCCATCATGGTTTTCATATGTGTAGAATCTGTGGCTACTTTGTCATCTTCATTTACACTTTCACACACAGACTAATCTTATAATGTCTGTTGTCTGTGGTGGTTGAATTGTTTTTCCTCTATTTTCTCTCTATTCATGTGAACAAACAGAAATACAGAAACTGCAGCTCCATTATAACCATCTAAAAATGCTCTGAGTATAAACCAACCTTTTTCACTTCAGGGATTAATTGGGTCCAAAGGTTGTTAAAGCTGTTTGAACAGTTTAGTGTATTTTTAAATGCAGCTGTGACAGAAGTGTGAGTATTTTTAGCGAGTTCAAGAAGTCAGTTCTAACTTTAGCCTGACACAAAGGTCGTCTCAGTGCAACAGGAGTGAACCCACTTCCAATTATAAAGCCTGTGACCCCTTAAATGAGATCATTAACGAAGACATGGTCAGGTGGGAGAGACAGCGAACAAAAATGGATGGAGACTCTTCTATTTTAGAGCTTTGTCTTTTTTTTTTTTTTAAGTGAAGAACTAAATTGAGTGATGATGTGACCTATTTTGTCAAAGTCACTTAAAGCCTGTATCTACTGGGATCAACGTCTTGGTTTATGTAGTTATGCTCTGACACTAGTGCATTTATGAATATTAAAAAAATGATCAGTATTTGACAATATTTATGTTACACATGTGTGTACAAAGTGTTAATGGGCAGAAGGTGAAGGTCTACATATCCACAGGTGCCAAAAGCTCAGGTTCACAGTGTAGAACAGGAACATATTAGATACAATTCAACACAGTCACTATGAGATGGTACTTTTCTTCAAGTCAGAAATAAAGTGGACACCCCATGTATTTGTAATATATTACACTGACAATCACTCTTAAGTCATTGTCACGCTCACTTCTGGATCTGCTCCTTTCAGGGTTTAAACTGAATGTTTCAGTGAAATAATGAAACGCATCCAGGACATGACATGATGAGACGGTCAAGAATTTTCTTTTACATTTTTTTTATTTTTATTTTTTTGCTTTAATCCCTGTCCACCTAAATATATAAGAAATCCCTAATATTATATTAAGGAATTACTTTATTGGTAAAAAATTTTTTAAAAACGTCAAGATATTTCCTTACATTATTGGTGAAATTTTTACATTAATGGGTTTTATTACATGTTTGACCAAGTTAAGTGCAAATTTTATTACATTTTCAGGCGTTTCAATATAGGATGGTACACAGCTCCACCCTCTTGAACAAAATTCACCTTTTCTCCAAAAGAAAAAGGGAAAAGGAGTGAATCTTTCAGTGTAAAACACACATTCGTAGCTTGCATTGATGCCGTGTTTCAGTGTTTTATTCTGCCAGACTATGAGTTGGTCGATAAGCTGAGGGCTGAGCTAGACCCCTCCATCAAACAATTTGGCAGCCAGTGGACAACTTGAAAGAAAAACCCCCTGATCTCACCCAATACAGAGTTGATCGCTGAGATCCGAGCCAAGCAGCAGGTAAGTCAGAGCCTCCAGACACAAACTGCTGCAGCTCCAAGAGATGCACAGAGTGAGGAGGACGCATTAACAAGCAGTGTGAGGAAGAGTCCTCTGCTTCCATTTAAGGAAGACAAACGGGTACAAGCAAGAGGTGGCATGTTCATTCATTCATTCATTCATTCATTCATTCATTCAATCATTCATTCATTCATTCAATCATTCATTCATTCAATCATTCATTCAATCATTCTTTCAATCATTCATTCAATCATGAATTAATTAATTCAATCATTCATTCATTCTTTCAATCATTCATTCATTCAATCATTCATTCGTTCATTCATTCATTCATTCATTCAATCATTCATTCATTCATTCAATCATTCATTCATTCAATCATTCATTCAATCATTCTTTCAATCATTCATTCAATCATGAATTAATTAATTCAATCATTCATTCATTCTTTCAATCATTCATTCATTCAATCATTCATTCAATCATTCTTTCAATCATTCATTCAATCATGAATTAATTAATTCAATCATTCATTCATTCTTTCAATCATTCATTCATTCAATCATTCATTCGTTCATTCATTCATTCGTTCATTCATTCATTCATTCATTCAATCATTCATTCATTCAATCATTCATTCATTCATTCGTTCATTCATTCAATCATTCTTTCAATCATTCATTCAATCATGAATTAATTAATTCAATCATTCATTCATTCTTTCAATCATTCATTCATTCAATCATTCATTCAATCATTCATTCGTTCATTCATTCAATCATTCATTCATTCAATCATTCTTTCAATCATTCATTCAATCATGAATTAATTAATTCAATCATTCATTCATTCTTTCAATCATTCATTCATTCAATCATTCATTCAATCATTCATTCGTTCATTCATTCATTCATTCATTCATTCAATCATTCATTCATTCATTCATTCAATCATTCATTCATTCAATCATTCATTCAATCATTCTTTCAATCATTCATTCAATCATTCATTCATTCATTCAATCATTCATTCATTCTTTCAATCATTCATTCATTCAATCATTCATTCAATCATTCATTCGTTCATTCATTCAATCATTCATTCATTCATTCAATCATTCATTCATTCAATCATTCATTCATTCATTCGTTCATTCATTCAATCATTCTTTCAATCATTCATTCAATCATGAATTAATTAATTCAATCATTCATTCATTCTTTCAATCATTCATTCAATCATTCATTCGTTCATTCATTCAATCATTCATTCATTCAATCATTCATTCAATCATGAATTAATTAATTCAATCATTCATTCATTCTTTCAATCATTCATTCATTCAATCATTCTTTCAATCATTCATTCATACATTCATTCATTCATTCATTCAATCATTCATTCAATCATTCATTCATTCGTTCATTCATTCATTCATTCCAACAGTTCAGCTCTCACTCATCAACCATCCTCAAACCCATTCTTCCTCCTCCTCCTCTTCCTCAGTGCCTCTCTTACTTTCCCAGGGTGTTTTTTTTTTGCGTTATTCATCTTTATTTGAATATAGTTAATACTTGACTGGAATTGATTCTACTGTCTCTAAAAGTGTGGACTTTGTATCTGCTGTCATTTGCATTTGTGAACCTGTTTTGCATGTGCGCCTTTGAAGTCTAAAAATGTTCTGGCAATCGTTTGTTCAGAGTAAATAAAGTGTTATGTGCATATGTTACTTTATCTCCATAAACCCTTTGTCTCTTACGGCTCTTTGTTCACTTGGGATTTCCTGCTGCATCCTTCATACTGTACATATCTGAGCAGAACAGTATCTGATTATTATCTGGATCATTGATTGATGTTGGTTCATTTTAATTTAATACATATTTCTGTAACATTTCATTACTGCAGGGGCGATTGCTCCAACAATTTTGCTTAAAACACCTGAAAAATACCGTTCTAAATTAAAATGACACCTGTTCTATAACTGTTTGAAAAGTTTTAAAAGTTTTCCCTGTATGTTGGACTAAAACAAGGGAAAAGCTGTTGACTTAGAAACACAAATACATTTTAATTATTTATTTGGCCACTCGCCTTCATTTTCTTGGTGAAAACCAGGGTGTAGTTGACAAAGTTATTTGTAAAAATGTCCATTTTAGATCTTTTTTCCTATAGTTATGTTTATGTATTTTACAGAGTGGGAATTTAAGGAATTATCAACTTTCCAAAGTGGTTACATTTGAAAATTTTGTGTGTTGAATCTTTCAAAAATTCATATTATTTTAGCAAAAATGTATGAAAACATATAGTTCACATAGAAAATTACCATTATTAATGGTAAAACAAACTAGTATTCTGGTCCAAAAATCCCATTATCATGTATTCTGCACTGTAAACCTGAATGTTCAGAATAATTAAATATATTTAGTTTCAGAAATAGTACTACTAACTCAAATGTATTCAGTTACTATAACATGTTTTTCTTTTTAAGTATTTCCAACGAATATTTTTTTATTAAGGGGAACTATTGTGGATATAAGTGAACATAACTTAAAAACATTAATGAGGTAAAACTGAGTATAATTAAGTCATTAAATGCTGAGAATGATATTGTTCTGTTATTTCTATTGTTTCAAATAAGGATGATTAAACAAAATAAACTTAACTGATGTAGTAGATGATGAAATATAATTTCAGATCACTGCAAATAACCACTAATATCTATTACACCAAAAAAAATTACAATCACAAAACAGTCATTTTATTCAGGGGCTGTGGTTCAGTTGGTAGAGCAGGTCGTCCAATGACTGAAGGGTCAAAGGTCAGTGTCCCAGCTCTGTCTGTCCACATGTCCAAGTGTCCTTGGACAAAGACACTGACTTAGTCTCCCAGTAGGACTGACAGAACCTTAGAATACTAACTACTAACTAAATGTGTTCATTTAAATATACTTTAATAAACATCTACAATTTAAGTTCTGGAATTTTTTATTTTTTAAGTTTCATCAACTTAAAATAATTGAGGCGATCGATTTCCTTACATTTTTTGTGTTCTGTTAACTTATTATAGGGTTTACAGTGTATGGGGAAAAGGATTTGTGAAGTCCAAGGACGTGTTATGAGTCCAAGCGTCTGACAGGATAGGTAGTTCTGTCAACATTACAGCTCCAGAGACACGTCTCCACTAGTGAATGTTGGACATTATGATGTTTTGTAACTGAGCAAAAGGTTGTGAGTTATTTAATATTTTACTTTATGACAGAACGTTCTGACAACAGCTCGTTCTGTTCATGTTCTCACTTACATGCAGGTTCCAAATTAATTGTTCGTTTGATCAATACATAATTGTTCTGATTTGAACATTTTCTCCCCAGTTGTGATTGAAAACCTCAATAATTAAACATCAATATACATATTGATGGAGGTTAAAGATGATAAACAGTAAGCTGGACACAAAGTGAGTTGAATTGATGAATAATATGATGTCCTGAAGTTATTGACAGCTCATTTCAAAAGCAGGGAGTTGACTAGATGAGCCGTAGCTTTGGCCATGGAGAGCAGCCATCGCTCTGAACCATATCCATCCATTCCACTTGAATGTCATATCCCAGGACACTTCCTGCCCCTCAGGAAGTGTTTTTTTTTTTTTTTCCATTTATCATGTCTTCTTCTTACTGTACTCCCCATTCGTTTGACCTTCATCTCCAATTCCCTGACTCGACATTTTATTTAATCTGCAATCCTTATCCCATCATCCATCCCCTTACCTTCATCTCACCCTTATCACCCGCTTTGTCACTCTGTTCTCAACCATCCCCAAAAGAGCAGCAGCTAAACTTTCATTCAGGTCAGTGCCCCGTCTGTGCTACACTGTAAAACAAAACAAAAAATACCATTCATTTAACAGAAAATGCAGCCGTGTTTGCTCTAAGAAGCACATCACACCATAAACATATTTAGAGAGTAACATGTAGATAAGAGGTGTCAAACATGCGGCCCGGGGACTAAAATCGGACCACCAATGGGTCCAATCTAGCCCCTGGGATGAATTTGTGAAATGCAAAAATGACCCAAAAGATATTAATAATTAAGGAAGTTAAAATAATTTGACATTAATTCAAACTAAAATGGATCAGACCATAATCAATAATAAACAAATTATGAAAAATGCAAATTTTCTACTTTGTTTTAGTGTACAAAAAAGGGAATAAATAAATAAAAGTACCAGCCTGTTACAAAAAATGTGAATAACCTGAAATGTATGTGGAAATGTATCAATATTCTGAATGTTACTAAATGTGTGTATTTATCTTTAAGTTATGATGTACATGTATATGTGATAAACTAACATGCAATATTGTTAATATTGCACTTACTTTTCTTAAGAAATTTCAGGTTGTTAATATTCTTAAGAAAAGAATATTAACATCTGTTTACTTGTAGATGTTTACATTTACAAGTACAGTTTGTAAATGTAAACATTTTTATTATGGATTTTTTGCTGAAAAACATAGAGAAAACTTTGGAGTTGACATTATTTATACATTTTTATTTCTATTATTTTACTGTTCTGGCCCACTTCATACCATATTAAGCAGAATGTGGCCCCTGAACTAAAATGACTTTGACACCCCTCATATAGATTTAACATTTTAAACAGTTTATCCCAGAAATATCTGGTAAAGGTTGATTAGAAATATGAAATGATATCCATTAGTGTTATTTTACAATAATTATTAACAATACTTACACCAACTGAACAAAAATGTACTCTCTGAAATACACTTTATTCACCTTTAATAATAAATAGGTAAATGTCAATGACAGAATCCATAAAGTAGGATAATTAGAATAAAGATTTGTCCTATTGAGGCTTGATTGTGAATTATTTAATAGAAAACAGGTAAAGGTAAACTTTATTATACAGATATTTAACCCATTTACTTCTGAGACTTATGTAAGGAATTCCACAGTAAAAAATAAAATAAGATAAGATAAGCAACAAAATGAACAAAAACTGCCAAAGTGATCAGTAAAAGGAACAAAAATTTATATTAAACGAAGAAAATAATATGTAACATGAACAAGGTAAGACACTAACAGAACACAATTGAAGAAAAATAATAAACAAAACATAGAAAAAATAAACAAAATAAGGAACAACATCAGCAGAAACTAATACACATTCACAAAATAACAAAGAATATGAAGGAATAAATGACTTGTGTTGTAATTTGGTTCGAGTAGTTTTAGTTTGAGCCTTTTCTTTTTCTAAATCACTTGCTTTTTGACACCTGTATATCCGTTCTATGAACAAAACTGTCAGTAAAATAAACAAAAAAACTTGAATTATTCTAAATTTTTAAACTAAACCATCCATTTAGAACACGTCAACATTGTGAGTTAAAGGGTTAAATTTATATCCAGACTCGTATTAATATCCAAGGTAACATTATAGATAGTATCACTAATTCTGACATGTAGTCACATAAAAGCCTGAATTTACTGGTTATTTATGGAAAATACTGGTTATTTTTTCCCCTCCTGGTTCTGTTTCATTTTAATCATCAAAGTTGGTGCCATGTTAAAAGACACTGTTAGAAAAAAACCTGTTCAGGTACAAACATGTAATTACATTCACAGTTCAAAATCATTCTTTAAATGCAGTAAATATCTTTACTTATACTTATACTTTTTTTTTTCATAAATTTTTTTTTTAAATACTGTGGATGCGACTTATATAAAGGTGCGGCTTATAGTCCAGAAAATACCATAAATAATAAAACATATTTCTCCACAAACTCACACATCATTAAAAAAAAAGCTGAACATTATCTCTGCAGATTACAACAACAGAAAAAAAATAAATAAATAAAATAAAATGAATTCACATTGTTTTCCTCCACAGCTTTGTCCAATACATTTCCATGTTTTAAATGCAGACACGTTTTCATTCACAATAAAATGACACGATCCAGCGAGATAAACAAAAGCCAGGAGCAGAACCTGCACCCTGTAATAATGTTTATCCCATAATGCACTCCTTCGTGAGAACCATACGCCTCAGTGTCATATTCAATCTGGCATCATCAGGGTGAAGTCTATGTTATCACAATAATAGACATTAGGAGGCTATTGTCATGTTCATAAAGCACTGGGATGGAACAAATAACTATTGTTCAGTGGATTCTAAGGTTTTATTTGTATGCAGAAATCTGTAGAAACACATAACACATCCAGTAATATATTTATGAGGCTGTTTATTTCAGATTTGTACATGTTTCTATAAATGTATTCTATATTGGAGCTGCACCAGGAGCTCCTCAGTCCATCATATACGTCTGCATTACAACAATAGGATAAAACACATATCAGTTTACAAAACATTAGTGAAGACAGACAATGTGAACAACTACAAATGTGGAAAATCATAAATATATTTCTACCAGGTTTTCAATCCAGGTGTGTCTGACCATTGACTTCTGGATTAATCAGGAAACAAAGAAACAGCATTAACGACAGGAAGTAGTAGAGTTGTGCAAAGAGACCATTTCATCATCTTATCATAAATTATATCAAAATTATCATAGTTTAACGTCTTATTAGGGATCCGTTATTTGTAATAAACGGTTACAAAGGCATTATTACCATGAAATTACATTAAAAAAAAACATAAAATTAGCACCTTATTAGTGATCCATAATATAAAGTTTACTCTTTACTTACCTTTATTATTATTATTATTATTATTATTATTATTATTATTATTATTATTATTATTATTATTATTATTATTATTATTATTATTATTATTATTATTATTATTATTATTATTATTATTATTATTATTATTATTATTATTATATTTGATATTATATTCATTCATATGTACTATATTTTACCTTCTACCTTCCCCCTGTTTCTTTGTTTCTGCATTTGTTTGTTTGTCAGCAACTTTATGTACTGCACCATTTTACATTAAATTTTCATGTTTTCAGGTTTTGGTAAATGTTTTGGTCAAAGGTCCAGGTCACCAAAAATGTGTTTTCACAATGATCAGTATTGGGAAAATCAGGAATTTCTTTTTCATTCTTTTGTACTCAGTTTCACATAGAGTTTGTTTTTGCTCTCACTGTTGATGACGTCCATTGATATCAAATCCTTGAAGGACAATTTTGAAAAGGTCAAAGGTCAGAGTCAAGCCCACAATAAAGGGCAATTTGGAATTTTGGTTAGATCTTTTGAACTTCCAATGAGAACCCAAATGCTCATCTTTCAGTTCTATAGATTTTGACCTATTGTTGACGGGGGGGGGGACGGGGGACGGGGGACGGGGGACGGGGGACGGGGGACGGGGGACGGGGGGTTCTCATTTAATACCTAACAAATACTGAAATGGACTATAATGGTTTTGTAACTGTCGGTCCAGACAAAACCTGGCCATATGGTCACCCTACATACACTTGTCCCCACTGTTCATATCAGTCAGGTTAGCTAGCGGATGACTTTTCAGATGTGTTGTCCTCTTGTTTATGTCTGATTAGTCTTGTGTTTACTCGCCAAGTAAGAGGGAGGGACAGAAACATGAGACTTGTCGACTTGTCGACTTGTGCTACAGGAGTGGATGTTTCTGTTACTGCCCTAGTGGTGATAAGTACTTAGTTACTATTATTAACAGGAAACTACATGTATGCTCCCAAATGGTAGCATGACCTTTGACCTTCAGTGACCTTGAAAGGACAAATACATAGTCTCATGTTTTTAGAGGGACATGTCCATTAAGAACTAAAATCCTTGTGAGGGGTGGGCTTTGTTGTGCCTAGTTACATTTAGTGTATTATAGGGCACTACACTCTGTATATAACACAGTCCAACAGAAGCTCTGCAGACACCTACTAGCATTCATCAATACTGCACCTTCAACCGAGGATGAAAATGAAACCTGAGCAACTGCCTGACTGTTATTGTGTTTTAATAAGAGTCAAGGTGAGACTTAATCTGGGAACAGTAGCAGCCAGGGAGCCTGTTGGTACATCAGTCAACTGTAAAAAACAAGTGTCCTATGACATGACATGCTCAGAGATGACACAAACCTCCTGTTGAGCTGAACCCTTAGATGTAGTGATACTAAATGCACTGGACACTTAGAGATATATGTCCTAAATATCCAGCTTCAGTCAGAGGGTGGAGTAGTTCCTGACAGGGCTGTATAGGCGTCATATAGCCTGACTCACAGTGTGTGCTCTGCTGGAATAATTCTGCCAGTGGGGGACTTCAGCAGTTGACATTCTCATGCCATCATATACAACATTTATTGCATTAAAACAACGATGTTTGTTTGTTTGTTTGTTTATTAAGATCCCCATTAGCATTTACATAGGATCCACTATTCCTCCTGGGGTCCATATACATGGAGACAATAAAATAATACACATTCACATTGAACAATATAGACTTAGACATAAACAACACAAACAGTAAATACAAACAATCAACCAGATACGCAAATGCAAAACCATATACAGTATCCCTTAAAAACCTGACATACATTCACTACATAGGCAACACCACTACAGAATAACTAGACACAATTAGACGACTGGACACACCCACAAAATAACTAAACAAGACAGATCCAACTGGGTTTCCGTAATATCATCATATCATCCGCAAATATTTAATTGATTTTAGTATAACAACTACTGTATCTATACAGTCGGACAATAATAATAATAATAATAATAATAATAATAATAATAATAATAATAATAATAATAATAATAATAATAATAATAATAATAATAATAATAATAATAAGTTCATTTTTAAACCTTTTTGAAAGCATATATATTATTTAATTGTTTAGTATGACTCGGCAGTGAGTTCCATTCTTGCATTGATCTGTAAATGACTTTGTTCTTGGTTGATGTAGATTAATGTTTAGGAGTGTTTTTTTAAAAATCTAGTTTTATGTTTAGGTGTTAAATAATTGTGAGTATTGTACACTTTTCATAAAAAATATATGGACTCATTGTGGTTAAAACTGTTCTCAACAAAATCCTTAACGACTACAGAAGTCTATGTTTTACATCAAGCCAAGACAGAGAGACATGCATTCTTTTAAAACACATGTAACATGCGCTATTTTGTTTTGAATGAGTTGTAATTTTCTTTTGTTCTTTATGGATGTAGTGGACCAAACTACAGAACAATAATCCATTTGTGTTAAAACCAATGCTTGGATTATTTGTTCTTTATACGGTGAATGCAGACAATTTTATACTTTTATATAGATTTAGTCGTTTTACTACTACAGCTCATATCCTCAAGTGCTAATATAGTAGAAGTACTATCCTCAGAACAACCCATATTAAGTCTGATTAATTTAAAGAAACACAAATTGAGTTGTTTTTTTTTTTGTCCAATTTCAAAATGGTAGTTAATTAGTTGTGTGTTGGTACAGAGCTAATGACGTATGGAGATATGTCAGATGCCTTTTAGTTTGTTTATTTACCACATTTTATTATTAATGTGGATAAAATCATCATCCAAACTTGTGTTATGAGAATGAATGAATGATGATTTTTTTTCTACTGAACAGAGAAACTAATTCAATACAACATTACTAATTGTATTATTTAGAAATGCAACAACCTGTAATTATATTTAGGGGAAAAAATAATGCATTGATGTGAATTAATCCATTACAATGAAATAGAACAGTTGTTTTATTTCAACTTTTGTGAAAACTGTTGAAGGTATTGAATACATATGTTAACTGCGCATATAATTGGATATTTTAGCACATTTCTTTCTGTTTTTTTCTGTATTTTAGAAGAGTTTAGAATATATTTTTGATAATCTTAGTGTATTTTTGTGTATTTTGTGAGAAATTTAAGTACAACCCCCGCCCCACAGACAGAACAGTTGACCGTTATAAAGTGTTTTTACACACTGCAAGGCATTTTCTTTTCATCTTAAAATACTACATTAATGTGAAGCAGGGATTCTGCTAACATTTCTGCTAATATGTCACCTCGCTTGGACAAACACATTAAATGCAGATATTTCCCCTTCTTTCTTGAGTCTGTTCACTTATGCAAGATGAAACATAATGTAGATTAAACATGTATATTTAATCAGAATTACTCAAAATTAAACTCTGTGGCTAATCTGATTAGAAACTGTAATCATTTGACAGCCCTAACTATATTTCTTTGGTGACTTTTTCCTTCCTGTAACTCAGTTACTCAGCCTCTTCTGTGGTTTCATGTGTGGTTGCACATTTCCTTCCTCAGTGTAAATGTGCATATTCCATCCTCAACCCCTCGACCCTTACACTTTCCATTCTGATCTCTTTCGCCTGCTTTATACGAAGGCTTTGCCCTGTGCACAGGCCTGGGGCAAGTCCTACAAGCAATAAAGAGTGGGCCAAGTGTCCAAGTTAACATGAGAGACCAAGAGGAGATGTAGGTCTGTGGTGGGCTTAGCCCCTCTCGGCATGGGTCTGCGGTGTATGAGCGATCACTTCGACTGCTGTTACTGTTAGGGTTTTCTGCTGCAAGGTCAATGGAGCGCTCCCTCTCTTCCTCTCACTCTCATTTCTCTCAGCACTGCAGGAGTTGCTGTGAGTGGAAGGAGGGTGTCAGCTGCTGCTGCTGATCAGGCATCACTGCTGGGGTCAGGGCTACAGGGCAAAACACACATACTGGCACAAATGGGCATCCATGTGCACAGTCACACTAACTCAGACCCGCATATATGCACTCAGGACACACCACCAGCCCTGTAAAATTATTGATGAACACTTGATCCGTTATGATGTGTGGTTATCCATTGTGTACTTACACTCCTACCCTGCTAAACGCATCATTATCCAACAGAGGATACAAGAGTCTATATTTAGATGATCCCAAACAACCATCAGCAAACTCAAGCGCAGTGCAGGCAAACCATGTGTCAATACACAAACCACTAGCGTAATGATGCAAAAAATGAGATGGATGAACAACACTTCGCAAGATGAGTGCCTAATTACAGAGAAGCAGGAGAGAGAAATGTTCTGCGGTCCAAACTACGAATCATTAAAATGATATAAAGCACAGTCTTTCCTCACATTAGCAGATTTTGCCATGTTGTTCTTGTTTTACTCAAGCAAGACACTCAAGGTCAAACCCCCTCTTTAAGAAGAAACAAATCTCCAGCCAATATAGGCGAAAGCTCACAGACTCCCACATTTATGTCCAATGATTTTAACCAGTCTTCGAACTGTGACTTTAACAGCCCCTCCCCTCCTGACTGCTTCTCCTCTCACATCATAGGCATGGACCTGAATATAAATAGTGTTTTCCCCCTTTTTTTTTTTTTTTTCCTTGGGTTTCTTATAATGCTGTAGACCAGAGGAGAATGGGAGTTGGGAGTGAATGTGTCCCACCTAAAGAAAAGGGAGGTAACAATGTGGTGCCAAAGCTGCAGACAAAAAGATGTGAGGACAAAGAGAGGTAGAAAAAAAAAAAAAAAAAAACAGACCCTCTGAGAGAAAGTGAACAGGTAGTGATGAAAAGAGGAGCAAGAGGTGACGGCGAGAGAAGATAGAAAGACAAAACATGTAGAAAAGTATACTTAACATGTGTTCAGCTGAAGATTGATGACTGGGAAAAGCTGAGCGGTGGAGTTCAAGCTAACAATGATAACTGTTACTTTAGCTCCACAGTAGCTCCTGAGAGCGAACACAAGTGGAAAGAGACTAAAAGATGTGTTGGACTGAAGAGTAAGGGCTTGATGTTCTGTGGAATCATAATTATTTGACATTACAGTTAGTATGTTTATGTTTTGCACTCTCTGGGTGATGGCTGCGTTGTGTAGGGTTTTGAAAAGACCATGTGTTAGCTACGTGTTCTCACTCATCAGTAGTTTATTCAACAACAGCCATTGCAATAATGATCCATGCATCAACGACGCACATGAGCAGAACAACTTCCTCTAAGATCATATCGATTGAGCAAACAAAACTTTGCATTGTACAGTATTTTCAGTTTTTAATATTGCAATTTTACAACCTTTTTCCTGTTAACTCTGCAGTCATATTTAACAGTGTATAAAAGTCTTGCACGGCCATACATTCAAGCCCTACAGTCAAACTGATTGCACTACCTCGTGTACTTTGCACCACCCTTTTTGTAAAATATTATTTATTACCTTTATTTTTATTTTTTTTTCTCTTGTACATACTATTCTATATTTTATATTACTATTACTATTCTGAGAGTGACACCACCTGCCGGAATAGAATTCCATGTATGTGCAAATGTATCTGGCGAATAAAAAACGATTCTGATTCTGATTCTGATGACAGTGTGCAGTTACAGTGATGGTACATGAAGCAGCTGCAGCAGTGAAATAAAGTGTCAGTGGTCAATACAGCAGCAGAGTTCACATCCAAAATATTGATCAATGTTACTTTGACTTTTCTCTGTAAGATAATCCATCAGGTACAGTGTGAATCCCTGACGCTGCTTTTACTGCCGTCATCTGCGCTTCTTTCTTTAAAACAAAGGGCAGCAGTTGAAATTTAAGGATGAAAGACAAACTGTTCTTACGTTGCTACTGTAGAATTTCAAGGGGATGCTGTACATGTAATGCCTTTTGCTCTTCATCCAAAATAAAGCCACCCCAGCACCCCTGGTCATTCAAGGTGGGAATAACTGTGGTCCAATATATTTGACATGAACATTCTGTGGCCCCTGAAAAATCTGTCCATTTCTTACAACACATGAAATAACACCATCCATGTGTGGATTAGTCAACCCCCTGCCTCTTAAATCACTTCTTGTCCTTCCAGTCTACCACCCTTGACAGTGGATGAACATGTTCACCTTTGTGGCTCTTCTTTTAACCTTTAACTCTTTAAAACCTGACGTGTCATCACTAGCGGTGTTTCCATTACAGTTTTTCGCAAAACAATATTGAAATTCCTCAAATTTCGAAAAAGTATATTGAACGTGTTTCCATTGACGGTTGTTCTAGGCAGAAGATTGACCATCACCCTGATAGCATTAGCATGAATGAATGGGCTAATTCTCTCATCAGTAAAAGTCACTAACGAACTATTTAAAGACACTAACATGTAAAACAAACCACCTGTCTCACATTATAAGGGTCTGTACATGTGGTCCCTACATTGTTAGACCAAAATATTAAGTGTAGATATGCTTTAGATGTGTTTAAATGATAACCGCGAATTAGCATGTAATAGCATTAGCACGAATGAATGGGCTAATTCTCTCGTCAGTAAAAGTCACTAACGAACTCTTTAAAGACACTAACATGTAAAACAAACCACCTGTCTCACATTATAATTGTCTGCACATGTGGTCCCTACATTGTTAGACCAAAATATTAAGTGTAAATATACTACTACTACTACAACAAATTATAAGCAGCCAACGGTTGTCATGGTTACAGTGACTGCGGCTGTCATTTTCACTCCGAGAGAAGTGATCATGTGACTATACACTCACATCCTGTGACATATATTGCCTTAAAAGTTTTTCCTTTGCGCTTTTGCGATATATTAGAATATCAAAACGTGTGGAAAAACCACCTCATGAAAGCGTGAAAACTTTGTATCGATATTTGAGTGTTTTTTCGAAATTTCCATTACCAGTTTTTTATAGCGATATTTACATTTTGTGAATTTCCAAGGGTAATGGAAATGCAGCAACTGATACACCCAGCACACAGTGGTGTAGCCCAGGCGATATAATAATAATAATAATAATAATAATAATAATAATAATAATAATAATAATAATAATAATAATAATAATAATAATAATAATAATAATAATAATGATAATAATAATAATAATAATAATAATAATAATAATAATAATAATAATAATAATAATAATAATAATAATAATAATAATAATAATACATTTCTATACTGCTTTTCAAGGCATTCAAAGCGCTCCTGGACTACAAAAGAAAGGGGAAAAAAGGCAAAACTTGAGACTATCCACTTCTCCACAGCACTGATTAACGATTCCCTTTAATGTATGTAGAGAATTATTAACCAAGAAAGAAAGAATGTTAAGAAGAGTTTTGTACGATTCAGTGAAAAGTCAGATGACTATTTAATTCTTAATTTTTATAATAATGAGCAAATACTACTAATGGGTTTTTGGGTAAACTAAATAGAGTAATCTCTCTCTCATATACATACATATGTATATATATATATATATATATATATATATATATATATATATATATATACACACACACACACACACACACACACACACACACACACACACACACACACACACTAAATGTTTTTATTTCTGGACTACTTAAAAAAATTGCCATTGGATAGCTCCAGCTTTTTCACTGTTTGTGGAATTGGAAAATTCCAAAATTCTAAATTCTGTCAACCCCAGACATTAAAAACTGAGACTACTATGCTGCAAATAGATACTAATTTCACATGATATTTAATCGATATAATGTACATTATTATAGATGGAGGCAGAAAAGCCAGGTGTAGATTATTACTGCACAAAGTGAAAATTTTATTTTCCTTTGTCAGGATGTGTACAGTCAGTCCAGCTTGTATTTACAGTACAGGGGCTGACAACCAATACTGAACAAACAATTCAAACTATGAATTATGAAAGAGCTGCGGCATCTTAACCTTCCTCGTGTTAGCTTTCTGTTACCATCTCTTATGTTAATGGTAAAAATACACTAAGAACAATAGTCTATCTATCTGTTTCTCATCTCTTGTTTTCCATGTTTCCTTTCCTTATCCATTAAAATACTGGTTTTAATATTTTTGGTGTGAGTGTCTGGGTCTATTTTCTGTCAGTTTACCCCTCAGTGTGTTGTTGTGCAGGTAAACTGGATAACAAGGTGAAATGAAAAACTGACATGATTGAGAAATGATCTGGCTGAGCACTTAGATTGTCAGTTTTAGCTCTAGTTTTAATTTAATAAGTGGGTCCAAACTGACCCTAAGACAAATGTCATAAATGCAACCAGAGCAGTTCATAATTTAGTGGAAAAAATCTTTTGGGGGGCTATTATTTTGTTGAAAAAGTCAAGAAGCCTTCATGCAAAACTAATTTTATGCAATTCATTAATGCATTTGAAACCTACTAAAATGAATCAGTGCTGAACCTAATGCAAGAGGAAGGTTAAAGCCACCACAATAAGTATTGGACAGATAAACAGTACCACAGTGCTTCAGTTACAACGGTAGTTTGTCATGTCTTTTATGTTTTGGGATTGTCGCTCTCAGCTCACCATATATTGTTAGGACTGAGCTAGGGTTTTAACCCAAAGGCACAACTATATATATATAAAGTTTTATGACAGAGTACAACAAAAACACTCATTTCTAACAAAAAAGTCAAAAGTGTCAGCTAAAAATCACTCTCAAAGAACAAAAACAACATATTAAATTCACTCACAACTGAAAAAAAAAAGTTAAAGTATCAAAGAAAAAAACAAAAGACAAAAATATACAAATGACAAGGTATTAAAACTATTCTAGACAAGACTGTGATTGGCTCAGTTCTTTCATAAAACAGGACAAACTGGTGATAAACAGGAGGAAAACACCTACTATATACAGTATATGTACATAAAGGCAGGGATACAACCAGACACAGGTGACACACATCAGGACACGGAACAATCAGCACACATGGAGAGATAAGGTTAAAGGTCAGACTAGACACAGGAACAGAACACAATAGGAAATATATCAAAATAAACAGGAAGTGGCAGAAAAATAAAAACAAAACACAAAATAATACTTTATCATTTCCTGGATATGACACATACATTTTTTAATTTGTATTTTTTTAACCAATTACTACCACTTCCAGGTGACCCCAAGGTTGAAACCCACTGGTCAAAGGGTTAAACCCCATTAAGACCACATAACCACAGGATTAATACATCATACACTGAATTTTTCATCTGTGCTCACGATCCACCTACTAAAATATACATACGAACAAGTTGTTGCATATCATTATTTAACAAGTCCGATCTTTGTTGTATGACAGGGAAGGGTAAGGGTGTATTAGCATTCTCACACTGTAATATGACTGATTTGATTTTTCAGTGATCTCCACAGCCTTGTGACAGCTTGAGAAAACTAGGAGAAGTAAAACCCTTTGAATTCAAATTACTCAAGGTCACTGAAAAGCAAATACAGAACCCGAACCAATCATGTTATATATGTGCAAACGTCATCCTGCTCCAGCCAACAGTTATGACAAAGTGTGTACAATGACATCTATGTGCCTGCTATAATTTTGCGTCGAGGAAACAGGGCTTTTCCCTCCCGACAAGGACGAGACCTGTGATAAATGCATGGTGCCACTGATGAAGTTGCTTGTACTTTCCACTAGGCAAGGTTGTCCTGTGCCCCTTAACAGAAAGTATGCAAGAGTCAGAGCCCAGAATCCATCAACCCTCATTAAAATCAACAGAAACAAGCCTGTCTGCCAGTCATCCCATAAGATCCATGGCTTTGTCTGCTAGATGGACGAGTAAACACTGTCAATGCTTCACTCAGGCCCTGCCGCATGAAGTTGGCAACGAGCAAGACAGAGCAACAATGTTAGAGGAAACAAAGGGAAGCAGAGAAATCATAAGAGAGGAAAGAGGGGAGGATTGGCACCACAAGACCAGAGGTATTCCTTCTGTGTTTTTGCACCAGTTTGTGTGATTCATATTTTGTTTGTGTGGGAGGACCAGAGCCCTGAAGACGCATCTTTGTGTGAGTCTAAACCAACACACGTCTCTCATGACTTCTTTTGACCCCATTTATTCAGAGCACAAACCATTTTCAGGTTGCATTGCCCCTAAGTACCACAACAACTCCCCAATCCCCCCCCCCCCCCCCCCCCCCCCCCCTCTTCCCCACTTCCTCCAATGCACAAACAGACACACAGTCTTTGGTCCAATCGATGTCTGTCTCATTTGATTTAGAGTTTTACTTAAACAAAACCCGGGCAAAGTGGACTCCATCACTTTAAAGCAGGCGAGGAAAGAATAAACCCTTACATCACATTGCTGTGAGCCAGCCAGGCATGACGAAGACTGCAGTATTTTCAGCCAGGGGAGACACAAACTCACACACGAGGGGTTTTTTAAGACTCTGTTGTAAACTAGGTACTCCCTCGCTGACATCACCCATCATGGAGACAAACAGCAGTGTTTAAAAGTGAGAATATAGAAGAGTTAATATATTAAGTGTGCCGCAGTAGGTGAAGGTTAAAGTTGGATTCTCATTTAAGCAGCATGTTTTTTCACTTCAAGGTGAACGTAATCACATATACTATATGTCAGGACTCTTCTAGTTTCTCATTGCATGTGTGTGAAATGTGTCAAATGTCACAGTTGTTTTCCAGTCAGTGCATTGTTCATGAGTTAATATAGTTCTGTCAAACTGCGTATGTAAGTGTGTGTGGAACCACCTGTCAGTTTGTAGTGCCCTCCGGTTAGCCAGCTTCTTTCCATGTGTGCAAAAGTGCAGTCCCTGTGCAGTACGAGTGTGTTTTGGCTGCAGCCTTCAGCGCTAAAGAATAAAACAAGAGAACAAGACAGCAAAAAAAAAGAAAAGAAAAGACAAGGCGGTGCACTGGAGAGACAGAAGAGATCACACTGACTGATGTGCAGCTGGCAGCGCAGTGACACCGATCACAGGGTAAACTTAAAAACTGATATTTCACACTGGACATCAAGGGCACCTCCATGTACTTTACTTTCTGTATATTCAGAGACGCAATGAATTATATAGAAGGATAAACATTAACTGTGTCCTTTGCAGCCATCACATCCTGTTCAGGACAAGCTGCTACCCCCACACACACACACACACACACTCCTGTCTGTGATGAGTCTGACTTCATCCTGAAAAATATCAAGTGTGCATAAAAGAGCAGGGAAGTCAGATAACTAAAGGTTAGGAACTGCAACAAATGCAGGCAGCTGCAGTGAACCACACTGCAGATCAATGTAACACCAGCACTCTGTTTCTGTAGGTACTGGAATATGATTTTAATACACAGTTAAGGCTTTTATTTTCATCTTTTGACTATAGTTTAATGTTGTTAGGATCCCTTTGTTTTGCTTGACTTGTGTGTTTTACTGGGTTGTTTTGTTTCTCTGGAGGGTGAGGAGGATGGTTCACACCTTGGTCAACACAACAAAGGACTTGAGCATTTTAATTCCTGTTTAATTTAGAATAAATGTTAATTATGCTTTAAGAGGACCAGGCAAACACGCAATTAAATGGACTATTCTGAATTGAACTTAATTCAGAATAAAGTCTTTATTTCATTGTTTCTTTCACTATTAATTCAAAATTCAATCATTCCTCGGACATGGAAGCAGTTTATTCCTCTTTAATGTTATTCCCACCATTCTGTGCATGCTCCTTGTTTTCCACTCTGCCAACGTGAGCTGTCTGTGGTTCACTAACATCCTTTCCTTCTTCAAAAGATCAAAATGAATTTGTATGTTTATTCAGGTGAGCTGCTGCTTGATATTTATTACAAAAATAAATGCAAAAATGACACATATCATCTGGTCATCTGTGTTGGTCGTTGAAACAAGGAACTGGATGTGATTCTTTTCTTCTGGTAGTCATCAAGTTGTCATGTCTGTGTTCTGTCCAATCAGAACCCTCTGTACCCCCAGCTCTTAAAGCAGAATTAAATAAAGCAGAATAAATGTGTTTCCCATGGAAACCTTTATTCAGCATTACCATTTCCATGAAAAAATGACAGAAATTGATTTAATTCTGAATTATTTTATTCAGAATATATAATTCAGAATGAAAAAAATATGATAAAAACTCATCCAAAGTGGCAGATTTACATATTTTTGCAAGAACTCTTCACTAGAACTCTTAATACTTCATGACAGTGATAAAGAATGACAGCATGGACTAGAAACCATTGTGCACAGGGTTATTAATGTGTACCCTGCATACCCTGTATTTCAAAACTTTTATCTACTTCACTTGATTTTGACATTGCAGTTATTTCTATCAAGCCACACCAACACAACTGCAAAAAAATTCACCAATAGAAAAAGTAATTAATTCAGAAATATTTCTCGGTAGACATAAATGTCTAACTGATTTCCCCCAATGACAGATAATGCTTCCATTCAGAACCGCCCATTCAGATGCAGCCATTCTTATGTCCTTCCCAACAAGTTATAACAGCCATTTTTACACCTCGTTGTGCCTCGAGGCAAAATTATGATAGCGCAGTGGTGAAAACTATTGATGCTGCTGTCTTTTTAATCAGCTAGATGAATTAATCTGTTTAGAATGAGAAGAGCAGAGAGAGTAATGACTTGGCAGAGGGAAAGGCAGATGAAGCAATGGCATGGAATAAACATTTGTCACACGGAGCCTGATAAAGGTTGGAGGATCACTCATGCTTTAGGTTGTATATACATTTGGTATTTATACAATGTCTTAAATCTACTGTTTAAATGTTTCTGTGAAACAATACCTTTTGAGAAGGTCCTTTTTTTAGCTGCAGTGAAAACACTATTATGTGAATGTGACCACAGAAGCCTTGACTGGCAAAACATGACAGATAGTTTTCCTGGAAAGAGAAGAGGGGGAAAAAAGGAGAGATGCTGAGCCCAAACAGGTTGGTGCAATGATTGGACCGTTGGCTGCTCACTCAGTGTGTGTGTGTGTGTGTGTGTGTGTGTGTGAGCTCCGTCCAGGCCCTCCTGTGGTCATCATTCAATGCACCACACCTGGAGTATAAGAGCCCGTCTGGTGCAACCAAATGATCCTGCCAGAAAAGTAGAGGGGCAGAAGAATGGAGACAGAGACATAAAAGGAAGGAGGGAGCAGGCGAGGAGGAGGAGGGGGGGGGAGGAGGAGGAGGAGGAGGAGGAGGAGGAGGGGGCAATGAAGGATTTAAGGATGAGGGAATGGGGGGTGCACAGTGTGCCAGGAGAGGAGGATGATGAGCCCATGGTGGTGTGTGGGTAAGAAAATGAAAGGCGTAAAATTAATGGGGAAAGAGTTAGTGATGGGAGGACAAAAGAGAGAGAGAGAGAGAAAGAGAGGAAGACTGAGGGAAGGGCGTCCAAATAGGAGGGAGGTAGATGTATGGAGAGGCACTGAGATATATGAGGGTGTTAATTCACGTTGCACAGACACATTGTCTCATGCAGCTTTAAGTAGATGGAGGACAATGGTGGAATTACATTGGCGCAAAGAATGGACATTTGAATGGGAACTAAAACAAAACAGATAAAAGAAGAAACAGGTAGAAGAATGCCTCATTATATTTAATGTTTTCTATTTTCACTCCATTGCACAGTGTGGCTCCAGTCCCAAATTCTGAATTATCACATCAGGGAACTTTCCTTTTTTAGAGATACTCTTAACATCACTTTGGCATTGAATGCATAATAATTAAAACCAAGGACATGCTTGACACTCACTCACCCCTAAAAAGCTTTAGTTGGCAGAAACATACCGATGCAGTTGGTATAATATGGCGACAGTTTGAAAAGTTCTTACACATTAAAGAAGTTACGTGTAGGTTTGGGGTCAACACATGCCTGCCACCAGTTAACAACACTGGTAGCAGGAGTGTACAAGACCCTCCCACCCCCCTCATTGCTTGTTGATTGTTAATCTGTGCCATGCTATTACTGTATCTCTAGACCAGACATGTCCAAACCATTCCCAAAGGGCCGGTGTGGCTGCAGGTCTTTGTTCCAACCAAGCAGCAGCACACCAGACTGGACTCAATTAATCAACTGATCTCAGTCTTCGGAGAGTTGATTGGTCAAACTGTTTACTCTTGGTTGGTTGGAACAAAAACCTGCAGCCACACCGGCCCTTTGTGGAATAGTTTGGACATGCCTGCTCTAGACGCTTAAAATTACACTGTTGTCTTACAATCCAATGTGGTGTTGAAGCCAATTCAAACTGATATCAGATGAAGGTAAACCCCAGATGTGTCAGCAGTTCATTCAATGCTGACATTCATTAGCATATTAGGCACACGTCATTGGCCTGTAAAAGGATGCTGGAATATTTGGAGAAAATATCTGGACAATAGTGGTTTGAAATCTGGATGTTTGTCCTGTGAGGTGGCAGAGCTCACCACTGAACAACTACACTGCTAAAAAAAAACCTACAATGAAACCACAAATCCATTCAGAAGAGTTATTGAAATGTCAATAGCTGTGTCATAGACTGTATATAAAGGTGAACACTGAGAAGAACTCTGTAAATAAGAAGTCAAAGCCTCTCATTCTGCACCTGAAGGCAGTGGAATAGCATTCAGCTTCATTCCTTTACTTGACCTACAGTCAGTGGATGTACATGATGACACTAATTATTGTGTTGGTATAATTAAAACAAGACTTTAATGCCGAATATCAGCTTGACTTGGCTCAACCTTTTTGCTTTTCCATTATCAAAAAAGACCTGGAATCTGGTAGCAAATTTATCAACAACACTCTGAGCAAGTAACCCACAGAACCACTATGACATGCAGCAGGGTGCAAACCATGGGGGTCTAGGGGAGCCATATAGACCCCGCCACCACCACCACCACCACCACCACCCCCAGGTGAATCATGAGCACCCCTTGAAAAACAACGTATGAAATTTTGGGAGGTCTCTATAACAGTGACAACAAAGTTTATATTTGCCGTCTCGTCATTTGAACCCACTTTATCTTCACTAGGGTCATGGGGGGGGGGGTCACTGGGGGCCTAATCCAGCTACAATGGGTGAAGGCGGGGTACACCCTGTATTAGTTTCCAGTTCATCTCAGGGCTGAACATATTAGACAAACAATCACTCTCACATTCACACCTATGGACAATTTAGATTAACTAATTAACCTATCAGTGCATGTGTTTGGATGGTGGGAGGAAACTGGAGAAAACCCACACAGACACGAGGAGAACATACAAACTCCACACAGAAAGGTCAGGTCTGGGAATAAAACCAGGGTCCTTCGTGCAGTGAGCCACTGCACCACTGTGTCGCCCTATATTTGCCGAATATTTTTTTAAATTTCATAAGTGGTTTATCATTGTCTACATCAGAGGTCTTTAACCCTGGTCCTCGGGGCCCACTATCGTCTTATAGCTTGTCCATCGCACTATGTCCTAAAAATGTATTTTGTGCATTGAAAAATAGAATAGGTAATAAGAAATTAATCTGCTATTCTACTTTTGTGCAAAAAGTGAGTTCAGTTTACCTTTAAGTAGATGAAACATTTTGTCGACCAGATGTTTTAGATGCAGCGCTGCTCCAACACACCTGATTCAAATCAGTGAGTCGTTATCAGGCTTCAGCAGAGCTTGATAACAAGCTGATCATTTGAATCAGGTGTGTTGGAGCAGGGTTGCATCAACATACCTGTGCAGTTGATGTCACTTAATATTACACACAGAAATGTCTTTAAAGGTGACCCCATGCTATAAAACAAAACTGATAAAAGTACCCTGTCATGCTATAAAACAACCTAAAAAGACATTTTATTCAGAAATATTTTTTCTTAAAAAGTTGTACCACACATCAATAATTAAAATAATTGAATTAAAATTCCTAAGCAGGCATTTGCCAACGCTTTCATATTCATATTATTTGGTGACTATTTGTAATGTGAACAATTATTTTTCTAAACACATGGTGAAATGTATGAAACCACATAAGGAGAAATGATGGTCTGACATGCGATGTCGTCACACCCACAGATACTTCCGCTTATCGGACTCTTAGAACCATGTGCCTCTATAATTACCAAACTTTTCTCCAGTTAAATCAATTATTAGTCCTTATTTGACTCATTTTGCATCTATTTCAAAGATATACTGAGAACACTGAGAAAGACCATGGGGTCCATGGAGCTGCTGTGGCTCAGGAGGTAGAGTGAAGGTCTGGTGGTTAAAATCCTGCTCTGTTCTATGAATGTTTGGTGGGTAGCTATGGTGACATCCATATGAGTAATGGATGCACTCTGAGTACACATTCAGAGAAAAGTGCTATACAAATTGAATGCATTATTATTGCTTTTCTTGTTATATTTCTCTCTCTGCTGCAATCAAACTAAAATGAAGCATTCTGTAAATATTTGAGATGCAAAAAGACACAACCCCATTGAGGCACATCTGATCTAATCTCTTCTCATGTGAATGGACAATGTATCGAATATACTGAAATTAAAGATATGAAAACTTTGTCGAAGGCAGTGATGAAACTGACAGCTACTGGCACCCTGATGAGTCAGACAGACAGGTGTGTCTGCAGTGAAAACACATTTTCTGTGGTTTTGCATCAATTATCAACTAAACAGACAAAAAAGTGAGGATTGTAAGATGCTGTATGCAGAAAGAGAATGAGCAGACTCTAGTTTCGGAGGAAGCTGAGATCCTTCAGTGTATGTACCAAAATGTTGGAAACCTTCCACCAGTTTGTAGTGGCCAGTTCCATCTTCTTTGCGGCTGTTAGTTGGTGTTGCAGCATCAGAGCCAGCGACTCCAACAGACTGGACAAAATAGTCAAGAAAGCAGCATCTGTTATTGGTCTAAGGCTGGACACATTTCCGACCGTGGTGGAGAGGAGGATGCTCAGGAAACTAAAGACAATCATGGACAATGCCAAGACTCCTCTCCACCACACACTGTACAGACAGCAGAGCACTTCCTCTAGTACAGTGGTTCCCAATCCTGGTCCTCAAGTACCACTATCCTGCATGTCAAATGATCAGCCAGTCATCAAGCTCTGCAGGAGTTTGATAATGACCCCCATCACTATTCCGCCACAGAAGTGGGTGAATCACCACAAAACCATAGACAGGCCTCTTGTTGCCTCTGATCCATGCAGCACAGATTCACCTTATCTACTGAACCACTCTGTGAAATATCAGGGACAACAAAGGTCACTCGTCTTCTCTTTTCCTCAAACAAGCTAACAGATAGGTGCATAGATATAGAAACGTAGATGCAGCGCGTAAAATCCCTTAACGTTATGATGCATGTGTGTATATGGCGGCCGGATACACACATGCATCACAACTTGTCATCCAAGTTAACCTGGTTAGCCTGGTTACGAAGCAAGAGGATGCTTTTATCTCGCTTGATATTGATGATATCTATATAAAGGGAATGTGTCAATCAAAAATAAATAAACGTATCAAACGTCTAACATTTCTATGTAAAATCCTTTACAGTATAAAACAAATATATAATTACTTTTGAAAAGTGATTCCTTCCACTCGACTCGACTGTACTGCACAAAACCGGGGCATATTGCGATTTTTCTGAACTACCTAGTATGAAAACAGTGGAAACACCTTAACAAGTGAACCACGCCAATATGGCTGCAATGTTGACTCATCTAGCCATCTACATTTCTATATCTATGGATAAGTTAGCGTTTGTCTTCTTCTGACTTTCACATTTGTTGAATAGCGACAGATTGCCTCAACACTGCCTGTTTCAGTAATGTCATGTTTTGGTCATGTAACACCCATAAAGACTCCGGTACAGGCCACGGTACATAACATCTGTGAGGATAAGGTTATTTATTTATTTATTTATTTATTGCACAGTGCATATTAATGAACATGTTAATTTCATTTCAGTATAAATATGCCGGACTTAGCGTCAGTGCTAATTTTCATCCGCAGTCCCCATTACATGAATAAATAAATAACACTGATCCGTGCAGAATAAAGTAGTAGCGTACAGTGGATAAAGTAAAGTGCACTTCAAGACAATACATTACAAAGCACTACAGAACAACCTTTGTGCCCATATATCATGGCCTAAAATAAAATAAAATCTAATAAATATTACATAAAAAGCAATACATTAAAATACATTTCATTTCAATCAAGTGCAAAAACCTTTAAAACATTCATCTGTCTCTTTAAAGTGTTAATGTTCACATGTTTGCTTGTTTCTTAGCCTTGGCAAATTGACAAATTGGTAAGAGGGTGCTCCCTGATTGTATGAAGGCACATCACCCACATAACTCAGTTCAGAAAAATCTCTGGTCATATTGGGATGTGAGAGTAGCATCACCAAACAAACCAACATCATTTGACTCAAGTGTATACATTCCTGTCCTCGTTTGTCTTTCACCTCTGCTCTCTGTTTCATCGCTCCCTTCTCATTCTCACTCCCCCCTCTCCAGCATCACACGCCTCTCCTAATTACTCTTCCTGTCTGTCTCCTTGTCTCCTTCTCCCTCCTCGTCTCCTCACCTGCCTTATCTGCCACCTCCAATTCCATGGCGAGAGCTGTTATTGGTATTGGTTCAAGAACTAGAACCAAATCTGGTGTGTGATGTGGTGTGAGAGACCTAAAGGTGTGTGTGTGACCCCTGTGTGTGCATCTGTCCTTAGTCCTGATGACTCCCACCAGCATCCTGAAGCAGCTAGAAAAAACAATCTACTACTACTGCTATTGAATAATGACAACATCAGAGGAAATTGAATAGAATAGAATCTTTATTGTCATCGCATTAAAAAAACAATGAAATTCTGTTGGAGCACCAGTCCACCAGTTGCCGGTTAGAAATATAAATATAATAATAAATATAGATACGGATATATATGTATAAAGATAGGAGAACTTATGCAAAAAGTCCTTAAATTGTCCTCAGTATATTGAGTAATGAGATGAGGGGGTGCATTAGTTCAGAAAGGGGGTAGAGTTTAGTAAAATGACAGCTCTATTGTTTTTCATTCTCTGATAGGTATTCACTTTCCCTCATTTCTCTGCAAGATGACACAAGTGAGGAGAGAAGTTTGTGGAGTAACATTGGTTGTGCTCCTCACACACACATACATTATATTGGAGCTGACACTTTTCTAAAGTGCGTACGCTTTGATTCAGGCCACTGAACACTTATCTCTCTTGAGTACTATACAGCTACTTCCCCTCAGGTAATAACAACAAAGGTCAGACTATTGATCACTCTTCATCTTTCTGTCTTCCACACATGCACGCTTCCTCTAGAGCTTGACGGTCAGAGGAAGGGCTACAGTGACTGAGTAGTGTTCACTCCTACACTATCTTTGCACTTTAGGCTACACAATAATACATTCCAATACGTTCAATCTACACATCAAACAACTAGCACACACAGAAACGCCTAATGAGTCCCACTCGCATGTAAGAGGGCAAATATGAACACACACACACACACACACACATACACACACACACACACACACACATACACACACACACACACACATACACACACACACACACACACACATACACACACACACACACACACACGCACACACATACATACACATGAGGCATTACTCATGGCAGCACAAGAACAGACCCTGAACACTCGAGCAATAGGGGCCGGGGTCAAGACTCGAGGTGTGGGATGCGGAGAGAAGCCCCTGAGACAGTCCAGCACATCATAGCAGGGTGGAAGATAGTGGCAGGCAAGGCATACATGGAAGAGCATAACGAGGTAGCGGGGATAGTGTATAGGAGCATCTGTACTGAGTATGAACTGGAGGTCCCAGGGGTCAGGATGAGAGACAACTCCAAAGGTGACAGAGAATAAACATGCTAAGATCATGTGAGACTTCCAGATCCAGACCCACAAGATGGTGTTGTCCAATCACCCTGATATAGTGGTGATGGATAAATACTGTATGGACAGTGGTGTTGATGGATGTAGCAGTCCCCAGTGATAGCAACATCAGAAAGAATGAACATGAGAAGCTTGAGAAATACCAAGGGTTGAAAGAGGAAATAGAGAAAATGTGGAGTGTGAAGGCAACAGTGGTACCAGTAGTGATCAGGGCACTAGGGGGAGTGACACCCCCCCCCCAGCTGGGAGCATGGCTCCAGCAGATACCAGGAACAACTTCAGAGATCTCTGTCCAAAAGTGCACAATGCTAGGAACAGATAAGATTCTGCGTAGGACCCTCAGGCTCCCAGGGCTCTGGTAGAGGACCCCAGTCTGAAGGAGACACTGCCCATGGGGACAAGAGAAAGATTTGTAATATATATATACAGTGGTACCTCTACTTATGAAAGACCCAGCTAACGAATAATTCAAGTAACGAAAAACCTTTAGCTAAATTTTTAATCTCTGAATACAAAAGAAAATTCTATTTACGAAAGGAAACCAAAACCAAAAAGGAGGAGGCAGTCATCACTCCACCCGCACGAACAAAAGACATACCAGCGAAACCCCACCAACCACCCGAAAAAATGTCCACGAGCCATGCCATCGCCCATAACGACATCGCACACCAGGAAGACCACGAAAAGCCGTGAAAGGCAATCGTCCCTAGATCTACACCCCGCCAAACATCCATCAACAAACACAAGGCGAAAGTGACAATTAAAACAACCATAATGGTATGAAAATAATCTGCATGTCTGGTTCATTTTAATGGTTTATCCACTGATACCAATAAATTAAATCTAAAATCTACATTTCCTTTGACTTTTAGCACATATTTCATACAAAATTGGTAAATTTTGTATAATTTTTAAAGGGTTTGAAGGGTAGTTTTTGGTGCCTTGGAACAAATCAGGCTTTTTACATGTAAAATGCGACTCTATTTACGAAAAAATTCATGGCACAAAAACACCTCTGGAACTAATTAATTTCATAAGTAGAGGTATCACTGTAGTTAGTTAACATCAGACTGGCAGAGAAAGATGAACTGGTATTCCTATTGACAAAAGATTACCTGGATCAAACACATCTCCAAAATTGGTTCAAGACCTGGACAAAAGCTCAGTGCTTTGCAGCGAGTTGGCAAAAAGCATAACACCAAAGGAAGAGCCACAGTGTACAAGACCCAGGCATGAAGCATCATGGAATATGTATCATTATGTTGGATGGAGGCTTCAACCTCATCGCTAAAAATTCTTGATACCATCCAGAAAAAAGCACTACCCATTATTAGTGTGAATGAACATGAAACCAGAACAGAACTGAACATCCCTGCTGCCGCTACTTCTCTGACTTACAAAATGCATATCTCCACATTCCCATCACATCTGAAAAAGATGCTTTCCCAACATTACACATTCAGATGCAAAACTCGCAACAGTCTCTCCACTGGAAAACATTCTGCAGAACACATATGGAACAGTCTCCCAGACAATGTAGTTGGCCAGATCACTGACAACAACCTCCAGTTATTCAAAACCAGACCGGCATCTGATTAGCCAGGACTGTTATTGTAATGTCACAACCTAAGCTAGTGTTTTACGTCAATACATTATAGAAAAAACAAAACAGGCTGTGACAGGCTAATTGTGTTCAGACTGTGTGTGTTGTACTGTGTGGTGGTTGGCATCATGTCACCGGGGGGGGGGGGGGGGTCGTAGGGGGGTCAGATGAAGATAAAAGAACTGAGTCAGTGAGTGTGAATGAAGGATGAACAGGCTAAAGGCTATGTCAGCAACACACACACTCACATTTTGGGAGTACTATTTGATCCAAAGCAAGCTAAGCATGAAAGCATGAAAAGTGAAATTGTGTCTTAAGGCTTAAGTAGGAATGACTACTACTTAAAAAAATGGTCTTTTCTCTATTTTCTCTTCTTACCTTGACTTTCGATGTTACTACTTTTTAAAATGTAACTTTGTATGCAATCAATAACCCCTGATTACCATAATTTAGCATTAAGGTTATGTTACACTAGCACTATTGCTCCGGTGAGGCAGTCCCAGTGATGTTCCTTAACCCTAAAGGACCTAAATAACTGCTAATCTAAAACGTATAATAACTTTTGAAGAATTAATTAATACATGAATAATAATATAATGAATAATTTAGATAAATTCAGTTTTTCAGCTTTGAATTGGTACAGATATGACCCATTGAATGTTCAGAGGCTCTAATGTCTTCTCCCAAATTAATGTATCAGTAAAATTCATTTAATTGGACAAATAATAATCAGTGTAGACACCTACTTTTATGGAGCGAGAGAGACCATAAGAGCAGGTATAGCAAGTAGCAAGAGCAAGTATATATATATATATATATATATATATATATATATATATATATATATATATATATATATATATATATACAGTATATATATATATATATATATATATATATATATATATATATATATATATATGTCAGTGATGCACGGGTCGATGGATAAACGACCCTGCAATCGACTGCTGTTTTAACTAACCCGCCCACAACTCGGACCGCAACAATATATTTGAAAACAACGGGCCAGACCCACTTCTCGACCCGCATTTTTAAAAAGTATTCAATGGTCTGTATGAACATTAAATGACCTTACTCACATACCTGCATTCATTTCCGTGTTAAAATCTAATGTCGCTGCTTACAAGTTAATATGTTGAGAAAATATACTTGTCCTGCTTAATCATTCAGAAGTTATCAACGCGCAGCATCTAAACCAGGGGTCGACAACCTCTAACACCCAAAGAGACATTTGAACCCAGTTTCCACTGAAAAACAAACACTGGGACTGGGAGCCACTCATCATCTTTAAAAATCTCAGTGAATGTGTCCAAAACCTTCCTTTTTTTGTTGTTTGTATGTTTCCGGAGCTTCCACTCTCCCAACTTTCTCTCTTGCTCCCTCCATACTGTAGGATACTGCTGACGTTGTACATCACCTTCACAGAAATTCAATTAATAAAGCATATTTACCAGATTATTTTAATGGTTATCACAAAGGACCCGACTGACTCCAACCCGAATATCATTAAAAATATTTTTCAATGACCCGTAACTGCGGGCACCCACTCACTTCAGGTCAGCCTGCACACTACATATTTCTAGATCTTTAAGAGTTAATCACCTTTGCCACTGTAGGGAACAGTGTTATTTAAAATATTTTCTGTTTTTTTGTTTCCTAAGAATCTTGAATGTTGAATCCTTGAAGCCTCTTCCATAAAATGCATCACAGCTTGTGGATGAAAATGATGAGGGAAAAATGTAACACATTGTGATATGGTCTTCAAATTGAGATAAGAGGATTTAAAGGCTGTGAGCTTTGCAAGAAAAACAAGTTTCCAGCCTTTTGCCTGACTTCATTAAACCATCATTACAGTCACTGTTCATGCATTCAGTGACAGAACCAGTGGCTCACAGTGCAGGTCTGGAGAAAACGCTTTTATCTAATCAGATCAAACTGTGGTTGTAGGTGTGCACCTAATAAGTCTAACAAGTCATGCTGCCATGGGACATTAGCAGGGAGTGGATCGATGCACATGAGATGCCAGTGCATTAACTACACCTAATTATAGTGTCAAAGTGCACTCACACTGCAACACTCATATATGAGTGAGTTCACACAAAACCTGCAACACACATTAACATGCGCTGAAAATCCCAAGTGTGTTTAAACACACACTACCCTTGATTGATGGACGTAACGAGAAAGATCCCTCCTCCTTGCCTTAGAAGGTGTCCAAAGGGATCTGTTACCCAAGTGAGTCCTTGACTGAAATTAGATTTTAACTGCAATGCGGCTGCCTTTCAGTGAAACGCACACTGTTAGCCAGTTAGCATAATGTGTGTTAATGGACCATTCACTTATGGAAGACTCTTAAACTTATACTGTCCATAACGAGTGGATGGAGTCAGACATCTGCAGTATGAGAGTGCAGAGCAGCTATTTATCCTCTTGGTGAATCCTGGGCCTTTTGCTACTGCTGTGATGTTTTTATAATGTACAACCTTTCATAGGGTAGCGACACCAAAGTTGCCCTTGGATTTACAAAGAATGTGTGAACATCATGCTGCCTGTGACAGACAGTCTTTGTTGGTCATTATCATATCCTCTGCAGAATTGCCTATACGTCACTGATGTAATATAAGCTTGAGAGGATTTAAGAGTGGAATAAGCTTCAGAGATTTTCTCTTTCTTTTTCACCTGACACTAGTGATTTGTTTGAATTTGCCACACTTTGCTGCTCACATCCTAGACAAACCTCAGCAAAACAGATTTGTCTCTGCATCTGGGACTTCAAGGTCAAATGCTTATTTATCAAATTTTAGGTTATGCATGCACAAATACAGATATACATCCATTATATGTGTGTGGGTGAAATGCCAATGATCATTTCTGTTTTCTTGTACATGTCTTTGTTTGTGAACATAGATGTGTTTTTCACTAGGAGGAGAAGAGGTTACATGTTAAATCAATGATATAAATACATGCTAAGAAAAGTATTTCTTCTCTCTGATATCTGTTGAAGCGAGAGGTGTGACGAGATCTTGTGTGACGAGATCTCGTGAGATCTAATTACATTTTTTTCTGGATCTGCCACTGAACTGCATTGATGTTATTAACAAATCTGGTCATTAACTCATAACAATGTTAACAACCAATAATGGAATTGAATTAGGTCTTTACACACATTGTCAAACATAACATTTGTGTACCTTTCATGCACAGGCTCATACATCTGTTGCTAGAGCCCATATTGCTTGTGAAGTCTGAGTGAAACATTCATAGACACCTGTTACCGGGTTCACACCACTGAGCCAGCCAAGGCCTGCACCAGATACTGTGTGAATCACACAAGTAGCCCTCATGTCTCAGCTAGACCCTGCACTTCACACACTGTAGCCCTCTCCGGCATTCCCTATGTATGTGACTGCCAGAACGTGTGTGTATGTGTTTACCCATGTTTATCTGTTACCATGTCATCTGTGTTTTTAGAGCCATTTTAAATGGAGATTTTTATTTGGCAGCATTAAATGGTTATAGTTATCTCCACCAAGGAGGTATTAAATTCAAGTCTGTCTGTCTGTCTGTCTGTCAGCAGGATTGCGCAAAAAAGTTCTGAACGGATTTTAGGTTTCAAGAATGATAGATAATGGGTCAAGGAAGAACCCATTAGATTTTGAGCAATGCAGGTCAAAGGTCAAGGTCACACTAAAGGTCAACAGCTAAAACACATCAGTGGTAATATCTCAGGATTCAGACAAGATAGAAACTTGTTTTTTTTTTTTTTTCATTCACATCATCTCACCTTCAGACATCAGATGGGTCAACACCTATGGCTCCATCACGTCACATTTTGACAACATATATGACACCATATCAAGCCTTGGTGGAGGTGTGCCATCTCTGACTGCCTTGTTTGGTTTAGTTTTTTCATAAGTTATGTGTAAGCTGTTCATGTTATTAACATTAGACATGAGTATTGTTTTTAGTTTGCTTTGTTTAACCTCTGGCAGCAAAATTATTAATTGGGAAGATTAAAGGTCACATTTTCTATGAATTAAAAAAAAAAAATCTCCCATTTACTTATAAGGGGCAACAATTCAAATGTCTATAAAAACATAACATTTCTTTCAATTTACTTCAGACGTGGCACATATACAGTATATAGCCAATCAATATGCTGAGATCAGTACACACGTAGGTTTGATGACAACAGCTGGATCCATAAACATGTGTGAGGGGTGGGGTTTGTTGATGCTGTTTTCAGGGAAATAAACTTCCGATAATATTTTTATATGTGAGGTTGAGCTGCAGAAATAAAGTAGCTACATTTTCTATCTGTTTTTGGACATGTAGTTGTAACCTTGTAGCATCACTGACATGATAGCGATGAAGAGTCATGGTGTAAGATTGAAAAAGATGAATGAAAATGGAAACCTTGATGACTTTCAGTCTGGACATTTCAAACACTGACCTGAATGATCGCATTTCACAACTTATCAGAGCAATAGACAGAAAGTCTTTGTCACCACACTCATACATCTTCTGCCAAAATTCACATCAAGAAAACCCTTGTTTGTTGTGTGCCTCCTGTTCTCCATCATGCTATTGTCTTTATGTGCTTACAGACAGGTCAATCACTCTTTCTGTCGAAGCCCCCCCCCCCCCCCCCCCCCCCCCCCAAAAGAAAAATATATATATTTTATCCAATATTTTCAATGATGGGCATTCATTTGCAAAATGAGCCTGATGTGTAAAGCTTTACAAGACTTATCTTTACATTACATTAGATGCAATGACTGTTATATAGAAACAGTAATGATTAAGGAGATGGAACTCAGTGCATGAATGAACACATACAGGTAAAAAAAAAGTGACAGCAGACATGATTCCATTGGATTTCCTATTAGGAGGGGAATCATTCCTCATTCCTTACTGACTTATTCACATTCTATTTATTAAATGTGCGATCTATCTATCTATCTATCTATCTATCTATCTATCTATCTATCTATCTATCTATCTATCTATCTATCTATCTATCTATCTATCTATCTATCTATCTATCTATCTATCTATCTATCTATCTATCTATCTATCTATCTACCTATCTATCTATCTGTCTATCTGTCTGTCTGTCTGTCTGTCTGTCTGTCTGTCTGTCTGTCTGTCTGTCTGTCTGTCTGTCTGTCTATCTATCTATCTATCTATCTATCTATCTATCTATCTATCTATCTATCTATCTATCTATCTATCTGTCTATCTGTCTATCTGTCTGTCTGTCTGTCTGTCTGTCTGTCTGTCTGTCTGTCTGTCTGTCTATCTATCTATCTATCTATCTATCTATCTATCTATCTATCTATCTATCTATCTATCTATCTATCTATCTATCTATCTATCTATCATCCCTTCACCACTTTTGTAAAAGCCTGACCTAAGTAAATATCGAACAATGACTTCATATAAAAGCATTTTGCTGACAGTAGAACTGTTTTTCTAATTTTCCCCATTTCTTGAAATACTGTTAACACTGTCAAATCTCTCATTGCATAGGTCAAAAACAGCTTATGTAGTATCGAAAAACCACATACCTCACCTGCTAATGGTCATAAATCACCCAAACTCAGGCTTCAAGTCAAACTTACTGTATTATATAGAAAACCTTCAAAATGAAAAGTGATATGAATGTTTTGATGTTCTGTGGTGTGGAAGGTGATCCTACTGTAGATATATATATATATATATATATATATATATATATATATATATATATATATATATATATATATTATTATTTTTTTTTTTTTTTTTATTTTGTGTATAGCCACATTTTACTCCTGTATTTCCGACTAACCCCTAATTTGACACAGACTAAAATGCTCATCTTGCATAAGTGGATGCTATTGAGAGTTAAATGGAATACTATTAAAATGCAATTGTACTTTACACAAAGCACACACTTTGTTCAAAGTAAATGCATCATGCAACAACAGAAACATTACACAACATAAAGTATTGCATAAAAAAATAAAAACCCTGTCCAACCATTACAGAATGTCATGTTTCATCTCCCAGGACAATTTAACAGACATCACAGGACAATATTATCTTTAATGATATTCAAATGTACTATACATCATAGTTTGAATGGGCTACTGCTCAAGTGATAATATACACAATGAAAAATGATGGAATAAAATAAAATAAAATAGATTTGTGTAAAAATGTTCAACTGAGAAGCAACATAATGACATTTTATCGCATTTTGAAATACAATGTATTAAATTGTTTTAGTAAAATAGTATAATATTTCAATGTTTGAAACATACAATCAAATATCATCTGCATATAATGAACTTCAGCTTCATCCACAAAACTCAAATTCAAAAGATGACAATGATTATATTATGATCATATTATTTATGAAATGTGATGTCATTACATTTCAAAAAGTGCTAATCCTTTATTTAGACCTCTGTAATGAGGAAAGAAGTTTAGGGATAGTTTCAATCCAAGTCTAATGTTTTTCCACGTTTGTGATATATTTAAACTTATTGAATTGAACACCATTTAATAACAGGCTAAGAACATGCATCATGTGTCTGCTTCCTCCAAATCCATCCAAAAACGTGCTTGTATTATGTTGGCTTAACTTTCCTCAGGTTCAAAGGTATGTCTGTCTTCTCTGATATTATCAGGACCTTTCTCATCTGCTTCTCCCTTGAATTCTTCTTTATCCTCTAAACTGATCACAGGAAAAACTCCTCTTTGCTCTGATTTGAGTTGCGTGGATGTAACCTGTCCTCACAACCCTGGTTTGAAAAGCTTGGATGAAGAATTTAAACAGAAGAAAATGAAGATAAAGCTTTTTTAAAAACAACATGTAGTCAAGATATATGTTGACTACACTGTTTAAAAGGTTAGACTGAGTAATAAACTCAGACATATTCAATGTTGCTTTGATTTAGACTTTCTCTTTTACCACATTACTGTTTAAGATCATTATTATCTAACTTTAGATGTTTCCATATTCCAAAAAAGTCTTCAATGCAGCACATTTCCAGAATTACAATAAACATATATATATATATATATATATATATATATATATATATATATATATAATGAAAATAATTATAGGACCTGTGATGTAACTATTGCCCACACGTACACTGCTCAAACAATATAAAGATAATGCAAAAAACTATATAAAATATCAAAACTATAGAATATACAAATCCTACAGATCTTTCCCGCTTTACAAAAAACTGCAAATCTTCAGAAAAGCAGGGTCACAACTAACAAGACCAGACGTACTTTCCTTTTAAGTTGTGTTTTTGTTTTTTGGTCTTTATGTGTGTGTTTGAGTTTTTCCATACAGCCACAAGAATCAGGCTAGAAGTCTAGACTAGACTTTCAGTGAATAAAATTTAAAGTTTATACCATATTGATCTGATGTCTGGGCTCTTAACCTCAGAGAAGAAAAGTAAAACATAATAATGGAAGTTTAAGTATTTTAATGACCAAGAGTACTGCCCTGAGGAGGTGCTAAAATAAACTTAATAATGTAACTGAGGTGGAAAAAAAACAAACAGTAAAATGGATTGGAGTAAACTCATTTGTCTGGGAGTAAACTCTTGTGTGTTCATCATCATCATCCATCTGCACCAACTAGCATCAGTTGGCTGCAAACAGAGCGCATGTCAAACTGGATTCTGTTGATAATTTCACATTAAATTGATCATCTGCCATCAGGTAATCAATTTAGAACAGTTTTGTGTTTGCTATTAGAAGCTGCAGAGGATGCATCTGCTTTCTGACAATGTTCAGCTTAAAATCAAATTAACACTTTAACATAGCTCAGAGTATTATGACGACATTATACCAATATATTGAGTTGATGGAAGAATGCCACAACTCCTTCAAAACTGTCACGATTTTATTCTAATGTTGGAAATATGCTACGTTCAAGACTTGTTTGGAAAATGGCTTGGAAACATCAAAACGTAGATAATAATGAACTTAAACATTAATGTGGTAAAAGACAAAATCTAAATCAAAGCAACATTGAATATGTCTGCGTTTATTACTCAGTCTAACCTTTTAAACATGAGTTACTATGACTGCAAGTCTCCTAAGTAATCGTATTAGCCTGAAATCTTTTTAGTGCTGAGATAATCAAATAATTTGGAGCACTGGGACATTTGAGACTGAAATCCTAATGCTTTTTAGCTAGGAGGAGTCATGTTGTCATTAATTCCAAAAAAAAAAAAAAAAAAGAATATCCCTATGACAGCAAAGTTTTCCATCCCATACTGTGCGTGGGACAAAGTTCATACATTTGGTCATTTTTCCTTCCTCCTCTGCTGGTATCCCTCTACTTTACTCCTATTTTTCCTTTCCTCTTCTTATCTGTCTTTGATCCTCCTCTTCAGCTTTGCATGTCACCACCTCTTCACCGTCCTTCCTCCCCTGAGCCTCATGTCTGGCCTGGAGGAGCTGCAGGAGGCACTACGGCACTTCAAGGGATCAAGGCAGCCTCCTCTGTGGATATTTTGGCTGCAGGGGCGAAGGAGAGGAGGTGAATGTAGAGCAGAGTGGCAGATAGAAGGAGCGAGAGCAGCGTTTATACAAGGTTACATCAAAATGAGAGAAAGATGGTTGATGGAAAGGTGTCAGAGTAAGGGCATGGAGCGGTTAAAAAGATATTGAAATTGGAGTTCTGGTGCCGTGCATTTATAGGAAGGAGAAAATCAAAGGATGTAAAGTGAAGGATAAAGACAAACTGAGTTTCATTATAACATTTTTCCTCCACTTGCCTTAACTCAGCAGAGAAAACAGGGACTATCTGTTGTCCCACACTGAGGTTCCAAGGGGGTTGATGCCATGCCTCCAATAAATGAAGGGTTGGCAGTTTGAATCCTGCTCTTTCCTAGTCAGTTTGTTGTGTCCTTGGGCAAGACACTTCACTTTCAGTTCCTCCAGTGCTTCTGACACCAGTGTGTGAATGTGTGTGAATATTCAGTGGTGGTCAGACGGGCTGTTTGGTGTGAACTGACAGACATGCTTCTGTCAGTCTGCCCCAGGGCAAGTGTGGATACAAGGTAAGGTAAGGTAAGGTAAGGTAAGGTAAAGTAAGGTAAGATAAGATAAAGAAATGTAAGGTAAGGTAAGGTAAGGTAAGGTAAGGTAAGGTAAGGTAAGGTAAGGTAAAGTAAGGTAAGGTAAGGTAAGGTAAGGTAAGGTAAGGTAAGGTAAGGTAAGGTAAGGTAAGGTAAGGTAAGGTAAGGTAAAGCAAGGCAAGGTAAGGTAAGGTAAGGTAAGGTAAGGTAAGGTAAGGTAAGGTAAGGTAAGGTAAGGTAAAGTAAGGTAAGGTAAGGTAAGGTAAGGTAAGGTAAGGTAAGGTAAGGTAAGGTAAGGTAAAAAAAGGTAAGGTAAGGTAAGGTAAGGTAAGGTAAGGCAAGGCAAGGTAAAGTAAGGTAAGGTAAGGTAAGGTAAGGTAAGGTAAGGTAAGGTAAGGTAAGCTAAGGTAAGGTAAGGTAAGGAAAGGTAAGGTAAGGTAAGGTAAGGTAAGGTAAGGTAAGGTAAGGTAAGGTAAGGTAAGGTAAAGTAAGGTAAGGTAAGGTAAGGTAAAGTAAGGTAAGGTAAGGTAAGGTAAGGTAAAGTAAGGTAAGGTAAGGTAAGGTAAGGTAAGGTAAGGTAAAGCAAGGCAAGGTAAGGTAAGGTAAGGTAAGGTAAGGTAAAGTAAGGTAAGGTAAGGTAAGGTAAGGTAAGGTAAAGTAAGGTAAGATAAAGAAATGTAAGGTAAGGTAAGGTAAGGTAAGGTAAGGTAAAAAAAGGTAAGGTAAGGTAAGGTAAGGCAAGGCAAGGCAGGGTAAGGTAAGGTAAGGTAAGGTAAGGTAAAGTAAGGTAAGGTAAGGTAAAGAAAGGTAAGGTAAGGTAAGGTAAGGCAAGGCAAGGTAAGGTAAGGTAAGGTAAGGTAAGGTAAGGTAAGGTAAGGTAAGATAAAGAAAGGTAAGGTAAGGTAAGGCAAGGCAAGGTAAGGTAAGGTAAGGTAAGGTAAGGTAAGGTAAGGTAAAGTAAGGTAAGGTAAGGTAAGGTAAGGTAAGGTAAGGTAAGGTAAAGTAAGGTAAGATAAAGAAATGTAAGGTAAGGTAAGGTAAGGTAAGGTAAGGTAAAAAAAGGTAAGGTAAGGTAAGGTAAGGCAAGGCAAGGCAGGGTAAGGTAAGGTAAGGTAAGGTAAGGTAAAGTAAGGTAAGGTAAGGTAAAGAAAGGTAAGGTAAGGTAAGGCAAGGCAAGGTAAGGTAAGGTAAGGTAAGGTAAGGTAAGGTAAGGTAAGGTAAGATAAAGAAAGGTAAGGTAAGGTAAGGCAAGGCAAGGTAAGGTAAGGTAAGGTAAGGTAAGGTAAGGTAAGGTAAGGTAAAGTAAGGTAAGGTAAGGTAAAGAAAGGTAAGGTAAGGCAAGGCAAGGCAAGGTAAGGTAAGGTAAGGTAAGGTAAGGTAAGGTAAGGTAAGGTAAGGTAAGGTAAGGTAAGATAAAGAAAGGTAAGGTAAGGTAAGGTAAGGTAAGGTAAGATATTCCTTTATTAGTTCCACTAGGGGAAATTCCAGGTTCACAACAGCAAGATTAAAGCACATCACACAAGATTTATCACTTCTATAAATAAATAAATACAAGTATACACATTATACAGCTTTTTAAAATAAATATAAATATAGACACAATATACTAAACATTAATAATCATTATTGCACTGTAGTTCACCACCACTAGAGGGGGAATGTGAGAGCGAAAGAATAATAGATGAATAATGTGAAGCACTTTGGGTACCTTGAAAAGTGTTATAGAAAGCACTAATCCATCCATCCATTTTCTGAACCCGGTTTTTCCTCACTAGGGTCAGGGGGGTCACATGGAGCCTATCCCAGCTGTTTAAGGGTGAAGGCTGCGTACACCCTGGACAAGTCACCAGTTCATCACAGGGATAGAAATCTAATCTATTATTATTATTTTTGTTATTTATTATTATTATTATTATTATTATTATTATTATTATTATTATTATTATTATTATTATTATTATTATTATTATTATTATTATTATTATTATTATTATTATTGTTATTATTATTATTATTATTATTATTATTATTATTATTATTATTATTATTATTATTATTATTATTATTATTATTATTGTTATTATTATTATTATTATTATTATTATTATTATTATTATTATTATTATTATTATTATAAACATGGACTGATCAATCCCTAAATCATCGTCACATCCAGGGTGTAGATAACACTGGTCTATAAGACCATTTAACAATGGGAAGAATATTAGTAAAATTACACTTACATCTCTTAAGAAATTTCAGGTTCAAATGTGTTGAGGTTATTCACTGTTTTGTGAAAGGACAGTTTCTGCTAGTGGATCATGGCCCCTAAACTAAATGATTTAATGATTTAGATGATGAAGTAAAATACTTAAAACTAATGACATTTTACCACATGTGTTACTGATAAAGAAAAGTATTAAATGCTGGTTGGTTCAAGTGTCCAAGGTAAGTCTTGGGTTAAAATGTGAAATTGTTAGAATTAACAAGATAATATATTTTAGCCCAAAGGAATATTGGTGTCAGATCTACCAGATCTACTTCTAAACACTGTCTGCACATTATGATCCATTCACTTTACAGCTTCTTTCTAGTGGAATATTTACTAATCCATTGTATACATGTACATAAACCACCATATATGTGGAATAACACACCATCATATATATTAAAAATATGAACTAACTAGCACTTTTGTCATTTGTTGTCTTATTCATCTTATTAAATACATTAAAAATGTAGCACATTTAATGTCTGAAGCAGCTAGTTGTAGCGCAGTGTTACCAAAACAAACTAGTGGGAATCATTTATAAGTCGGCTGTATTTGGATGAACTGGCTCCAGTTTTGAAGTGACTCTTAAGAAAAACCTTAATAAATAAACATGTCGTCCTCCTCCATTGCTGCGCCACTTGTAGTTGTGTTGAACATTTTATAAGCATTTCTACAGTGTTGCTATGGCAACCACCACATTGTGTACAACGCCTGCAATAGAAATGCCTCATGCTAGCAGTGAAACTCTGTTTAATCAAAGTGAGTCGATCTAATACTAACAATGGTATGGTAACAACATTAATTTGTATTTCGTAAAATAATTATTTCCTTCCAAAAACAACTGCTGTATTGTTGAAATTAGCTTAAAGTAACTGTAAAGGATCATGACTTCGGTTAAAAGAAACCATTAAAGACGACTTTAAAAGACAGGATGTTATTTGACTCTTCAGTTTACAGAAAACACTGGTGACGACAGTCTTGGACAAACATCTGTTCCTATAAAACATTTCATGATCACTTTCAAAGGGCATTAAGTCTTTGCCCTTCTGTTAAAAAGATAAAATATACACCATAATATTTATGGCTGTTTCATGAACGCAATGACAACTTTTACAGCAACTGAACTAACACCTGTTGCTCTGTAGTGAAGAACACTGAACGTCTGTCACAGAGATTGGAGGGCACATAAATAAATCCCAGTAAAACTTCACTGTAGCCCCAGGTCTTGTATCACCATCTCATAATGAAGGGATCCTAAAGGTCACTCCTTCTGTTCATACCATAGGTGTAAACAGCTGATGTTCGCTGGGATCTGTAATCACTTCACATGTACAGTTAAAGTGAGCCTCAGGGAGGATTCCTGTGTGCTGTCCCACATGGATGTCTATAGTGTTTTATTACTGGATTTCATGACGACATGTGCGTTGAGTCCATTCAGATTCCTAAGGGATAATGTATTGCACACGCGTTACTATCAGAAAAATATTTCCCAACGAGGCCAAACAGGCCCGAACAGTTCTGCCCCGAAGGGAAATATTTTTCGATAATCACGCATGGACAAATATATTATTGCACTTATTCTATGGGTTGTTACAGATTATTACTGCTACTACTCAAACAGATTAGATAAAATAGCCATTACAACGTAGCAAATATTTACTTTCAAAGTGGCCGAACTACCTGCGGAGTGATATGGTACCGTGAATGTGAAATGACAAGACTCGTTGTCATTGGCAATTAATGTTAATGGTGCAGCAGGCGGTTATAAAAAAAAATTCCGACCACAGAATTCAAAGTACATGGGAGCTGTTGCGACGTTCTAAAGTGCCATAGAATAAAGGTTGAAAACAGCCTGCTCACTGGATGGTATCTGTAGGAACACAACCATGACCAAAACCTACTGATATAAAAACGTTTAATACTGTACTTATTGATCCACTAATCCTGTCAATACATGTAAATAATTGGTGGAAAATACAGTTTGTCTTCTTTTCATGGTCATCATATCTGACCTATCTGGATTTTCAGAGGCTCCGTAGTTACCGTGGAAACACCATCATCTTCAATAACATTGGAAACTCATAAAGTTTGATGAATGACAGTGGTTGGAGATGCTTGGTTTATGTTTAGTTAATGATAGATTTGACTGAAAAAGCCTTTTTTTTTTTCTTTCAGTTCAGTTCAATTTATTTTGAGCACACAAAATCATCAATACATCAATCAACATGGGCAACAAAAATGGTTTCTGATTTAAATATTTAATAATACTCAACTTTGATTACATTTTTTATGAGCATCTACATGATGAGTAAGTAAATTAAAGGAAAAATACTGAAAGAAACTGCAAAAGACATAAGGTAATATTTTAATAAATGCTGATGAATCACTTAAGAAAGATTAAATAAAAAAGACAAATTCATTCATGAATAGCAACAAAAGTATCACTGGGTCTTTATGGACTAAACAAAACCAATTGGTCTCTATTATTGTGACAACAGTAGGTCTGTTGGTTTTAATAAAGTTATAATTGACCATATGTGTACATGTCTCAGTCTAATAAAATGTAAATATATATTAAATATGTTAAAAAACACAAGTTTCAATGAAAAAAAACCTGTATTATTTACCTACTAGACATATACCTAATCATTTGCGAGGTGTATTTTAATGACATATTTGATATTTTAAACTGGCTTTTATTCAACACACATTAGACATTCCTAATTCTTTGTGCTGCTTCTTATCATGGGGTCAAAGGTCACCCTACATAGTGACTTTAGAACCCATTTAGTTCAGTTCTTTGAGTAGCTGTTCACTCATTTCTTTTTATTTTCGTGTTGCAACTAAATATCAATACTTATTTCACCAACAAAACTAAAGGTAAGATATTTGCAAAGAGACGATGTTTATTGATCTGAAGTTGTAGCGAAACATTCACTTTCATTCTGTTTAGATTCCAGACTGAGGCAGAACACTAGTTAATAGCTTTCCATGGGATTTTGGACCTCATAATTTGTCACTGATGATTCCGAATAGCTTAAAGCGGAGGAGAATTAAAAGTGTAAGAGAACAGAGGCGACGTGAAAGAGAGGGATGGGATTAGAGGATAGAAGAAGGTCCCTCAGGTGGAAGGTGTGAGAAAATTAGGTGGAGGAATCAAACAGCTGAAACAAGAGGAGAGAGAGTGTGAAGAAGAAGAAGGAGGTGGGTATAAAAAAAGAAGTCTGGCTCAAAGTAGAGGTGGAGATTGACAATTATTAATAGTAATGTTTGATTAGTAGGAGCGTGGTAACAGAAAGTGATACGGGCCGTCATTACAGCCTATCATCACTGACCCTGTTGTGAACCCAATACCCTTGTTTATCCCAAAATAGCTGGAGGGAACATGTATAAAAGAGAAAGAGCAGTGCCTTTTTACCTTTACTGGACTTTCCTCCTGCACCCACCAGGACCCTCACCCTCTACGACACCCAAGAACCAGTAAAACCAGGTATTGTAAAAGGATGAGATAAGACAAAAGAACAGAGGTGGAAAATAACTCAGTAAAAGTACGTTGTTACTGTGTTTTAGTAGATTTTTTTTAGGTATCTGTACTTTATTTGAGTATTTATTATTTATTTATTTTGGTAACTTTTTGCTTTTACTCCCAACATTTTTGTATAAATATATGTACTTTATACTCATTACATTCTCAAAATAGACTTGTTACTTTTTTCAGTATGAAAAATAAGTCACTTCAGAGGGAGAATCAACCGTGACTTTATATATCATAGTTATATGACTATTTTGACATTTTATCTTAGAATTTTGACATTTTATCTCATAATTTTGACTTTTTATCACATAATTTTGACATTTTATCTGATAATTTTGACATTTGATCTCACAATTTTGACTTTTTCTCTTAAAATTATGCATTTTTTTATTTAAATCTCATATTTCTATAACTTTGTTTAAATGTCATGATGGCTTTTTTATCTCAATTGTAACTTTTTTTTTCTTAATTTTTCTTATATTTTCTGCCCATACCCACAAAATTTAGTAACTGTGACCTGATCAAACACATTATCTATACTTTTAAAGGCTTTATTTTAGACACTTTTGAAACTTTTCAGATTTGTTTAGTATTATTACATTCAGGGCAAAAAAAAAGTAGTTTTACTTTTTTACTTTTGTACTTTATAACAGTTGAGAAATTGTACTTTTTTTTTTACTTTTACTTAAGTAGAGAAGTTGAATCAGTACTTCTACTTTTACTTTTACCAGAGTATTTTTTCACACTAGTAGCTGTACTTCTACTTAAGTACAGAATGGGAGTACTTTGACAACCTCTGCAAAAGAGGAGTGTAAAGCATTGCCTGAATTACTTCTAGATGAAAGAGGTGATATGTCTGACAGTTCATATTACCGTCACTTGCTGCTCAGTGGCAACCCATTCATTTTTAATTATGAAACATCACTGCAGCTCAGGAATGCATTGCATTATGTGGGGAACAATGAAAGACCAAGGTGTTATTAGTGTTTGAGGAAAGAACCTGTGTGAAGAAATGTAATTTAGGATCTTTTAGCTGAATGGTGGGGAGATCAGATTTAGATACAGAGACAATATATCAACAAGGTAATTACTTTGTGATAGCAAACGGTTTTCTGTCAAAATAACCGGTTCAGATGTAATTTTGTTGCAGTACTTACTCGTGATATCTTTCAAGGTCAAATTTTAATTACACTAAATAAGATTGACTGTAGTCTCACGTCGCTGCTGCAGGCAACATCATCAGTGGAAACGCTGATGCAGTAAAAGGTTGTACTGTAAAAAAAAAAAAAAAAAGAAAGAAAGGAAAAGAAGAGAAAAAAACATCCTGTTGTTTTTATGGAAAAACAACTGGCAGCTGTGGTTGTCAGAGAAATATATTTAGAGGAACATACTGATTTAACATTTTAAACATAGATTTATCATTTTAAACATAGATTTATCATTTTAAACATCTAGATTTATCATTTTAAACATAGATTTATCATTTTAAACATAGATTTATCATTTTAAACATCTAGATTTATCATTTTAAACATAGATTTATCATTTTAAACATAGATTTATCATTTTAAACATCTAGATTTATCATTTTAAACATAGATTTATCATTTTAAACATAGATTTATCATTTTAAACATATAGATTTATCATTTTAAATATGCAGATTTAACCCTTTAAACATGTAGATTCCTAATTTTATTATGTAGATTTAAATTTTAAACATGTACATTTATCATTTTAAACATGTACATTTATCATTGAATGTAAACAGTATTTTCTAAATCCACCAGTGTTAAATTGGTGTCGTCAGTGTCTTCAGAGTTTTACAAGGACACTTGAACATGTGAACAATCAGAGCTAGGATTCAAACTGCCAACCCTTTGGTTGCTGCTTTTGTTCACATACTCTTCCTCTAAAAACTAGAGCTACATTTGATTTAATCCTCATCTTTACATTGTATTTTCACTTTCAGTTTTTTCCTTTTGTCTGTTAATTCTACAGTCTTTTTATTTTATTTTTTTACAGTGCCATTTTATACATCAAGGATGTTTGTGTTTTCCAATGCGCTGGTATAGAACATCCACTACGTTCTATGAATATTTATAACAGAAAAGATACTTAAGTTGATGCAGTCTTGGTTAATTAATGATCAGTACACACAATATTTTGTTTATGTGTCATATTGAAATATGTATGCTTTTAACACGTCTGTGCTGCGGCTCTCTGTGGTAGATTAAAAGGAATTTACATCTTTAATTTGTTTAGTAATATCTTATGCAAATTTGTGTTAAGTACGGGATGCTTCAGACTGCTGTTGATGTGTGCTGCTGTATTTGTGTATTAAAGTCAGTTTCTTACTATAGGTGTGTATCATGGGAGGTGAACACATGTGTATATTCTAGAAATACACAATATATAGTTTGAACGTCGACATCGCAATGTACGTGTGCGTAATAGTCACATGGTAGAAACCCACAAAGAAGGAGACAAACGAGCTCATCATTTTCTCATCTAATTTCAATAGAACCTGACACACACTGAACACAATCGATCTGAACCAGTTTAGAGTGAGACACTGGCAGAGATGGGAAGTAACTGAGTAAAAATACTTCATTACTGTACTTTTTTTTAGGTATACTTGAGTATTTGTTTTTCTGGCAACTTTGTACTTTTGTTCCCTACATTTTTGTATAAATATCTGTACTTTATTATTTATTAAACTGAAATGGATGTGCACACACTGTACACTAGAGCTGCACGATATATCACTAAAAAACCCTGATCTTGGTTCACACCTACACACGAATGGCTTTTTGTTTTTTTTCCACCATGAGCTGCGTAACATTCGCTTCACTTCTGTTTCTGTAAAGTCCACTGTTGTTGCTTCCCCACTCAACCAACCCTAAATGCACCATGTTGGGTTTTGAACTAAAACATCTTAGTGGCAAACAGAGTCTGGTCTCATCATCTGAACCTAGTTTATCCTCACTAGGGTCACAGGGGTCACTGGGGGCCTAATCCAGCTACAACAGGTGAAGGTGGGGTACACCCTGTATGAGTCTCCAGTTCATCTCAGGACTGAACATATATAGACAAACAATCACTCTCACATTCACACCTATGGACAATTTAGATTAACTAATTAACCTATCAGTGCATGTGTTTGGATGGTGGGAGGAAACTGGAGAAAACCCACACAGACACTGGGAGAACATGCAAACTCCACACAGAAAGGTCTGGTGTGGGAATCGAACCAGGGACCACTGCATCACCACAATCAGAGTCACTAGTCTTTATGTTACATGGGATTATTTATTTATAGATATTTTTTTTTATTTATTTGTTATTAATGAATTAATTTAATTAAATGTTTTACTGTTTATGTATTTATTTTTCAATTATTACATTTTTAAGTTAATGAATTAATTTATTTTGAATTATTGATTTTATTTAATTATTTCACCTACAAGAAAGATGATACTGAAACGTACGTTCTGCGTTCATCACTAATCTGTTTGACCGTTTGTGTCAGCACCACACAGCTGTTATATACTCCTGAGGATTATTTTCATATCCTAATATTTATCGCATGGTTAAGAAAAATCGCAATGTCAGTTTTTTTTTTTCTAATATCACGCAGTCATTGTATATTCCATCATTTTTCACATCATGTATTATTACAGGCACAAACCTGATTAAAATGAAGAGAAAAGGACATGTAATGCTACAGAAAACGACACAGAATACTACATGAATAGTACATTTTTAGTTACACAATAAAAATAACTGTGTACAGCTCACAGGAGTGTGTAGAGAAGCGGTGAGGCTTTGTTACTACCAGGCTGTAGCACTGTGGTTAAGCTATCCTGTCCTGTACCTGCCAGAGGATTAGACAGTGGACGCTGGTGATAACAGCCAGATGATCCCCAGGCCTCTGCGCTTTTCTTATCAAATCCATTCTTTCCTTGCATGTGTGTTTGTGCCTGCATGCACACACTGTTATTTTTCAAAGGGCAGCATTGTTCTTCCCCTCCCTATCAGTATCTCTGTAAAATCAATAGACGGCGTAATGCATACTGAAAAGATAATTGCGTACATTCAGTAACTGAGTTTGTTTTTGTAGATCATCTGTGGAGATCCGTGGAATTTCATATGAATAGAAAGAGCTTAACGTAAGGGCAGTGATAGACCAACATGTTAAAGGTTCAATGTGTGATTTTTACTGAACAATCGCAGATTAAAACCACTCAGACTTACTGCAGTCCCTCATTAGAGCTTGTGTTTGTTTTGTACGTTCTGGGCCTTTGAGATAAGGGGATTTTAACACTGGTCCACACTCAAACGGACCGTTGTAAGCGACGGTAATGCTCCTTAAAGCTAGAGCCCACCTGCCACCTACTAGAAATAAAAAAAAAGAGAGGAGGAACCGTGTTCTGAGCTCAAATAAAATGCACTTTTCTTCACATTGCATACTAGTATTTTATTTGAGCATCGACATCGTAATGTACGTGTGCGTAATAGTCACATGACACGTCCTGGAATATAGGAGGAAAATGAGTTTAACATTTTTTTCATTTAATTTCAATAGAACCTGACACACACTCACAATCATTCTGAACCAGTTTGGAATGAGTCACTGGTAACAACACTGAAAAATGAACGACCAACAAGAGAAAATCACCCAAAGCCATAACTCAGTGCCAGAAAGAAAAGCAACATCATTTATGTGGAATTATTTCTAATAATTTTTTTTCCTAAATGTATTTTTAAATGTATTTGTATTTATTTATTTTGTATTTCTTTATTTATTTTATTTCTTTATTTATTTTTTACATTTATTTGTATTTTTTATGTATTTTTTTTAACGTATTTTAGTCAAGGTTTTTTGGTAATTAATTAATTAATTTTTATTATTAATTTTATTTAATTATTTTAGCTACATAAAGGATGATACTGAAATGTATGTTCTGTGTCGATCACTAATCACTAATCTGTTTTACCATTTGTGTCGGCACCACACAGCTGTTATATACTCCTGAGTATTTTTTATATTGCAGGGTTAAAACATTTTTGCAATGTCAGTTTTTGTTTTTTTTTTTTATATCATGCAGCCCTACTACATACTTCCTTTATTACTTCAAAATAACAGCCCTCGAGAGTTTCACTGGAGAGAAACAGTCGATTCGACAGAGTTTTTACAGTGCAAACATTGTCTTCTTTTGTAAGGTTGTATAAATGACAGGTTTGTGTTAAAAGTACCCTCACCCACACACACACACCCTGGATGAAATCCAACAATAACACCTCAGACGAGTGATTTATAGCTACAAAATGTTGAAAGTAGCTGGGTTATATTGATTAATGGACTAAATTAGACTTGTAGGATTGAATATTGTTTTTAACTGGCACCACATTAACCCATGAAGACCTAGTGGTACTTTTATAGAAGTTCCTAAATACATTTTTCTCTATATATAACTTATCACTAGAGTGGCTCGTCGATCAGGCCTTTGGGTGAGTGGGAGAAGAGTGCAAACAAAGCCACTGAACTGTGTTTTAGAAACCTAAGCAAATGGTGAAATTGACACCATCATGTTTGGACACTTGGACCAATGACTGTTTTAAGATAAGATAAGATAAGATAAGATAAGATAAGATAAGATAAGATAAGATAAGATAAGATAAGATAAGATGAGATGAGATGAGATGAGATGAGATGAGATGAGATGAGATGAGATGAGATGAGATGAGATGAGAAGAGAAGAGAAGAGAAAAGAAAAGAAAAGAAAAGAAAAGAAAAGAAAAGAAAAGAAAAGAAAAGAAAAGAAAAGAAAAGAAAAGAAAAGAAAATATAAGAAAATATAAGAAAATATAAGATAAGATAGATTTTATTGATCCCACAACGAGGAAATGTTACAGTAGCCAGCGATACGTATAGAGCAATAGTGGGACAGAAAAGAGAAGAAACATATAGATATATGCTATGTACGCTATATATATATATATATATATATATATATATATATATATATATATATAGTGTATAAATAATATCAGAGGTAGTGGTGATAATAGTATTTGTTATTGTACTACTTTGGAGTGGTGAATGTTGTACAGTCTTATCTATATTCTTTTACAAATACTTAGACTTCCTAGTGTTAGTCAGTCAACTGCTGCATCATCTCACTTTTTGTACTTGACTCCTTGCAAGTAAATCCTTCTGATTCTAGAATCCAGTGACTATCTTTTGTCTCAGCATGAATCACGTTGCACAGTCTGATTAACCATGGCTGGGTCACCTGGGCGAGGGTGTATGATCCCAGGACACAACATTGATGATGTGTTCAGGTGCATCAGTAGATGTATGTAATGACCATAATTTTTCTATGACTTATTTTAAGTGCTTTTGCATAATTTATTTGGTGTTTTTTCCATGTAAATCATGTGTTTTCCAATATTTAATTTAGTGATCATGTAGATGTTCATTAAAGCTCAGTTAAATATATCATTAGCTGATCATAAATACAACTGTGTCCATTCACTCTCATTGATCCAACTCCAATCAATGTTGTAGATTAGAAGATGATCGTGTTTCCACATTCACTGCAGAGACTCTGGGTCATATCTAATGACCATGAAAAGATGGCAAACTGCATTTTAAATCAATTATTTACATGTACTGAAAGAATTAGTGATTCACCAAATATTAAAGTAGATGATCTTGGTCACCACTGGTTGTTTGGGTCTTTATGGCTTAAATAATTTATACGGATTATTTTTCTGCCCATTGGCTACGTCACCACAAAGGAATGGCTTCCTTTTTTTTATAACAGGAGACACCAATGAAAACATGTTTCTGAATAATCTATCCAATTATGGAATTTGATCTTCCTACGTCCCCACAAATCTTTAAAACTCTTTCTGCACATAAATAACTGAGTTCATTTTCACATCTGTGCATGATTAGAAAGGTTTGTAATGGGAAAAGCAACAATACTTTTCACTCATAAAATACAGTCATGCATTCAATATGTGTCAGGTTTATGGCATAAGCAGACATTTTGTAATTAAACCTTACAAAGGTTGCTGCAAACATGGTATCAGATGAGAGTAATTACACCCTTCACCTCACTGAGCTAAATGATGGTGTTTGGTTCATTAAATGTCTGCAGACACACATTGAATTTACTTTCTTATTTAGTATCTTGTACTGAAATAGATCATAGCTAAAGGTAAAGTTGGTCTGTAGCAACTAATAAAGTAATAATGGCTCATGTAATAAAAATTAATAAAGTAATAATCTACTTGTAATGTAATAAAATCATGAGCGCATTATGTAATAATGTCTTTGTGTATATGTGATAATGTAATAACTTATTACACGATGAGCTTATCTATATTGTAACTCATAATTAGACATTAGTAATGTCTCTCATCATAATTTATTAATAGTGTTTATTTGGATACAATTATTAAGTAACAGTGACACTGTACCAGACAACCAGTCAGACATGATGTTTCAAAATATTTATTAATAAATACAACATTAATAATTTGTCCTTTCTCTTCCACACCTTGGTTCGTCTGGGTAAACAAATCTCTGCAGCAACGAGGATACAGCGTGTATAATCAGTGGTTACACAGGCATGGATCATACACAACCAATTCAAACATGAGTAAAGGGAAAATCCAGAAGGCGATACCAGAGGGTTAGGCCGAGGATCCGAGAACAATCGAAGTACCGGCAGGGGTCAGGCCAAATCTAGGTTGTGAACAAGCAAAAAAACAGGCAACAAGAGATATTTATACCAGACAGACAAAGTGTAGACACAGGGGTGGTCCTACAGATTTTTCCCTGGGATTGCAGAGGTGGGGCAATAAGTCCAGAGAGGGAGTGGAAGGGGGGTGGGGGGGGGGTCAGTTTATGGATGAAAAATAACTCACTAGTCATTGAGCCATTGTTTGTTTCTGGAGCCACCCCAAAATGTCTCTCTTAACATCGATGGGTAGAGAAGAATGATAGACAAGAAAAAGAACGCTCATACATTGCAACCAAGGCAGACAAACTCACACTGGAGCAGAGGATATGTTAGGTTTATATAGAAGGAACACCGCTGGAATACATGAGGGAAAATTAACGGTGAGGAGAAACAGGAAGTGAAGCAAGACAACGTGACAAAATAAAAGCTCTAAACACTAACAATGACAGAAAAAACAGGAAGACTCACAAAACATAGACAGCAACGAAAAAGATAAAATTATTTCTAATGCATCTACTTATCTTATGCTGATGGTGTACATTTTACTTAGATGTGCAATAAACAATCATTTGGTGTCTTTAGTAATCATTTACTAATCTTGTGTAGGTCATCAGGTAACCCTTACCTAAAATTGAATAACGTGTTAAAACCTTAATAAACTATAGGATTGCTTCAAAAGCATTACGTAACCATAGTTAACCTTTCAGATTGCAGCAATGGCAAAGGTAACAAAAAAAGTTGATGCAACTTTTCTCACAGTGTAAACCATTGTTACATCATGAGCTTTTACTACATTATGAGTTGGTATATAGCTGAGCTCATAATATAATGAGTTATTACATTATGCGCAAAAGACATTATTACGTTATGTGCTCATGATTCTATTACGTTATGAGTCATTTATTACGTTATGAACTTTTATTGCATTTCAGTTATTACATTATGAGCCGTTATTATGGTATGAATTGCTACATGGTGGTGCAGTGGTTACCACTCGTGTCTCACAGCAAGAAGGTCCCTGGTTCGATTCCCACACCAGACCTTTCTGTGTGGAGTTTGCATGTTCTTCCCGTGTTTGCGTGGGTTTTCTCCAGGTACTTCAGTTTCCTCCCACCATCCAAACACATGCACTGATAGGTGAATTAGTTAATCTAAGATATCCATAGGTGTGAATGTGAGACTGATTATTTGTCTATATATGTTCAGCCCTGAGATGAACTGGAGACTCATACAGGGTGTACTCCGCCTTCACCCATTGTAGCTGGATTAGGCCCCCAGTGACCCCTGTGACCCTAGTGAGGATAAAGCGGGTTCAGATGAAGAGACAAAACTCTTATTATTATACTCATATTATTATTGCCCTTTTGCTGTACATTGATATAACATTAAAGGAAAAATGTATTTAACACGCAACCTTTACAGCCTATTTCTATAGTACAGTTTACTTCCATTCTAGTTCAATGATGTTGAAAAACAATTTTCTCCACTCTTTATGTTCCCAACCCATTCCTCACATTTTCTGTTGCTGTACAATCTCTCTGCCACAAACATTGACACACCAGTCAAAAGAGTATAAGAGGCTCATGTTTCCTGAAATACAAGTACATTTTTCTCTAATCCTTCCACCTCCTCACCCTCTCCAGCTTGGCAGCCTCTGTCACACATATAAACACTTGTATGGACAAATATATTCACAGACTCATGCAGCTGTTACAGCAGACTGGGGTGTTGGCAGTGGGTCAGTGTGCTTAGGTTTCCCACACCTTCAGTGGGCATCAGGGCCGTGATACTTCCCACTCAAAATACCCCAGACTCCTTTACTTTATCCTCAGTGGAGTCACAGGTAGATGTCACAGAAAAAGGGGACATATCATGCCCATTTTCCACAGTTCTCTAGTGTCTCAGTGACCTGTCTGTCACATGCTTTGGTCAAAATATCACATTGATGCAGTTACAGCAGCCTCTTCAACCTGGAGAAACAGACCTTTTTAAAATGTTCAGTTTTAGTGCCTCATGCCTTCATGTAAATGAGCTGAGTTGACTCTGCCCCTCTGTTCCGCATTCTACGGAGAGGAAGAGGAGAAAGAAATGGAACCTGAAATAGTTGAGACAGAGAAAAATAGACAAAGGCACTGAGTTTGCTGAGTTTCACAGCCCCAGTACGTATTCGGGTCCGCTTCCTCTGGACCTGGGCCGGCCAGATGAGGCGCAATACCATACATGTGGTGCCACCCATGGACCAGCCCATCTGGTCAACCTGGGCCAGACCACTTGCAGATCGGGATGGATGCACAGAAACAACCAGGACTCAGACTCCAATGTTCTGTGACCAGTAGGTGGGGTTAGCTGAGCTGGTGGGCACGACTCCTTGCTCAGAATTTCTGGAGAGAGCCCTGGTAGTGGTGTCCTGCTTCTGGGGTGAAAGGTTAGAGAGGTGGCGCTATGACATTATCATTTTAGAAAAGTTGCAGTTTGGTCCTACAGATGAAGATGTGAAACCAGCTGTCTTAAATGTATTCCCTTTGGGACCCAGTCCTTTCTGAATACTTTTGCAGATACGACCAACATTGTCTTGGTTTGGACCGGGCCTAACGCTGCTATTAAACAGAAAAAGGAAGATGTGCTCTGTTGCAGAAATGAGACAAATTGATCACTTTGTAAGATATATAACAGTTATTGCCAAACAACATTAGCACATCATGTAAAAAAAAGCCTGATTATACATTAATGAAAGCGCAGTTATGAATATGGTGTTCATTTCTGAAAGTAGACCTTTGAAACGGAACCTTTGAAAAACAAAAAACTACATACAAGCTAGATTATTAGTGGTAAGAGCATGGAATAACATTTGATTCACAATAAGGAACATAGCTCTTTAGACAATATTTTTAATTAAAGGCATTTTTATTGTAATCATATACAATGTTTTACTGCTGTTGTGTCATTTTGAGATTTGCAGAACCAAACAGAGGCTTATACCCATATGGACAGTATTATGGATGCAGTAGAAAGCATTGAAACATTACCTTTTGCAGGAACGAGCTGTAATTCAACTAATTATAAGAATCTTCCAGTTTGTAGATCAGTCTCCAACAGCTTCTGTGTAAATGTTTAGAAAACCAGCCCAAAACTCCTATAAAAGAGTTTAGCAGCCATTTATCCATAATGATAATTTGCTGAATGGGAAGTTAAATTTGAAGTGTTCATTTTCAGTGCTCTGACAACAGTCATAATAAATTAAATACCATTATTTAGGTTTTGACTTCCAATGTAGCATAATCAAAGTAATTAAAGTTAGTTTGAATGGGAAACTGTGTGACCTGAATGTATGATTGTGACATTCTGCTGAAAATGCATATCTACAAAATTCCACAAGGTGCACCAGAGTTCAGCACAACCACTAATGGTCTTCATGCTTCCTTTGAATAAATCAATGCCAGTTAGTTTATACGGTTCCACTGGCAGCATACTGACTGATATATCTGAGTAAATCAATCTTATCCGGTTAATTTCACAGCAAATTGTTTCTTTTCCCCACATACACCTTTGTTCTAAAGGTCAGAGAAGGAGGTTGTTCTTATATAATGATAAAAGACTGGACGTGTGGCCACACAAGTTAAGCACAGTTCAGTATTGATCTGTATGTGCAGGACTATGTTACTGAAGTAGATAACACCATGCCTTCCAAGAAGCTCATACATCACAGAAGCTGAATGCGACACCAATGGTTTATGGACTGCTTCAAACACTGGCCACTAGGAACACTTCAACATTTGTCTGGACCTGCTTTGGATTCAAAACAACTGTAAACAACATGGGTGTAAGAAGGAGTCAAAACAGGTTCAGGGTCTTTCTCATAACTGGTTTTAGTCAGCGCCAATGCAACCTATGTTCAAACCCCTTTTCAATTCTACGCAAATCAATTCAATTCAGTTTTATTTGTCGAGCCTCAAATACAACACGCTTATGTCAGAGGGATTTACAGAGTTGGTTTGAAAAAATAATCAATGAAATACACAGTAGATCAGTGGTCCCCAACCCCTGGGTTGTGGACCGGTACTGGTCCATGGATCAATTGGTACCGGGCCGCCTAATAATTAATTAATTATTTCTCTTGTATTCATTATCTGAGTCTGAACAATCTTTTATTTTGAAAAATAACCGGATTCACTTGGTTACATCTCTGTCACTTAAACGCCAAACATTTAACCCACATGTTAGCAAAATGAGTTTAAGTTCAGTTTTTTAACAGACAATACCAGGACTTGTACTTGAAATATGGATTTATTGTGACAGGTGATTCCCACAGACCAAGGGAGCTCTGTATAATTTGCAGCGACCGATATAAATAATCTACGTTTGTCATAGTGTGACTTCCATGTCGTCTCTTCAGGGAATTGTTGTTAACTCATTCATTGCATGTTGTCTCATCTGAAGCTTCACATCAGTCACCAAAGACTGAATTTCCTGGACCGACCATGGTGTAGTATTATGGGCTGTCATCATGGGTTCATGTACTGTCAACTTCTACATCTGTATTTAATAAACTGCTGAATTTATCCGTCACCTTTTAGTATCGCTTGGATCCTGGACCAATCAGGACCCAGAACACAATGCATGTTCATACACTGTATAAAAAAAAAAAAAACATGTCAAATTGCACCCTAAAACAAATCTCCCAAACAGTGAGGCAGAGAGTGACCACTGTGCTGTGCTTCTGTTCACTACAGAATACGTCCTTAATATTAGCATTTCTCATTTTCACTCTTTCACAACCATCAAGACTCAATCAAACTCAAGTACATGTTTACTATCTTGTAATTTTTTCCATTACGAATCATTTATTTTTTTCACTGAATATAATTATATTTTATTACAGGATGTAATTACATTTTATTACAGAATGTATTCGCACTCTCAGACTTCTCTGTTGTGTAAGTGTTAATTTCCTCACACTCATAACTGTCTTGTCTTGATGAAGCTGAACAACAGTAAAATGTTTTCATATTACATTTCAGCAAACCACAGACATACTGTATTTTTTATTTTTTTTTATTTGACATATCCTCTGCTTTTGTTCCTTCCCTAAATATATGCATAATGGTTTTGGTGGATTTTCCACTAATAGTTTCCACCCTAAGAAAGCACTTTGGTCTGGGTTAGGAAAATATATTGGAATAAAACTCCAAGGCACTCGCTAAAAAGTATTAAAGAAGATATATTGTCTTTTTGTTTTTTTAGATGGAATTATGCAAAACATATCTCTGTGTTTGGGTCTGAATTCATTAATTTAACTCCATGGGTCCAACTTCATCCTTATTTCTGAGTAATGACACAGAAAGGCGGTTTTGAGCGCTGGCCCTTTAAATGTAAATGAGTCACTTCAGGCTCCACCCCCTCCAGAAGGTTGGCTGTACTGCTCTGTCCTGGCCAACCAACAACTGCACATTTTAGTTCATATTATTATATTTTCAGTATGGATTACAACAGCAGCTGCTGATAAACAATTATGTCATTTTGGAAATTTTCATCTAATCTGTGCAAATGTCAGAACTCCTTATAGACATAAGAGATTACACAGGAATTAAAACAGATAGTAGAAATCTACAAATTCAATTATTATTATTATTATTATTATTATTATTATTATATCTTTATTTAGGTGGTACAATGCACATTATTGAACACATTATTGAACACATTTATATAATTTCAGTATAAGCATGTAAATATGTTGGAGTTAGCATCGGTGCTAATTTCTATTCACAGTCCCAATTACATGTGTAAAGAAATACCAGTGATCTGTGCAAAATAAAGTACAACAGTGTACAAATACACAAACAAATGAACCGAAGATTAATAAAAGTGGGTTTGGCAAATATGACCCCTTTAAAATGCCTTTATTCTCATAATATGTTCATGTATAAACCTTAAACAAACACTTCAATGCATTTCAGTTTCAAGCCTTCATAAGAAAGTCAAAGTAAATATTTTATTAGTACATACATATTTAAATGAAGTGTTTATTTCATTTATTTTATATTATTTATTTTATTTTCATCTTTACATATCAAACCAAGAAGTGGAATATTTTCTTTTCATCAGGTTACCAGTGACCAGTGGGGTTAAGGGTTAAGGAGTTGAATAACCCCTTATGTTGAGTAGGGCAGGTCTGCCTTGAAAAAGAGATCATTGATCTCAATGGGACACACTTGCGTAAATAAAGGTTAAAAAAACAAAAACATCTTTAAATGATATAATTACCTCCGCCAAGAAGGTATTAAATTCAAGTCAGTTTGTCTGTCTTTGTCTGTCAGCAGGTTTAAGCAAGCATTGTTGAAACGTTCAGGAATGATAGATAATGGGTCAAGGAAGAACCCATTAGATTTTGAGCAATGAAGGTCAAAGGTCAAGGTCACACTAAAGGTCAACAGCTAAAACACATCAGTGGTAATATCTCAGGATTTAGACAAGATAGAATCTCATGTTTTGTTTTTTTTTGCATTCACATCATCTCACCTTCAGACATTAGATGTGTCAACACCTATGGCTCGATGACGTCACGTGTGAATGAAAAATCAAACCTTAGTGGAGGTCTGCTGTCACTGACTGCCTTGTTTAGATTATGTTTTTGTTCCAGGTAGAACATGGAAACTAGTTTGACCTTCTTCTGTCGTAAACCAAAGACCAACTTTATTTAATAGATGTAGACCTATGAAGTGTGGATGTTAAAAAGTATAAACCTATGTCACGGATCGGGGTGAGGTGAAAGGAGGACTCCATTGCACAGTACTGAAGGGCAAAATAATTTAATAACAAAACTACAACATAAAGACAAGACAAACACAACCTGGGAGTGGACGGCCAGAGTCCGTGGTGATGATGAGTGTCCGGGTTATGGTGATTGGGGAGATGGAAGCAATAGTCCGGGTTATGGGGGTGACATATCTGAATGGTCCTGCACTGGCAGCTACAAGCCTTACTGCTTATATAGCCACAGATTAGGAACGGCTTGCAGCTGCGCAGTGCAGGACCAGGTGAGTGTGGAGATTGGGGGAAAGGTCACTGGAGCGGAGGTCATGACAGTACCCCCCCCCTAAGGGGCGGCTCCTGAAGCCCCTAAAAAACAAAAAAAAAAACACAAACCCCCCCCCCCCCCCCCCCCGTTGTCCAGAGCTCAAAAATAAAAACATTTTTAAGTAGTATTTCTCCGAGCAGGGCGGCATGGTAACCTCCTGGTCGGAGTACCCTCTGGGCAGAGCGGTGTGGCATCCTTCTGGGCAGGGCGGTGTGGAAACCCCCTGGGCGGAGTACCCTCTGGGCGGAGCGGTGTGGAATCCCTTCTGAGCAGGGCGGTGTGGAAACGCCCTGGCGGAGTACCCTCTGGGCAGAGCGGTGTGGCATCCTTCTGGGCAGGGCGGTGTGGAAACCCCCTGGGCGGAGTACCCTCTGGGCAGAGCGGTGTGGAATCCCTTCTGGGCAGGGCGGTGTGGAAACCCCCTGGCGGAGTACCCTCTGGGCAGAGCGGTGTGGCATCCTTCTGGGCAGGGCGGTGTGGAAACCCCCTGGGCGGAGTACCCTCTGGGCAGAGCGGTGTGGAATCCCTTCTGGGCAGGGCGGTGTGGAAACCCCCTGGCGGAGTACCCTCTGGGCAGAGCGGTGTGGCATCCTTCTGGGCAGGGCGGTGTGGAAACCCCCTGGGCGGAGTACCTTCTGGGCAGAGCGGTGTGGAATCCCTTCTGGGCAGGGCGGTGTGGAAACCCCCTGGCGGAGTACCCTCTGGGCAGAGCGGTGTGGCATCCTTCTGGGCAGGGCGGTGTGGAAACCCCCTGGGCGGAGTACCCTCTGGGCAGAGCGGTGTGGCATCCCTCTGGGCAGGGCGGTGTGGAAACCCCCTGAGTAGGGCGGCGTTGAACCCTTCCGGGCGGAAGACCCTCAGGACTGAGTGGCCTGAGAGGTCTGGGTTGGTAGCAGGAGCAACTGAACTGGTCTGACTGAGGACCAAGGAGACTGATTGGTGGGGTCACCACGGACTCTGGCTGAGACAGGAACAAGACAAAACGAAGAAACGGGCAACAGGCAGGGACAGGAAACAGGCAGGCAGAAACGATCAACAAGCAAGTACAGGGGACAGAAGCCAGCGACGGGCAACAGGCAGGGACAAGGGACGGAAACCAGCAACGGGCAACAGGCAGGGACTGGGGACAGAAGCCAGCAACGGGCAACAGGCAGGGACAGGGGACAGAAGCCAGCAACGGGCAACAGGCAGGGACAGGGGACAGAAGCCAGCAACGGGCAACAGGCAGGGACAGGGGACAGAAGCCAGCAACGGGCAACAGGCAGGGACAGGGGACAGAAGCCAGCAACGGGCAACAGAAGCCAACCACGGGCAACAGGCAGGGACAGAAGCCAACCACGGGCAACAGGCAGGGACAGGGGACAGAAGCGAGCAACGGGCAAGAGTCAGGGACAGGGGACAGAAGCGAGCAACGAGCAAGAGTCAGGGACAGGAACAGACAGAAAAGACCAACGACAGACCAAGACCGACGAAAAGACACAACGCCAGAAGACAAGACAAATAGCCAAAAGAAAAGACAACAAGCCAGAAGACAAGACAACAAGCCAGAAGACAAGACAACAAGCCAGAAGACAAGACAAAAAGCCAGAAGACAAGACAAAAAGCCAGAAGACAAGACAAAAAGCCAGAAGACAAGACAAAAAGCCAGAAGACAAGACAAAAAGCCAGAAGACAAGACAAAAAGCCAGAAGACAAGACAAAAAGCCAGAAGACAAGACAAAAAGCCAGAAGACAAGACAAAAAGCCAGAAGACAAGACAAAAAGCCAGAAACTCGGAACGCTAGCCAGAAACTCGGAACGCTAGCCAGAAACTCGGAACGCTAGCCAGAAACTCGGAACGCTAGCCAGAAACTCGGAACGCTAGCCAAAAACTCGGAACGCTAGCCAAAAACTCGGAACGCTAGCCAAAAACTCGGAACGCTAGCCAAAAACTCGGAACGCTAGCCAAAAACTCGGAACGCTAGCCAAAAACTCGGAACGCTAGCCAAAAACTCGGAACGCTAGCCAAAAACTCGGAACGCTAGCCAAAAACTCGGAACGCTAGCCAAAAACTCGGAACGCTAGCCAAAAACACGGAACGCTAGCCAAAAACACGGAACGCTAGCCAAAAACACGGAACGCTAGCCAAAAACACGGAACGCTAGCCAAAAACACGGAACGCTAGCCAAAAACACAGAACGCTAGCCAAAAACACAGAACGCTAGCCAAAAACACAGAACGCTAGCCAAAAACACAGAACGCTAGCCAAAAACACAGAACGCTAGCCAAAAACACAGAACGCACGGGCAGGGACACAACTAGCTCGGAAATACACAGAACGCTAATCCAGAAACACAGAACGCTAATCCAGAAACACAGAACGCTAATCCAGAAACACAGAACGCTAGGCAGACACACAGAACACTGGGCAGGAAAACACAGAACGGGACAGAAACACAGACCGCTTAAGCCAGAAACACAGACCGCTTAAGCCAGAAACACAGACCGCTTAAGCCAGAAACACAGACCGCTTAAGCCAGAAACACAGACCGCTTAAGCCAGAAACACAGACCGCTTAAGCCAGAAACACAGACCGCTTAAGCCAGAAACACAGACCGCTTAAGCCAGATACACAGACCGCTTAAGCCAGATACACAGACCGCTTAAGCCAGATACACAGACCGCTTAAGCCAGATACACAGAACGCTTAAGCCAGATACACAGAACGCTAGAAAGCGACACACACAACGCTAGAAAGCGACACACAACGCTAGAAAGCGACACACAACGCTAGAAAGCGACACACAACGCTAGGAAGCGACACACAACGCTAGGAAGCGACACACAACGCTAGGAAGCGACACACAACGCTAGGAAGCGACACACAACGCTAGGAAGCGACACACAACGCTAGAAAGCGACACACAACGCTAGAAAGCGACACACAACGCTAGAAAGTGACACACAACGCTAGGAAGCGACACACAACGCTAGGAAGCGACACACAACGCTAGGAAGCGACACACAACGCTAGGAAGCGACACACAACGCTAGGAAGCGACACACAACGCTAGAAAGCGACACACAACGCTAGAAAGGAACACAGAACGCCAGGAAGGATATACAGGACGCTAGGAAGGATATACAGGACGCTAGGAAGGATATACAGGACGCTGGGCAGATAAACTGAATGTTGGGGCAGGGAAACATAACTAACTGGGAAATACACAGACAGGGACAGAACGCAAGACTGGACAGACTTTAGACAGAACAAAACGGGGAAAACTAAAAACAAAAAGGGTCCCTTCAGCACTGGCGGAGTCCAGATGGTGGCAGGACCATTCTGTCACGGATCGGGGTGAGGTGAAAGGAGGACTCCATTGCACAGTACTGAAGGGCAAAATAATTTAATAACAAAACTACAACATAAAGACAAGACAAACACAACCTGGGAGTGGACGGCCAGAGTCCGTGGTGATGATGAGTGTCCGGGTTATGGTGATTGGGGAGATGGAAGCAATAGTCCGGGTTATGGGGGTGACATATCTGAATGGTCCTGCACTGGCAGCTACAAGCCTTACTGCTTATATAGCCACAGATTAGGAACGGCTTGCAGCTGCGCAGTGCAGGACCAGGTGAGTGTGGAGATTGGGGGAAAGGTCACTGGAGCGGAGGTCATGACAACCTAAGTATAATACGTCCATGTGAATTCAGTTTCTGTGGTTGAAAATTGGCTAAAATAGATAAATCTGGACCTAGTATGTATTTAGTATTAAATACATAATGGACTCACAGTTTATGGTATTAATCCAGCTGGGGTTGATCAGTGTTAGCATTATAAGTCCTAAAGCATGATGCAGCAAAATTGTATAGCAGGGATGATTTGTAGCACAGGTCAATGTACAATATTTCTAACCCTGAGAAGGACAGAGCGATGATACTGTCCAGCTCAGCATTATGTTCTGAATATAGGGAGTACAGCGATGATGATGATGCTCTAAAGATGATGCCGTTACAATGTGACCTTCCTAACAGGCACATAATTCTTCCATATATCTCTGTCTGTTTACAGAGGACTGCCAATGTGACGTGTCAAAGTCAGTTCACAGCCCATAAGCAGTAATTGTAGTGAATTTGTAAATTACATTATATAAACTGTTTGTGTCTCCAGCAGCAGCTCTGAGGTGTGTAGTCTTTAAAACCAGGATGTTTTTCGTCCCCACCATGGACATACTAGGAGAGAAAACTTTTTAAAGGTTTAGTGTGTGATTTGGCCCAGTATAATTGCACCAAACTATATAGTATTTTATTATGTTTTTATTGTTATAAAAAAGGAACAGTGTTGTGGTTACCTTAGAATGAACTATAGAGAAGGAGTTGGATCATGTCCATGGAGTTCATGTTTCTACATTAACTGAGAGCAAAATTTATGTTCTTTTACTATCTTTTTTCTTTTTTTATGGCAGGTGATATCTACCGTGACTGTGCACATCTGTCATATGAGTTATTATTTTCTCTTCTTAATACTGGTGGAGGCAGAAATCATAGAGGGAAATCACTAGAAAATGAAAATACACACCTTCTTCTTCCTGCAGCTTTCTCTTTTGTGTCCAGATTAAAAGACTGAGGGCTGATTCTACTAAAGGTGTGTATATCTAAAAATGTGTCCAAACACATTGCACGCACACACACAAAAAAAGTGCAACCTAGTTTACGAACAGTGCACACTAAGTTTTAGTACATTCACTGCAACATGTGTTGGGAGGAGAAAATGTAAATATATTAATTTAGCACACGCAAAGTCATTTATCAAACCCAAAAGCAATTTTACTGATAGAAAATTGTCTATGTTTAACACATTTCAAAGGGACGTGTAAACAGTTTATACACATTACATTGAAATGATGAAACAAGGTGCTTTTTTCACCCTTGTGTGAATGTTTTCGGAAAGACGGATGGAAAAATAATTGACATGAATCCCCCCACCCCCAGCCCACTGATTATTCTAGCTCACTGTTACAATTAGTGCTGACATATTCCAGGTTGCCAGATGTTTCTCACCCAAGCCATTTCATGCTCCAAATGTCCAGGGTTCCAAAAGACCAGCTCCTGTATCCCAGAGCAGTTTTTCCAGTATATTGTATCCATGGCAACAATCCATACCATATGCAAAATCCTCCTTTTAATTTAATTAGAATTCTACGGAATGTTGCACCTCTTGTCATTTGCACAAGCAATTTTATGAAATCATGGCGGTTCAACCTGATACGCAAAATTGTAGATTGCACGTGCAAATTAGCACACACAAATTAGGATCTTAAGAGAGTTTCATTTTATTTATGTTTTTTTGTTTATTTTTTGTACCTTAATTTAACCAGAAGAAGAGATCCCGTTGAGATTAAGAACCTCTTTTCTAAGGGAGTCCTGGCCAAGAGACAATATAAAATACAACACACGTACAGTTAAAAGAATAATTTACAAGATAAGTCAAACTATGAAAAAGTGCACGTCACTAAGTTAGTCTCTAGTACTTTGAGTTTGGATTTAAAAGCATTCAGGGGCTGAATTAAGTAAGTTTCCAGGCCTTTAGAAACATATTCCATGTTTGAGGAGCAGAGTAGATGAATGCCCTTTGACCTTTTGAGACAGCTCTGTACGGAACAGAAAGGAACAAATGCTTATTTGATCTCAAACAATGACAGATCTGGTCCAAAATGTAAATGTGTACAACCTGATGCCAGGACATCATGGTTATTGGAGCTGCTGGGTTGTTTCTGTGCTGATCCACAGAATAGAAGAGTAGAGCTGGAGATATGAGAGATGTGAGTCATATATTTAAATACTGTACTGGATGGAAACACCTATGATCATCCAAAATCTGGTCTAATGGAGGGTATTTTCTACAGCTGCTTCTGATGCAAAATAATGAGTTTAATTATAGAGATTATAGGGAAAAAAAAAACACAAGCAATCCAACAACTTTGGCTATAACATGTTTCACATTTGAATAGAATAGAATAGAATAGAATAGAATAGAATAGAATAGAATAGAATAGAATAGAATAGAATAGAAATTAGGAGTATTACTCTAGTCAGTGCATTAATATTGAAAGAAAATGAGAATCTAGTAAATAAAGAATGACAGAAACTAAAACAAAATAATAAAATATAATATAACATTATACAATAAATAAAATTAAATAGAGCTAAAAGCAGAATAAAAATAAAAACTGTCTTAAAATATGACTAAACACAATATTAAGATTATATCTATGAACTCAAATACTGCAAAGAACATTACTGCATGACTTATTGCACTTTTTTAAAGTAACTACATGAGGATACATTGAGGGAATTGATTGTCCAGGAAAAACACTGTTGTTACAGTATTAGTACAGTATTACAGTTTGCTACTTCACCACTAGATGTCACTAATTCTTACACACAGAACATTTAAGAGAGACAGTTCCTCATATGAGAATCAGAAGTGTGTGTGTGTGTGTGTGTTAGTGTGTGTGTGTGTGTTAGTGTCTTTACTTTGGCAAAAGGTGAGATTTGTTTGGATGTCATTTATCTGAAAGTCAACTTGAAATGATGTCTGTCTCGAGGAACTCCCTGCTAAGGTTTTCCAGACCATGAGAAAATTGAAATCAGAGCATCGTGTTCTCTAATCCACATGTCAGTCACTCCTTCTCAACGCCGCTTCTCTCTCTGGTTTTCCTTCAGTCCTTTCTGTGATATTCTGTGTATTTATTGACCTTTGTGCTCACACACTGTACAGGCTGTATGTGCACGACTGCAATAGCAACAGAGTGGAGGAGGGCATCAGTCAAAGTCGGCCGAAGGTGACAACTTCATAAGCAGCGATCAGATTCAGTTGCACACACAGAGCAAAAAGCCGAGGTGCTGTTAAGTGCTGGGTTCACCTTTCATAGTGGGAGGTACAAAAGGTTTTCAGTCTGGACTGGGATGACAAACTGAATTCTCCTGTGGTATTTCAGAGGCAGACTCAGATGGTCTGGTAAAGCCCTGCTGACTCACCCTCTGGCCTCGTGCCCTGTTTTTATCTAATAACAGAAGTCGGACACTGCCATTATGGACACCATGCTGCTCACTCTGTCCTGCTTTTAAACCTTGTCTTGTTATTTATATATTTTCTTGAATTATGTCTCCAAATACAAAGTGAGCATTCCACAGAGCTCACAAACTCACAATAAGGCTCCTTTACTAAAAAAATAATTAGATGTGATTACTGGTGCAACCTTAATATATATATATATAAAACGGTAACTCTGATTGCGTGGTTAGCACTCGTGCCTCACTGTTTCTGTGTGGAGTTTGCATGTTCTCCTCGTGTCTGTGTGGGTTTTCTCCAGTTTCCTCCCACCATCCAAAAACATGCACTGATAGGTTAACTGGTTAATCTAAATTGTCCATAGGTGTGAATGTGAGAGTGATTGTTTGTCTATATATGTTCAGCCCTGAGATGAACTGGAGACTCATACAGGGTGTACCCCGCCTTCACCCATTGTAGCTGGATTAGGCCCCCAGTGACCCCCATGACCCTAGTGAGGAAAACCACGGGTTCAGATGACCCGACATCTATTTTAATGTGAGGGGAGATCTGGTGAAGCTTGTCATTGAAGCAGGAAGTGGTGAAATGAGGGAGAAGATGGAGAAATGAATGAAACTGGAAAAGTTGAGGCAGTTGACACTGGAACAGAATATGTGTCAGTGCAGTTCTGAGAAAAACAATGATGTATCAGTGAATAAGAGATAAAAGGAGGATCAAAGGAGGAGCTTCAGAAAATCATCTGTAGAGAATCAAAGCAGGCCAAGCGATGAGTGTGATGGCGGTGAAACCAAAGCTGTGACGCTGACCGCATGGGTTGGATAAATAAAAATAAGGTGAATAAAAAAAAGGAACATCCTGGATCTGTTTAGTTGGTCTTTATGTGTTAATGTATTATAGAAGTATTGGGTTGGGACTGGGATTCAAAGGGCTCGGACTGAGTGGCAAATAACCCTGATTGAGAAATATTGTCAATTTATGCTTCTTCAAACATGGACAATATTTCATTTTAATATCAAGATTTCAGCTTTTAATATATGGATTAAGTAAAGCCTAGGAATAAAGTACAGCATCCTGATTCATTCTTTTAGCTTCAGAATCCATATGTGGGAAATTAAAAAGCAAATGTAATATTTAATCCTTAAAATCACAACAGCATCATTACTTTACAAGATACTTTCAATTTATTTGACACAGAAGAAGAACCAAAATCTGAATTATGACCTAAAATCTGCTTTATGTGTTTGCATTGACCTTGACCTCTGAACTTTGGGCATCACAATCTTCTCAGTTCATCCTTGACTCTGAGTTTTTGCTAAATTTACAGAAATTATTTTAAAGCATTCCTGGGATATCAGGTTTTATTTACTAAGGAGCAACTGACAGATGGACAGACAGATGGTCCTAGACACATTTAAAAGTCGACAAAGATGTGATGAAAAGTAAATCAACTCATATTGAAACCAAATCGCTTCATATTTGTATTATATTGGAAAAAATTAATTAACTAATACTTTTTATATAATTATTAAGTAAGCATATTTAACTCTAATTAACTCTAAATAGATTTATAGCCTAAGCAGTTGGTTAACATATACCTCTTAGTCTTCTCATTGTCATTAATTTAATATCACAATCATAGTTTAAAATCAGTTACAGTATTGCAAAATATTTCAGCATAAGATTACTTTTAAGATTACATAGTCACTTGTCAGACAGTCCAGTGTGAGTCTTTGAGCATCCATGACCCAAGAGGGGTCCTGAGACACTAAAGAGGGGGAGGTCAGACACACAGTTTTAACACCTTCCCATCGACCCCTCCTTCTTCACGATGTCCTGAAGGGCTGTAGGGTGTCGGTCTCTGGAGGCTGGTATGTGGTGGGGGCTTTCCCTTCCCCCGCAATTGTCACCTCTGCATTCCTGACATGTATAAATTGCTTCACTGTGATCACTTTTACAGTCACCTTTAAACTCCAAAAAGTACATATGTGACCCACCACCACGAAACCAGGCATAAGTGTCTGGAAATCAAAACTGAGTTATCTGTGTAGCTTGGTAGAGTGGAAACTAAGGTTTAAGATGGTGAAAAAATGATGTTTCTATCACAAGTAGAACCAAAGTTATGGTCATTTTAATATCCACATTTGGACATATTTTGCAATTTGCATTTTTGAGAAATTGTCCGTCAAAATTTTGGACTGTTTTGGGGTAGGAAGTCCTTAGCAACGCATAATAATTTGTATCCGATTGACACAAATTTTTCACAGATGTTAAAGGACACTCTGATGGACATGTCACAGAAGTTTTATATATTATAATAATAGGAAAGAAGTGAGACATATTATAATCATTTGGCTTACACCATTGGACAGAGCATTCAATATAAGCTTTTACCTCGTACCGAACACTTGGATGTTTACCCACGGAACGGAGATCGTTTTGTTCGGCGAAAAGAGGTGGAATTCGTCTTTGTCTTTGCTCAGCAATCCCTGAACTTTTGTCGCCGCTTAAATAATTGACTCAATAAACACCTTTATTGATTGGATTTCAATGTAATGACCACAGGAACTGAAAATAGAGGTGTTAAGGTACCGTTTTTTGATCAAATGTAAACACACATAAAGAATCGCCTTCCAGCCTAAATTTGGCTGTAGCTCTGAACGGCTCAGCGCGACTTATGCCTGATTTCGTGCTGAGCAGTCACATATATGCATTAACATGTGATATTATTGTCATTTGTATATTATTGCTTAAGCCTAAAACATTATAGAAGTTGGGATTTCTTCTCCACTTTATGCTTATTGTATATATATCCAGAGTTCACCTCAGCCACCTTCGAAGCAATAAACACTTACTAAGAAAAGTCGTTTACCCACCAGTGACAAGTCATGCTGAGATTATACCTATCTGCACGCTGCAGTATCGTTCCTGTAGCCATTTGTGTGAGTGCGTTGTTGTTTCGCTTCACTTCTCTCAGCATCACCCGGCTGCACTCGTCTTCTTCTTGTGCTCCACGATCTTTCCGCCTCTTGCTTTGTCACTCCTCCTTGACTGGCACTAATTCATTCTGTCACTCATCACCTCCTTCTCACATGTCCTGGTTTCCTGCTCCATTTCTAAAGTGTCACTAGTGTAATACGAGAATGTCTCAGAGTTCTCTCCCTGCTCTCTGGCGACCTTGTTTTTAACCTCCATCCATCTCTCCTTTTCTACAGCCAAGATGGCAATGAGCAGCATCCTCAACAACGATGACATCAAGAAAGCTCTAGATGCATTTGCAGGTAAAACATTCCAGGTGCATCATGGACAAATATACAGTATGAATAGTGAGTTAGACTATTTCTGTGTCTGTGTCTTATGTTGATAATGACTCCTTGTTGTGAGAACATCATGATCTGTCCCAAGAAGTGTCTGAGACCAGAGCAGCGATCAGTTCTGTAAGACACAACACTAGCAAAACACACACATGCAAACACTGCTAATGTTACTGCTGGATGGTACTATTTTCTACAGAGGTGGAAAGTAACTAAGTACTGTACAGTAAATGTACTTCATTACTGTACTTATTTAGGTATCTGTACTTTGATTATTTAATTTTCTGGCAACTATTTTACTTTTATTCCCTACATTTTTGTATAAATATCTATACTTAATACTCTTTACATTCTCAGAATAGACTCATTACTTTGTCAAACTAGACAGAATGTTAAATTGCTAAAACACTAACACTTCAGAGGGAAAATCAGAGCAAAATTGTGACTTACTGTATCACAATTACCAATCAATCAATCAAACTTAATTTATATAGAACTTTTCATACATAGCGCATGTAGCAGAAAGTGCTTTACATCAAACCCCCCCCCCATTATCCCACCATTGTAAGACAAGTGAAAAGATTTACAGAGTTAAAAAGAATAGAATAAATATCTAAATAAATAATAGTAATAAAATAAAAGTAAATACATAAAATGGCAGGATGAAATAATGTTAAGAGTAAAATGTAACTAAAAGCTAAGTTAAAAAGGTAGGTTTTCAGTTTAACATTAAAAATATGAACCCTCGCAGCGCACCCATTATGACTTCTTATATCAATTTTGCCATTTTCAGCTCTTTTTCTCATAATTATGCATTTCTTATCACATATTTATGACCATCTCATAATTTAGATTTTTTTAATCTCACAATTTTGACTTTTTATCAGAATTATGCATTTTTATCACATATTTATGTCTTTTTAAATCTCATAATGCTAACTTTTTTATCTAAATTGTGACATTTTTCCCAATTTTTCCCAAAATGTTCTGTCCATACCCACAAAACTGAGTAACTGTGACCCCATCACAGTTTCTACACAGTAATTCACTTTTAGGTGTCTGGATGGGTTTCCTCTGGGTGCTCATGTTTCCCCCATCACCCAAAAATATGTGTGATGAAGGATGGGTTCAGTGCAGAGGACACATTTCATTGTATAATGATAAATAAAGTACTTTACCTTTACCTTACTTTTTTAACATATTAACATAATAACAATACTCAGTCTAGACAGTATGTACACAGATACAACTCACATGCACCTAGAATTAGATTAGGACATTTATTTATTTATTTTATTATGAAAGTAAGTGCTTTTTGATATGTGAACCCAGTAACTATATATTTTTTTCTCAAATAACATTTTAAACAAATTTGTCCTATGAACTGGTTCCCAACAATCCTTTGTCCACATCTGTGGGAGTGAAACCATGTACAGGAGAATCTGGGATGTTTAAGTCAGGAGTCACTGGGAGGGTGACAGGGTTCAGAAGAACCAGATGATTTATCTGAAAAGTGTTAGATTTTACAGATGTCAAATGTGAATGAACTGGTTTAAGAAACAGCTCCAGTTTCTATGACCTAGAACTGATGGATCCTCTGGCAAACATATGTTCTTAACACATGTTCTCCAACTGTCACACTTCTAAAAGACCAACTCATAACAATTAAATGACTGCCTTTGGCATCTATTACCTAGATAGAGGATAAAAAAACTTCCATCCTCATACTGTCATAGGGTCTACATGCCTTTTTCATGTGTGTGTGTGTGTTTGTATGTTCAGTTGCTGACTCCTTTGACCATAAGAAGTTCTTCGAGATAGTGGGTCTGAAGGCCAAGTCCTCAGATGACGTGAAGAAGGTCTTCACGGTGCTGGACGCCGACAACAGCGGCTTCATAGAGGAGGAGGAACTCAAGTGAGACCACAAATATTTACACACAAACAACGACAGCAAACAAAACATGAGCTTCCTGTGACGCACACACATCCATCCTGGTTTTGTGTCTCTGGCAGATTCGTCCTGAAGGGCTTCGCCAAAGATGGCAGAGACCTGACAGACAAAGAAACCAAAGCATTTTTACAAGCAGCCGACAAGGATGGAGACGGCAAGATTGGAGTGGATGGTAAACTTTAAATTCAATTAGAGCGAGTGTCATGAGGTCATGGACACACACAGATACACACACACACACACACACACACACACACACACACACACACACATGAGCAAATAAATAATACGGAAAGAAACTCAAACACTTTCAGTCAATAGAAACAGTGTTTGCTTTTCACTGACTATAAGTATAGACTTAAACTTTTTAACTATTTAATAAAGAACAAAAGTGTGTGGGTAGATTAAGAGCTGCTGTTTGTTTAAAAAGTGGATCATGGCTTTTAAATAGTAACATCAGTGAAAAAATCCTGTTGCTCTCATTCATCATCTGTAGCTGAACTGGATCAACACATAAAAACTGTAACACACTAGATAAAGTCAGGAAGTTATAGATATTTATGAACATTATAATGTCATAGTCAGACTTAATATCTACATGTTAATGTTATATGTTTATTGAGATTAAAGTGAAGGTTTATTCTGATTTTATTTAACATTTTTAAAAATCCATTCTTTATGTTTATGAGGAATTCATTTCTCATAGGGATCAATATGGATAAAGCTGTTGGGCTTGATCATTTATTTTAGTGCCATTAGTAAAAAAATAAGAATGATCTGAAAGGACATTTATGTTTTTGTACCCTGTAACTTTCCTGTTTCTTTCTCACTGGATAAGGAGGGTTAAATACATGATTGACAACTGTAAACACCAATTGCTGATCAGATTCTGTCAGGTACAACCAAGTGACTCCATATCATGACTCAGGTGTTTAGAAAAGTAGTGTAACTTTTCCACAATAATATGAGGTCATGTGTATTTACATTTAGTCTTTGGATCTGTCACTTAGAGGACAGTGCTACAGAGATAAAGGATGTATTTGTAGATTCTCTTAGATTTTTCCTCCTTAAATTCAGCTGCTGCAACTTTGTTCTAAATATAAATCTATAAGCACTTAAAATAAACATGTTAATAGTTTATAGACTGCTTAAGAATGTTAATTCAACTTTTATGAGGCTCTGTAATTGCCTACATTGCAATTATAGTTGTGCTCATTTAGGCGGTGAGTCATTGTTAAGCCTTTACTTTTTTCAGTTTATTAATAAATAATAATGTTAGTGAGTTTCTTATAAGTACCTATAAAGAGCTGGTGACTTAATCCACTGACTAATACTTACTACAAGAACCTGAATATAAATGTATATCTGTAAACTTAAAGCTAACTGGTGCAACCTTTCTAAAGCTGTCAAATTCTGAAGGAATATTAACATGCATGTATATTAACATGTCCTAGTGCAGCTCTCTCCACTCTGTCCAAATCAAAAAACTAAATACAGTTGAACTAAAACCATCTGAAAACATTACTGTTCACTGGAGCTTTTACTTAAATTCTTCTTCTTATTTTTTTTTTAATGTTTTTATGTTTCTTATTTTAATGCATTTTAATCATTTTAATTTTCTTATATGTTTTATGTAAAACACCTTGAATTGTCCTGTATATGAAATGTGCTGTACAAATACATTAGCCTATAGAACAGTAGAGTCAGCTTCAGTTCACATGTGACAGAATCTGATCAGTGATTGGTTCTTACAGTTGTCAGTAACATAGGTAACCTCCTCCTTATGATTATACAAAGTCTGGATTAGATACAGGAGTCTCAAATTCTTCTAGATCACTGGAATTACAATAATAAAAACACAAACGTCCCGCTGAAGCCACGCCTCCAGAATAATTAATAATGGCACATGCACGGCCTGTTCCCACTGCACAGTGACAGTTGGCCTGGCTCTGGTTCAGCTCCAGTTCTGTTTGGTCTCCTCTGCCAGCTCTAATAACAGCCCATGTCTCATTCAGTCTCCTCCAACACCCCCCACTCTTACCCCCCCACTTCATACCTACAGTATCTGGCTAACGTTACATTTCCTAGTGACAAAACAGTTTTCCAGTGAACTTTATATTCTAATATAACTACATTGAAAAAGGAAAACATTGAATCAACTTAAAAAATTCTTCTTCAATAGGTCACCCATAAAAACATCTATTTGAGTGAATCAAATTAAATTTTGTTAAAATAACCCTATGCAATTACATTTGGTTCACTCAACTAGATTTTCACCAACAACTTTTACTATAAGTCTAGATGGAGTGAGTTCTACAGTGGAGGTGTGTGAGCCATATTTTGTAATAAACGTCCAAAATATAGTAACTTTTTCATTTCATTTTGTAATAAATTTTGCCGCAGCAGAAGGTGCTTTGGTGGTGTGGTATTAAAACTAAGTGGTTTATGTCTTAGCTGTAATTAGACATATTAGACATGGACAATTTGAAATTACGGATATATTTTGGAAATATACATTTTGTTGTTTGTTTAGCCTTTTGAGGCAATTTCATATTTGTTTAAAATTAATGTTGGTGGATAAATGCTCTGCCAAATTAAAGTAAAATACAATTAACAAACAATAAACAATGCTTTAGAATTGTTATTACGTAATACACCATGTAATTACATTTTCTAGAGAATAAAAGCGTTACAAGTGTATTTTCCAATAATCTTCTCAAAATGTAATAAATTACTACATAATGCGGCAAAATTTCTAACAAAATGCGGCTTTATTACAAAATGAAATGAAAAAGTTATTACATTTTGGGCGTTTATTACAATATGCAGCTCAATAAGGTGCTACAACTGCAAATGTACGATCACCAAAGTGTTTGTACCAGGACCTGGGGACGTCCAAGAGATTCTGTTTGGATGAGTGGAGTGATCTACTGGGGTGATGGACTGTCAGAGAGATAAAGAAGAGCCAGACCATTTAAAGCGTTAAAAACAAATATTAACATTTTAAAATTAATACAAAATTGAACAGGAAGCCAGTGTAATGAAAAAGGATGGGGGTGATGTGACTGAGTCTGTATTAACTAAAGAAGATGGAGTAATGACTGAGGGAGGCTGGAGTATAGTATAGTGTGTTACATTAATCTAAACGTTAACTGATAAAAGCATTAATGGCTTTGTCCAAGTCTTTATGAGATAAAAAGTTTTTCATCTTAGCTATAAAGTGGAGTTGGAAAAAACCTGGCTTTCACCAGCGCACCTTAGTTCAGTGTCTAAAATCCCTCTCAGGTTTTTAACTGTTTGGGTCACAGGGGTCGTCTGGAGGTTGGGCAGAGCACGACCATGCAAAGTGAATGTGCCATGTTCCCGCCTCCTTGTACACTAAACAGGTCCAGAGGATAGCAGCATCTATTCTTAAAAATGACGACCATCTATTACATAAGGAGGTCCAGCTTCTGCCCTCTACATGGAGGTTCTTAGTCCCAAGGTGCAGGACAAAACTTTGTTCCTGCTGCCATCACTGAGCTCAACAAGAAACAGTGACATTGCACTTTATTCACTTATTTTATTTATTTATTTCTTGGCCTGGCTCTGTTTTTATGATCATTATTATTGTGACTCTAAACTCTTAAATTCTATTTATTTTTACTCTATTTTTAATCTTTTCTGGGTTTTTATTGTTTTTATTATATTTATCTTTTATTAATTTGATCTTAATTATTTTATTCTTTTATCAAACTATGCTGCTATATTGATGAGTGGTGGAACACTGAGCCCCTTTTTGTTCTTTTCATATACAGTACTCGACCTATATGTACCTTAATTATATGTCTTGTATGTTGTATGTTAGTACCAAATGTTCACTCTGACTGCAAAACAAATCTACCCACGGGTACTAATAAATTATCCTTGAACCTTGAACCAAAAATAATACATTTGAAAACAAATAATACTCTTAATTCTCCTTATTACATTTTTTAAATGTGTACACTCGACCAAACTGGGCCTTCAAATATTTATAACGTCAGACACATGCTCATATTTTAAGGGACAAACTTTTCTTCCTCAGCAGATAAAATGTGAAACAGGTTGACAGCAGCAAACTGTGCACAAACATAAAATCGTGCATGGTGAAGGTCAAACATCTCAGAGAAAGAACATAAAGTAAAATACAACGACTTGAAAGAGAAAAAGAAAATAACTCAAGCATCTTTCTGTTTTTCTCTTCTTCTCTTGTAGAGTTTGCTGCCCTTGTGAAAGAATAAATAGTCACCAATCATGACTGGCTAGCTCTCCTAACCACATCCTGACACCCGCTGCCCCCCCCCTCCCCATAGCCTGCATTTCACCCCCCCACCCCGACTCCTCACCAGCCAGACTGCATCTGCACCTGCAACACACACTCCCCCCACCCCACCTAAACCCCCACCTCCACTCTGCTTCTGACTTTGTGCGATGTTGCACTACAGGAAGCAGACTGTGGTGTTTTACCCTTGTTTTACCCACCCCCCACCCCTCCCCCTAGACACACACATCCTCTATGCTCCCACATTCACCCTATTTATTTGATCCTTTTTATACAACTTGTACTTGTTTCTGTTTATGTATAGATATAAAACATGCCTGCAGGATTAAATCTCACATTTTAAAGCATATATTATATAAAAGGCAACTGAACTTAAAGGAAAGACCCTCATTTCCTTCTGTTTGTCTGACTTTACCCTCTTTATTATTAATTATGTCTTTGTTCTTCTTAGTAATTCCTATAATTTTTTCTCTTTTCCCTTTTGTCCACATGATTTCCTCCTCTTCCTGTCTTCCCTTCTGTCTGTCCCACCCCATCCTTCCATCCATATACACGCATCTCTCCATCCATCTTTCCATCCATCCCTTTCTCCTCTGGTAATGAGCTGTTGTAAAACATACCAAAAGAAGAAAGAGGTCAAGCTGTGAAAGAATAAAATAAAATGAAGAAAACAAATCCTCAAGAACACGACTGAGACTCTTTCTTTGGTGTCTTGTTTCTATATTTTCCTCCATTTCAGTGACAGTTTTATCACCATCAACATCTGTAATCAAACAAACATTCTGTAAAAAAAAAAAAAAAAAAAGTTTCTTTTTTTTCTCCTCAAGGTTAATTTATTGTCATTGTCATCTGTTTTTATCTGTATTTTTTTTTCAGTGCAGTCCCAGATAAGTTGAGCCTTTCTCTGCAAGTGTTTGCTTTTTGTCTTACTGTCATGATTAAATTATAAATGAAACTGTATGCAAAGAAGAGGCAAAAGAAAAAAGAAAAAAAAAAAAAGAAAAGCAGAGGCTATTTCCTTCCACTTGCCAAGGAGTCTTTATGCAGAAGAGCTGTGCCAATTTGGAAGAACCATGCTGTCGAGCCATTAGCAGAATTGGATTCACACTGAGGTTCAATTTGGGTTAAGTATCCCCGGTGGAAGACCCAAACAGGCAATGCGGGAATTCTGATCGTCTTTAGTAGGCCATTTTACTGCCTGAGCAAATAAACACAGATCTGAGATTTAGCAGCTATCGTATAGCTACTGTGAAGTGGTAAACGTCACGGACAAACCCACTACTTATCCCATGAGATGGTTAAGAAAGAGAAATGGAAGCCATTAGCAGTGGCATCTACTTTTAATTGAATTTAACAAAGCTGCAACTCCAAAGTACTAAAGGAGTTATAAAATGTTCCAAACATAATGAATAACCTGGATTTTAGGATGCACATACACTTTACATTGATTGTGCAATACTTTCCTTGAGTAAAATTAACATCATAATAACAGTTAGCTCTTATTTCACACATTTCATATTACTTCATGCCATCATTTTAATACACCAATGCGAAAATGAATGATACATATTACCAAAAGTAAAAATATGATACTATAAAAATGGTTTTACATTATGCATGAATGCAAAGGCTTTGCATTTTTCATTACATTTCTTCCTCAGACTTTTTTTTTTATCCTATTCTTACAAAAATTACCTTATCTGCCAGAGGTTATATCATCCTTTACTAGAAGCCATTTGCCAAATTACATTTGTAATGCAATTAATATTTAGCAATGGGTTTAATTTCTGAGACCATAAAGAGGGAAAAAAAAAAGATTGATATAATGGCAAGCAATATAAATGAAAAACAAAAAAGAAGACGGTGAATTAAACAACAGTACAAACAGTACATGGCTTCAAACTTTCATACCTGAGCAGGAAATGACACAATAATTAAAGACTATACTGTGGATCATTGCCCATTTTTTTGTTACGTGATCACATCTGAATTCCTACTGTAAACCTAAGACCTTATTCACATAACTATGTCCTCCCACTCCTACTTTATATACAGTTCATGAATGTAGATGGGACATAATGGTGCAGAGAATTGTCAGGGACATGGCAAAAAAATATTAGCATTTGTCGACTTAGCAATCTGTAGTCAAGGATCAGTCAGTGAGCGCTCCACTAAATAACCATTTGTGATGCTTTTCCAGGGTCAAGGAGGAAAAACACAAACTGTGTGAAGGGGTCAGCGTCTTAAAGTTGGAGCTGATCTGTCATTGGTGGATGTGGGTTTCAGCTTCACTGTAGCAAATGGATTGGTACCCCTTGAAGAAAAAAGAAATGAATGAACAATAGGAGACCGTAAAACAGGGGTCTCAAACTCATTTTCTTTAAGGAGCCACATTCAGTATGATTTGATCTCAACTGGGCCGAACCAGTCAAATAAAAACAAAATAACCTAGAAATAATGGCAACTCCAACATGTTGTGTTTTTTTAGTGCAAAAAAGTTTTTCAACCTAAGTATAGTTTGATAAACTATATAAACAAAAAAAGATATGAATAGCCAGAGGGGGATTGAATTTTGTAAGAAAAATACGTGCAATTTTAACAATATTATGCCTTAATTTATTATTTCTACATGTGCATTATGGATGAAATCTACAAAGACACTAAACACTTTGTAACAGAAGCAGAAAAGTGTTAATATTATGCCAAATTTTCTTTAGACATTTCATGTTGTTCATGTTTCTTCATGTTTTTCATATTTTATTGTCACAGGATAAATGTGAATATTGTCATAATTTAATATTATTTTTTGCACGAAGATAACCATTTGAACTTATCATTTATTAACATAACATAATGTTCCTTATTTTCCCCACATCTAACTGATAAGAAAACATGGAGTCATTATATTTTGTAGGTTAATATACTATTATTTTACTTGAGATCATGTCAGTCTGTATGTGGAACCTGAATTTAAATCAGATCAACTGCTTTTGACTGTGGAACTTTTATACTTTTGCAAATTCATCCCAGGGGCCAGATTGAAACCCTTGGTGGGCCACATTTGGCCCCTGGGCCCCATGTTTGAGACCCCTGCCTTAAAACAAAAAGACACAGATGTGAAAACTAATATCAGAAAATGCTATAGCTAGCAATAATGTATTTCAGTGCAACAGTAGAGGTCATAACAAGACAAATGAGCATCGCATCCCAAACTGTACAAGCATCATCTAGCAAACTGTTCACCTGAAGTGAGAGCGTTGGCCATCATTCCCACAGGGCCATAACTGGAATGGTTTTGGTACTACACTGCACTTCAAATTCTAATGGAAGGAAAGCCATTCTATGCCATTTCGATCACTGCCCTCATCTGTTGCTCTCTGATTTAATGGCTACATGATACTTCAAAAATATCATTAGTGTCTTGAGAGGAGAATACATGTAGCTTCTGTTTTAACGCTGCACTTTCAAAGCACATTAAAATGACATTATTCTTACTTGGGGAAGAGTTCCGGCAGTCCTTGGTGTGGTTGCGATCTCTGTGTAAAATATGACAAAGGTATGAGTCAGCGAGGACCAATTCAAGACAAGAAAATGAGACACATGCACTAATGGAGTCTCAGCAGGATCCGACCCTTGACCCTGTACTCGTCTGCTTTCAGTCGGCGCCCCCACAAGCTGCTCATTGATGAACTGAGCCAGGAAGACCCACACACACACCAATCATGGTATTGGTAACTGTAAGACATTTTCTAGGCAAAGGTTGCCAACAGAGCAATTTAAAAAAAGACTATGTTGAGTCTTATAACGTGCCAATACGAAAGTTAAATACTGCTGTGTAAGATTTTCCTGCTGTTGAAGTTCTTGTTGGACTTTAGTGTTACTGCAGTGTCAGTTACTTCCATCTATGAAAACAGCTCATATTTAAAATGTAGCTCTACTCCTCTGCAGGGTGTAAGACCAGCTGATGTGATGTGATGCATGCGATGCGATGCGATGCGGTGCGGTGCGGTGCGGTGCGGTGCGGTGCGATGCGGTGCGGTGCGATGCGGTGCGGTGCGATGCGGTGCGGTGCGATGCGGTGCTATGCGGTGCTATGCGGTTCGGTGCGGTGCGATGCGGTGCGGTGCGGTGCGGTGCGGTGCTGTGCGGTGCGATGCGGTGCGGTGCGATGCGGTGCGATGCGATGCGGTGCGATGCGATGCGGTGCGATGCGATGCGGTGCGATGCGGTGCGATGCGGTGCGATGCGGTGCGATGCGATGCGATGCGATGCGATGCGGTGCGATGCGATGCGGTGCGATGCGGTGCGATGCGATGCGATGCGATGCGGTGCGGTGCGGTGCGATGCGATGCGATGCGATGCGATGCGATGCGATGCGATGCGGTGCGGTGCGGTGCGATGCGATGCGGTGCGGTGCGGTGCGGTGCGGTGCGATGCGGTGCGATGCGGTGCGATGCGGTGCGGTGCGATGCGGTTCGGTGCGGTGCGATGCGGTGCGGTGCGGTGCGGTGCGGTGCGGTGCGATGCGGTGCGATGCGATGCGGTGCGATGTGGGTGCGATGCGATGCGGTGCGATGCGATGCGGTGCGATGCGATGCGGTGCGATGCGATGCGGTGCGATGCGGTGCGGTGCGATGCGGTGCGGTGCGATGCGGTGCGATGCGGTGCGATGCGATGCGATGCGATGCGATGCGATGCGGTGCGGTGCGGTGCGATGCGATGCGATGCGATGCGATGCGATGCGATGCGATGCGATGCGATGTGATGTGATGTGATGTGATGTGATGTGATGTGATATGATATACAATGTTAGTCATTGTACACAAAACATAGATGCACTGCAGAAACAAAATATGAATATACAGTCAAAATGATTAAAAACAGATTAAATAAAAATACTAAAATACTGATAGAAAAGAAAGAACACCTAGTAACCTAAAACTACTTTAAAACCAGGTAGATAAATAGACAATAATTATTGCACATATAAATAGAAATGTCCCTGCCCATTAATTGCACATTCACAATTTAAAGTGCTTATTTAACTGTCAGATCATGGTTGGGACAAAACGCTTATTAAATCTTGTCGTCCTGCAGTTGTGACTGTGATACCTTCTGCCTGAATGCAGGAGGTAACAAAGCTCAGATATCAGGTGGGTGGAGTCTTTGAAGATCTGTGTGGCTCGAGTTAGGCAGCGTTGTTGGTCCAGGTCCTTAACCCCCAATTATGTTCTCTGCAGCCCTCACCACTCTCCTCTCTGCCTTCCCTCCTTGCTAGCTTAAACATGATCCAACATGAACTTTACACAACCCTTACACAGGTAGAGTCTAGCACAGTTCTTTATGAATGTAATTGAATGTCCAATACAGTGGTTTTCAAATAATGAGGCGGGCCTCCCCTGAGAGGTACCAGGGAATGTTAGGGAGGGCGCAACATGAGAAAAAATAAACCTGAATAAAATAAATAAACAAATAAATAAATGTGTAAAATATGTGATTAACTAACTACAGTACATGTGAGGGCCAAAATCACACCTGAAGTAACAATGAGAGAAAATATTGAGATGTGTTTAAAAAAAAAAAGATGCTAAAAAACACACACACACAAATGTAGAAATGTATTTAAAAACTGTTTCAAAAACACACACAAATGTTAAGATGTCTTAAGAGACATTAAGTAACACAAAAAGAATATTAAAATTAAAATTTGTAAAAAAAAAAAAAAAAAAAGAAAAAAAGGTAGAAACAAACAAAGATTTTAAAATATGGGGAAAAACATTCACAGATGTAAAATGTATTTAAAAACAAAATAATATGAAGATGTTAAAAGAGATGTGATGTGAGAGATTAGCAATCTGTTACTTGTAATAAGCAGTTACAAAGGCATTATTAACTTAATTAAATTGCATCACAATTCCCATAGAATGACCACCTTATTAGTGATCTGTAATATAAAGTATTACCAAAAGTGTTGTACAGTGTATTTAATCTATCAAAAATTTGTGATGAAAGTCATGCACTACTTTCCAGATCACTTTAACACCCTAATCAGAGAAAAAACTTCTATATTTCCACACACAAAATGCAGAGTATTCAAGGGCAAGAAGGTTTGGTTTGATAGTGAGTTTACAGACTGGACTGTGTTTCAGTGGGAAATGCTCATGTGGTCTGATGAGTCCAGATAAAAACTGTTCCAGAGTGATGGACACATCAGGGTGCTTCGTGCAAATGAGATGAGACTCTGGATTCATGAGCTTATCCAAATGAATGCTATAATGAAGGCTGAAAGCAGTCCAACATAATATTTGTCCAGGCTTGTGTATCTGAAAACAACATTTTCCATTATGAACAGGCTGATAAGACAAAGAAATTAGACTAATACAGTGTGGAGATACAGTGATCATATAATTGAGCTCATTTTTAGTTTGGTTATTAGTACATGTTACTCATTGGCCATTTGCACTAATTGCTTTTAGAAATATAGAGATTATAAGAATCCTCTCCTGCCTATGAACTCTGCATGTTCGGTCACAAACACAAATGTCATACTAAACACTTTCTACTTGAGGAAAATCTGAGAAGAAAAAAGAAAAAACACCCCAACATCACCACACAACATGATGTCAAAGGTTAGCAAACCTATTTATGCCAACTTTAAATAGGTTCAAAAGGTCTTAAATGGGGGGGGGGGCACACACACATGTACAAACACACACAACCTCCACTCCCAAACCCCGTCAGCAGCTGGAGCTTCCTCCTTGTATCCACCAGAAGGACGGATGTGGTGTCATTGAGAACAACAGTGAGCCACAGTGACCCTGCTGACAGATGGGTTAGTTCCATCAAACACTGGGTTATATGGATGTTTTATTTACTTATTTTCTATTACACTGGTCTACAAGTAAAATGCTTCCGGAATAAAACTAATGAAGTGTTACCACATGTGTGCTACTGATAAAGAAAACTAAACTTAAATACTGGTTAACTCAAGTTTCCAAGATAAGTCTGGGGTCAAAGTGTGAAATTGTTAGAATTAACAAGATAATATATTTTAGTCCAAAGGAATATTGGTCTCAGATCTACTTCAAAATACTGTCTGCAAAAACAATATACGAAACATTACTTTAACATTATTGCACTGTAGTTCACCACCACCAAAGGAGGAATGTGAGAGTGAATGAATAATGGATAAAAAAAAAAAAAAGTCAAGCACTTTGGATGTCTTCAAAAGTGTTATAGAAATCACTAATACATCCATTCATTTTCTCAACCTGGTTTATCCTCACTAGGGTCAGGGGGGTCACATGGAGCCTATCCCAGCTGTTTAAGGGTGACACTCTGGACAAGTCACCAGTTCATCACAGGGCTACACATCTAATCTATTATTATTATTATAAACATAGACTTATCAATCCCTAAATCATGTCTGTATCAGTATGGACTATGTCGTCACATCCAGGGTGTAGATAACACTGGTCTACAAGAAAAATACTTCTAGAATAAGACTAATTAAATGTTACCGCATGTGTGTTACTGACAAAGAAAACTAAACTTAAATGCTGGTTGGCTCAAGTGTTCAAGGTAAGTCTGGGGTCAAAATGTGAAATTGTTAGAATTAACAAGATAATATATTTTAGTCCAAAGGAATATTGGTGTCAGATCTACCTGATCTACTTCTAAACACTGTCTGCACATTATGATCCATTCACTTCACAGCTTCTTTCTAGTGGAATATTTACTAATCCATTGTATACATGTACATAAACCACCATATATGTGGAATAACACACCATCATATATAATAAAAATATGAACTAACCAATACTAAAGATTTGTTTTCTGATTCATGTTATTAATGTATGTAAGATTTAGCACATTTAATGTCTGAAGAAGATACTTTCTAAAACAAATAAATAAATTGTGGAGCATCATCATTATTATTATTATTATTATTTTATTTATTTATTTTATTTTATTTTATTTTTTTAATTGTTATTATTATTATTCATTTATTTTTTCCTCCTGAGATCCAGGAAGGCAGCAGTTTTGACTGTCATATATATATATATATATATATATATATATATATATATATATATATATATATATATATATATATATGACAAATTTTTTTCACCCAGCGATATATATTGGGTTTGTTTTTTGTTTTTTTTCCCTTTGCAATGGACAGTATTTTTTCCATGAAGTAAAGCTGTCATCATTAATATGAAAAAAAAAAAAAAGATTTAACTTTAGAACTGCTTTAATGATGAGCAGTAATGACTGATAATGACCGATGCCAGAGGTAGGAAGTAACTGAGTAAAAGTACTTTGTTACTGTACTTAAGTAGATATTTTTTAGGTATCTGGAAGGTTTCCTGGTAACTTTTTTACTTTTATTCCCTACATTTCTGCATAAATATCTGTACTTTTAGTTCTTACATTCTCAGAATAGACTCACTACTTTTTCAGACTGAACAGATGTGACAGTATGTAAAACATGTCTCTTCAGAGGGAAGATCAGTCCTACAGGGGTCGACTTTTTTCCAAAATTTCCTGCACAAAGAGCTGAACACTGTGACCCAATTAAACAAATTATCGACGCTGTAACTCACTTTTAAGGGCTTTATTTTGTATTTTGTTTGGTTAAATATATATTGGTTGAGTTATGGAAAAAAAATACTATTTTACTTTTTACTTCATTATAATTGAGTTAGTTGTACTTTTTTTTTTTACTTTTACTTAAGTAAAGGGATTCAATCAGTACTTCTACTTTTACCAGAGTATTTTTTTTTTCCCACACAAGTACTGTACATTGTACTTCTATTCTACAGAATGTGAGTACTTTTACCACCTGATACTGACTGAAACATTACCTTATTTTCTGAGCTGGACTTGGGTCTCCTGTCACTGACCGCCTGGGCTGGTTGGGTCACTAGGGACGGTGGCGGTGGAGGTGGAGGGGGCGGGGCTGCACTGTTGCTGCTACTTCCTGATTGGTCAAGCAGGTTGTTCATACTGCTGGTCCTATGAAATTACATAATAAAAATCATCTTACCAAATGTACAATATCTGTGATCAGAAACCTATTTAATTATTATTGGATGGTGGTTTATGTTCATCTCAGCTACATGTGTCCTCAGTGACAGAGCAGTGTTTCAGTGGAGGAACTGTCACCAGTGTCCCTGCAGCAATAGGGCACCCATATATCTTAAATAGTTCAGGTTATTATTCCAGGCCTCATTTTCATGCTGACCCTCTTTTAAGACTGTTGGTTCCAAAAAAACAGTAGGGACAGCCTGGGGCACATGCTAAATCTACTCTTTATCGGATTTATTTTTGTGCTATAGAATTGAGACTTTTCCAACTCTGTTAAATTAATAACTTGAGTGGATTAAAGTGACCATGAGACTGAAGCAACTGAATACTAATGCACCTGTAGCTCAAAATATTACATGCATCAAATACTTAATTCAATATAAGAAATGACCAGTTGAATTTAACCTCAAAAAACATAAGTATTTGTAGGCAATTATTGTAATATGTGTATTATTCATTTGATATGAAGGATTTTATTTGACACTATAGGCTCACATTTGTGTATGTGTGTTCGTTGTTTTCTTGACTGTTTCTTTATTTATATTATTAAATTATTTTATAATTATTTTCTAATTCTAATTCCATGGCCTCAACAAGCATGCTTGCACTTGTGGAATACTTTTTATTATTATTACTCAGTTACTGTGTGTATTCACTGTTTACCTGGATGAGGTGGACTTAGGACCATCATCGATTCCCTCCACGTACGACGCTGGAAACCATCCCTGACTGAAAATAAACAAGGTGGAAAGAAGGTTAATATCAGTGGATTGAGCTCTAATGTTATAGTTACAAATTAAAATGACATATTTATTATATTATCTTGAATTGAGTACACTGTAAATATGAATGTTCAGAATAATTAAATATATTAAGTTGTGAATACTCAAAGTTTCAGAAATAGTACTAATAACTCAAATGTATTCAGTTGCTGTAACGTGTTTTTCTTTTTAAGTATTTCCAACTAATATTTTTTATTAAGGGGAACTATTGTGGATATAAGTGAACATAACTTATAAACATAGATGAGGTAAAACTGAGTGGAATTAAGTCATTAAATGCTGAGAATGATATTGTTCTGTTATTTTTATTGTTTCAAATAAGGATAATTGAAAAAAATAAACTTAACAGATGTAGTAGATGATGAAATCTAATTTTAGATCACTGCAAATAACCACTAATATCTATCACACTATAAACATTACAATCACAAAACACAGTAATCTTATTTAGGGACGGCTGTGATTCAGTTGGTAGAGCTGGTCGTCCAATGACTGAAGGGTCAGAGGTTCATGTCCCAGCTCTGTCTGTCCACATGTCCAAGTGTCCTTGGACAAAGACACAGAACCCTGACTCAGTCTTCCAGTAGGACTGACAGAACCTTAGAATACTAAGTTAATAAGTAATGTGTTCATTTAAATATACTTTAATAAGCATCTACATTTTAAGTTCTGGAAACTTGTATTTTTTTTAAGTTTCATCAACTTATAATAATTGAGGCATTCGATTGCCTTAAATGTTTTGGGTTCTGCTAACTTATTTGGGTTTACAGTGTATGAACACATCACAGTGGGCTGAGACTAAACCACACATTTAAAACCACCGTCTCTCACCGTGAGCTGCTTCCTGCACTTCCGTACAACCATCCGTTCCTGGCCTGTGGGACCAGGACGGTGATCATCTGCCCCTTACTGAAGTTCAGTAGGGTGGTGTTGGTGCCCCCGGGTTGGTGGGCCACCAGTGCTCTCATGGATCTGCTTCCAGAACCTACTGAGTCCATGACAGAGCCAGGATGAGAAACACTTCCCAGGGGAGAAGGAGCTGGAGAGAACAGACAAAAGGTTCTGAGCAAACACCGATTCAGGGTGAAATGTTTTACTTTATTATTATTATTATTTGTCCTGTTTTTATAACTCACTCCGTACATAGTCGCCTGGTTTATTAGATCAAGGCTGTCAAACTCTAATTAGTTCAGAGTTGTGAAAAAAGTCCTAAATAAAATATTTTGATTTTGTCATTTACATTAAAATGTATAGATCACATTGGATCTATAAATACACAAAACACTTGGTAAAAGGCAGAATATTGGTAAGATTGCAGCAATTTGTCTTAATAAATTTAACATCACTCATATTTGTTGAGGTTATTCACTTTTCTTGTGAAATAATAGTTTATAAATATAAACAGTTTCCTATAACTGTATTTTTTAACAATAAAACAAAGAAACATTTGGAGTTGTCATTGTTTATGAGCTATTATGATGGTATTTTTCTCATCCAAAACAGGGTTTTATGTGACCTCAGAACTAAAAATGATTAATTATTAATTTCTTCACACCTTTGGTTTAGATGGAAATGGACGAGTTAGGGTTAGGGTTCTATTTATATATAAAAACAATACTTGTTTTAGACCAAAAAGCACTAGTATATATTTGCCAGATTATTTATGGCCTGTTCCTGATTTTTACAGTATCTGTTTTTAGTCTAGATAAGGGAGACAAATAATTATGCAGATTTTCTGAGAAAGAAAGTATAAATGAGGAGAAATAAAAGTGCATGATTTGCAGAATTACAGAGAGAGACAGAGGGGAAGAAGAGATAAAGAGCTAAAAGACTGATAAGGCAGAATGAGCTCAGATATGCAGGCACACATCACAGCCTCTGAACTAAAACTAACTATACAGTATATGCACAGTTTCATTAATATGGGAATACAAATGGAAACTTGGAAAATGCAGAGACTGGACTTCTAAACCTATTTGTTATATTATTGTGACTAATTTGAAAATGCAGAAAAGACAGAGTTTTGAATAGTTTTGATTATAAATATTTGAATTGTACTGATTTGTTGTATGATGATGTATCTTAACTTATCTTTATACATCTAACTGTTAAAGAAACTGTGTTTTTTTTTCACTTTATTCATGTTGGACTCAACAGCATTTCTCCTTTTAGCCATAAAGACTCAGAACATTTACTGATATACAAAGTTAATTACCTGTTGATCCACTAATTCAATCAACACATGTAAATAATCGATTAATCATCTTTTCATGGTGATCAGATATGACGTTCAGAGGTTCAGTAGTCAACATGAAAACGCACTCAACTTCTACAACATTGATGCACCAGTAAAAGTATTGGATCAATAAGAGCAGATGGAGACATTAGGTTTTCAGCCCAGTTATTGATAAGTTTGTTTTTTAAAAAAAATTCACTTTTACTTCTGTTGACTCTGCTTCTGATATTATAATCCTCAACTTTCATCAGACATTTATAAATAAGTTAACTAGAAAAGTACTCTGAGAGCACAAACCTCTGCTAAGACAGACCTACCCCCTTGAATGAAGAGAGGTCCACCAAGGAGGTTATGTTTTTACTAGAGTCTGTCTGTCTGTCTGTCTGTCTGTTAGCAAGATAACTCAAAAAGTTATGGACACATCTTGATGAAATTTACAGGGTAGGTTGGAAATGGGGAGATCTGGAAATTATTAGATTTTGGTGGTGATCTAGTGAGGGGGGGGGGTCAAGGGATCTCTTGCGGTTCATCACCAAAATCTAATCATCTGTTCCTTATGATTCCTTACTCATCCTGAAAATGTTATCAAAATCCATCCATAAGTTTATTAGTTATCTTAACCACCGCCATCATCTAATCATTTCCAGATCTCCCCCATTACCAACCTACCCTGTAAATGTCATCAAGATCCGTCCATAACTTTTTAAGATATGTTGCTAATAGGTGGTAAATATAGGAAAATGTCAGAATTTCATGGGAAAAACTACAAAGGATATTCTTGCAATAAATGGTAATGAATTACATAAGGAACATTAAAGGGAACATATCATGCCCATTTTCAGTTCCCTGGTGTCTCAGTGACCTGTCAGTGACATGCTTTGGTCCGAATATTACATTGATGCAGATACAGCAACCTCTTCAACCTGGAGAAACAGACCTTTTCTAAACGCTCTGTTTTAGTGTCTCATGCTTTCATGCAAATGAGCCACAGCTGACTCCGCCCCTCTCTTCTGCATTTTACTGAGAGGAAGAAGAAGAAGAATTAAAAGAGGTGAAAGAAAGTGAACCTGAAAAAGTTGAAGCAGAGAAAAAGAGACAAAGACACAGATGAAAAGATAGTGTCAGTGTCCCTGTGCTCATCCAGACCTCACAGCTGTGATGTCTTACTATCAACAAAAGGGAGTCATTCAATATCATCATGAAATCAGAACTGAAATCTGTTAAGAATTGAGGGAGGAGAAGTGATTCTGGTGCCAGACTGGAAAAATATACAATTTACAATTTTAAATTTCGACAAACAAAGTGATAAGTTTTGTGCTTAATGCTTAGATTTATCTAATGAATCGATCAGAATTTAAATCTGTTGAGAACTGAGGGAGGAGAAGAGATTTTAGTGAATTGTGGACGACGACAGCCCAACCACAGACCCGGACGTACACACATTGTCCAGGGCTCAGACCCCAACCCACCACATGCTCACCAGGGCTACCCTAACCCTAACCCTAACCCTAACCCTAACCCTAACCCTAGAGAATAATGATGGATCTGTGACCAGTAGGTGGTGGGGTTGGAATGATGTACGGAGCACAAAAATCCAAAACTGAGCATTTTCATCTCCTTCCAACAAGAAATGGATCAGGAGAAATGTACACAGTAAATTTTGCAGTGTTAAATCAACACTTAGAGAGTTTATTTAACTTCTTCTAACTTCTGCAAAATCTACAGTGTATGTGGATGGTTTTTGTTCATAATTTAAGGGTCTCTTCACAGATAGACAACACATATGTGTGTGGTAAAAACATTAAAAAGTACATTTTGCATGATATGTCCCCTTTAAATATGGAGAAAAAAAATCATTGAAGTACTGCAACAGAAGTAGCAGTAGATCTTTATGGGTTAAAAGATGTGCATAGACCTAATAGATACAGCCTTTAGCTTTATGAGCCTAAACATACAGAATGACCAGTTTGTGCAGAATCCATTTTATGCAATAGAAAGAGTGGTTCATTATGCCCTATGGGAATTGAGTAATTCCTGGGAAATCAACATTTACTAGGGTTATTGCACCAAAGCTGAAGGAGGTGGGTACTAAAGGTTACAATAGGCTGGTTTTATTGGCACAAATGGCCCCCATCAGTAGACATACACTAAGATGATAAACCTCTGAGGGGCTTCGCTTTCAAATATTTATTCTCCTATAGATCCATTTCTTTCAAGATTTTCCATTATCACATACATCTGCATTAGCTCCATGAATACTGATGACTGAAAATTAGAATATCACCTCAACACACTCAAACTGTCATTATATGTGTAATGATGAGTTATATAACGAGCACATAAGATTCAGTGTCAGAATGAATTATTAATGTTCACTGATGTTATGGAGGTAAATAAAAGGGATTATTTCATACATTTATTGGGTGAAAATTTCAAGTGTTATACATATTGAAGGGTGTGAATCCTCTGTGTGTATGTACTGTATCTGTGCAGAAGAGTTTTATTATTCATGACCAAAAGTTATTCCAAACCAAACGAAGAAATCTTACCCCTTGATGGTGCTCTGTCGAGAACCTCGAGAAACTGCTCCTCTCTGTTTTTTCTAAACTCCTCCTCCCTCAATCCAACCTATAGGTGTATACACACACACACACACACACACACACAAACTCATTTAAAGGTCTCATGAGGACTAAGTTTGTAATCACTTCAAGGTAAAGTAGCCATTTGGTAGTGAGTGTAAACACACCTTATTTTTTGTTTAATTAAAAAATAAAAACACTTAAAATATAAAAAAAAATACATCTTTTTTTAAATATAAATAAAATTAATGAAAATAAAGATAATAAATACATACATACATACAAAGCATATTTTAAAAATATTTTAAGAATCTAAAGAAAAAGGAAAATAAAAAATAATGAAAATAAAATACATAATTAAAAAAAAAGTAAACACATCTTCAAACCTTTGAAAAATACATGTTTTGCTTTGCACCCATTTCCCCCATGCTTTAAAACAAGTGAAATTTAAAAAATATATGATAATAAAAATAAATAAATAAATAATAAATTAATTAATTAAATAAATGTCGTGCCTCAATGATGAGATGCAATAAAATATTTTGTAGAGTGATAATTCTGAGAGGCACATAAGAAAAATAAAAAATAAAATAAATAAAACGATAAAATGTATTTATACATTTGCATACTTCACACAAATTTAGATTTCATCAGTGGTATGAATACAAGCACACACACACACACACACACACACACACACACACACATACACATCACTGCCAATCTGTGTGTTGGCAACTGCAGCTGTAATACCATAGAGCTAATGCATATGTAAATCACCCCCCCTAAAAAAAAAAAAAAACAGCAGGCGATTCAGACATTTCAACCATTTGTCTTTGCTGAAGCTTAGATCTGCAATTTCACACATTAGCAGCCACTCACAACAGATGTAGAATTTTGCAATTTTCAAGACATGACTGGTGATGCATAAAGGACACCATGCAGTGCATATATATATATATATATATATATATATATATATATATATATATGTATGTATGTATGTATATGTGTGTGTGTGTGTGTGTGTGTGTGTGTGTGTGTGCATGTATGCAAGGACAGAATGGTTGTGAAATAAGGCTGCAGACAGATCATAATGGCAGGAGCCACAGTGGAGCAGTAACAGCTGTGCAGCAGCACAGAGAGGATTGGTCGGCGTGTGTTGTACAGTTAATATTTTAAAAACCAAACTGTAGAGACACAACTCAAACTGGCTCACAGGCTTCAGTCTACTACAGATGGGAATAAACGCCGCGTCAAACCAAAACAAACCAGGAATCCATGTTAATCCCCTGATTGTTATTACAGTAGGATGTAGGATCAGCAGAGTTCACTGGCGTGTCACCTTCCAATGAGGAGCAGACTGACGGGGCTTATCTTTGCCTCTTTGTTATTTATTTGAACAGTAATTGCAGCCTTTACAGACTGAACCCATTTGCTTTTAGCTTCTGTATTGGTGATGGGGTTCATAGAGACAGTTTCAGTTTGTATGGCAGCTTCATATATTACCTCAGCCTAAAAGTAATTCATATTTTTCAATAGACATGATATAAAAGTCATATAAAACAAACACAGGCTCCCATATCAGCACAATACTGCTGCTGCATCTATTATATAGCTATTGTTTGGGCCAAAAAAATATGCATTGCTTTGCTTTTAAGGTAAATTCTTCTTTTTATGCCAGAGGCTGTGTAATCTCAGTCTCTCTATTTCAGCTACATGTTTAATCCTTCTGCAAAAGCTTTCTTGTAACAGAATCATGTCTTTTGCCAAAGGGATGATTCACTGAAAAGCACATCAGGTTTTGACCACCAGAGGACACTGGAGTCACAAAAATATCCCTGGTCCTGGTTTTACAAATGCTGTGTGTTTATGAATATGACATTAGAGAAATGTGATGTTTGAATATCACCTCTTTGTTTCAAATAATAATAATAAACTTTATTTATATAGCACCTTTCATACAGAAACTGTAGCCCAAAGTGCTTCACATTGATTACAAATTTAAATACAATTTCAAGACAAGGGTGAAATAAAAAATACATTAAGATTTGAATGCATAAAATTATAAAATTACAAAAGTATGAGCTAAACTGATTATACATACTAATAAAATAAATAAAAAATACATTAAGATTTGAATGCATAAAATTCTAACATTACAAAAGTACAAGATAAACTGATTATACATACTAATAAAATAAATAAGAAATACATTAAGATTCGATTAACACAAAATATAAAGAATAAAGAATGGGGTCAAATATCGACATGGTCCACAATAATGTTTACTTAAATTTTTTTTTTTTTCTAAAATCAGATTAATTCAGGTCTGTGTGGGTAAAAGTTTGAGTTCTGTTAACCTTTTCACAATATATTTGTCCAATCTAATTTTCCGTAGCTTTCCTCGGCTCATTCCCAAAAGGCTGAATGATATCATTTCCCAGAAACAGAGGTTCATACGACTGGAATGTAATCTGTGCCAACACTGCCCGACAAACCTACTTATAGTAAAACTCAGCCCAGTTACTTTTCTACATCTGAGACTTTGAAAAAAAAACAGAACTTACAGTGTTGTCTACAGACATGGGTTGGATTTTTTCTGGTGTCCTGGTGGCGTTGACCTCCTCTGACCAGGTTTGAGCTTTCTTCTGGAGAACTTCCACATTCTGCCACGAATCACAAACAGGTACGAACAACAGCTTAACAAAAACAAATTTGTTTATAAGAGTTATTATGTGATATGAATGGTTCATTTGACATGTTTTATCCCTTTGATGATACAAACTTCCAGCAGTTATCTGTACATGGGACCAGCATTAGAACTACAACTGGACCTAAAACTGGACCCAGTGGCTGCATTATAATCTATAATGGTAAATAATGTTGAGTAATAATGAATGTTTACTTTTATCTAAACCTTTAAACTTCCAAGTGTTCACATATAGGCCGGAAAAAGTCCCTCAAAAATATTAACCAAACCACCCAAACTTATCCCAAATGTCACATGACCTAATGTAGTTTGACAATGGAGATTCTCACTCATCAGAAGATAATATAAACCACTGTCAGATAAAATATCCACAGCAGGTACAATCACTCATTTGCTCAAAATACAAATGACAAACAGCTGATCTGAACCTTTATGTCTCATAATTATCCACAGAGGAACCATATTCCAACAAAAACACCCAAAACAGTCCATAAAAAATGTTCAAATGTAGTCCACAACACATCAAAACATCAATAAATATCCACTACTAATGTTTTATGTATGGCATCATTTAACAGGACCTGCCTCCATTATCCCAGTTTTCAGTTTAATATTTTCATTTATAATATAACCAAACACCAACTGAATGTTGTTAAAATGGTTCAAGAACAGCATTCAATTTACTTTATTAAGAAATTTAGGTAAAATTGAGTGGAAGTTTAAAGGGTTAAGGTTCCGTCCTATAATTTAGGAAGTTAGATGCTATAGCCCACCACTCGTTTCTCTTATTGACCTGTTTATTGTCTCAATGTAGGTGAGGCTGGTCCAGTGACTGATGGTTCCAGGTCTCCCTCTGCTTCTCTTTCCATCACCTTTTCCTTCCAGTAATTTTCTCTGCAGGCCTTCTTTATATATTCTTTTTTTATATATATGGCTGAAATCAACAAGGGTTCTTTTTTTAGATTACAATCTGAGGTGTAGCACTGCCCTCCCTGGCTTACAATAGAGAGTTCTAATAAAGGATGTCTGCTCAGCTTTCAGGGAGGACCGATGATGGTCACACACATGCACTAAATATTAAAATATTTGGCTGCAAGACTAAAAAATGTATTGATCTCAAACAAGGTTGACACCCTCTCTGTGGTGTTAAACAATGAGAACAAATGCAGACAAAAAAAAAAGACAAGAAAAAAAACAAAAGCAAACAAAAAAAAAAAGATTACAATCTTTCTTTTTCTCAAAATTAGACGACCAGTCACCCCCTCCGTGCCAGGTACCAGATTTTTGTCATCCCAGTGTGAACTCAAAATCAATTGTGATGGCATGAAAACATTTGTCAGTTGTAAGGTCCTTACACTGTCTGTCAAAGACTCCATTTTAAAATACTTTTATTTGTTTATAAAATGGTCTAGGGCCAAGGTATATCACTGATCTGCTGGTCCTTTATCAACCATCCAGACCTCTTAGATCATCTAGATCAGGTCTACTGTCTGTTCCCAGAGTCAGAACTGAACATGGAGAAGCAGCGTTCACTTTCTATGTCCCACAGATCTAGAACAAACTCCCATAGAACTGTAGATCTGCTGCAACTGTCGCTGTTTTTAGATCACAGTTCGATGCTGCCTACTGCTAATATTATTACTTAATTATTCTCCACTGCACTGTAACTTGTTCTTCTTCTTTTTTAATTTTCATATTTAAATAATTTTTAAAAAATGATTATTTTATTATTATTTTTACTTTTATTTTTTCCTCCTCCTTTTTTAATTTACTGTCTTTAAATTGTATAAATCTTGATGTTTTTAATGTTTTATGTAAAGCACTTTAAATTACCTTGCTGTTGAAATGTGCTATACAAATAAACTTGCCTTGCGTTGATATTTACTCGCCTCAGTACTTCTTCATTGGTGATTCTATTTATCCACTTGATATTAAGCATTCTTCTATACTGTAACACCACATTCCAAAGGAACATAGGTTTTCCTTTGCTACAACCTGAACCATGGCTGGTCCTCAAAGATGGTCCAGAACAGGTCACAATACATTTTGATGAATGTAGGTCAAAGGTCAAGGTCACATTCACCAAAAATCTGTTTTCACAATGATAACAGGTAGGGCAAATGAGGTCAAATGTGTGCAGGTGGGGCGAGTTTTGTTGAAAAATTCGATTAATTTCACAGCATCGTCTTCTATTATGTTCTTTTGTTCCAGTCACATTGTCTGCACAAAAGACAAACACATCTGTCTTAATTTGCCTGAGGCTGTTAATGACTGTTAACAGAAAAGGAGGGGTGTTTGCCAGTCTTGACTGAGTGCCAACACACTTGCAAAGTATTCTGGGATTTGTAGTATTAGTGGTGTATGTGGTGGTCCAGCTCTGAAGCACATTTGATATGATCTTGTGGACCAAATATAATAAATATATAATTATAAAAACAGTTGTGGTATGAATTAAGGGAATTTTCTTGTAAACCAACAATATGTGTTTTCCTGGCTGTTTTCCTGATTTAGTCTCAGTCACTAGTAAACTATCTCCATGGTAACCACTACAGGTTAGCCTTTTAACATAATTCACATTGTTTCTGTTACACTGGCAGTTGAACAAAACACTGAAAATAATGCTAACAAGATGATATGGTTCCTATCATGTTTTCTTTAATTAAAAATCTAGACACAACTCCTTTCTTTTATAGATCTTACAATCTGGTACATAACAATACGATGACATAACTGAAGAAGTCTGTACTGACAGAAACCAACACTACCCACCTGAGCCTCATCTTCAATCCAAGATGGCGTCATATATGAAATAAGCTTATTGTTTTGGAAGAGAGAAACATCTAAAACATACATTATTCATTTTGACTCTGGTGGTGATAAACTACCGACAGTTCTGGAAAAAAAAATATCTGAATAAATAAAAAAAAAAAAAAAATAACAGACCACTGCAAAATGATCACTTTCTCTAATTTGACCATTTATAGGTATATGTTGGAGTAAAATGAAAAACAAGTTGCTGTTGTTGGTCTGACCTGTGGAGTAAGTCACTGTAGGGATGATACTGTCAATAACAGTGTTTTTGCATATTTTAAAAAGATAGTGACAGCGACAATAGGGAGGTTTATACTTAAATTAAATATACAAATAAGTTGTATTTGTGTTAGAATTTTACAGACAGAGGAATGAAATGACGAATGGTGAATTCAGAGAAAATTGTAGTGTTCTCTTAATTTTTTTTTTAAAGCTGTATGTAGACAAGATATTGTAAGATATAATTGTGAGTAAAATGTCTTTTATTTTCTTTTTACCACAGTGTTCATGGTTTTTTTTTAATTGCTTGATTTTTATCATGGTTTATTGCATCTTGTTTTTATTGACCTTGATGTTATGTATTTATTGTATCTTTTTAATTATCCACGCTGATATATTGATGAATGGTGGAACACTGAGCACTTTGTTTGTCTTGACGCTTGATCAAGTACAGTATATTTGACAGGTTTCAGTGTGTATTCTGTATTGTTTTGTTGCCAAATTAAATCATTCTTTCTGCAAAAAAAAATCTACCCATGGGTGAATATAAAGTAACCTTAAATCTTGAAATATTGTACATACAGTGCAACTGGTTTTAAACAGCGTATATCTGCCGTCACCTTTGAATGTCATGATGCATGAATAATTCAATTGCAGAATAAAAAACTAAATAAAATAGACCTAAAACTATTTGTGAAAAACTGAATTTCCAAATGTTTTTTGCCATTAAACTTAAAA